>PVIW01002701.1:30188-118534 GCA_004026585.1 Noctilio leporinus | reverse complement strand
AAAAAAAAAAAAAGGTGGATGGGCCCTGGTTGGTGTGGCTCAGTGGATTGGTGCTGATTTGTGAACCCAAAGGTCACTGGTTTGATTCCCCAGTCAGGGCACATAACCAGGTTACAAGCCAGGTAGGTCCCTAGCGAGAGGCAGGTGAAAGGCAACCATACGTGGATGTTTCTCACCCTTTCTTCCTCCCTCCCTGACCTTCTCTCTGAAAACAAAAAACAAACAAACAAAAAAAGGTGGACCCACTTCTAAAGCAATAAAATCAATTAAATCAAGGGCTTTGACTACCTTGTTGTATACTTCCCTCAATACACAATAGATAATACAATTCAGCCCTACTTGCACCTTCTCAAGCCACCTGGTCCCAGTGCAGGGGAAAGCAGTGAGGCTTGCTGGGGAGGGACGTGCAGAGCAGGCCCTCCAGCGCCTGCTGGCTGACCCCACTGTCTTCTGACCCGTGTTGCTCAAACTTTAGCTCCTCGAGAGCTTCAGGTTTCCAGGCCTTCTGATTCATCAGGTCTGGGGAAGTGGGGCAGCTGGGAGCCTGCACTCCCACCCCACCACCAGCTTGTTGTTTTTTTTTTTGCTGAGACCCACCCCTTTTTGTTTTTATAAGACCCTATTATACATTTATTTTCTCATAAAAGATAAATTAGGATCAGAAAATTTGGCTACCTTGACAAGGCAGAGTTATTGAGAGGTGATTACAAGAATTTGCATCCAGACCCATATTAATTTTAAATCTAGTATGTTAAATTCTAAAAAAATATCTAATCGTATTTTCATCATGAAAAAACACCAGTTATATGGGGCTTTGGTTTTATAGGGAGTCTGCATCTCTAACAAGCTATTCAGGTGATGTCGATACTTCTGGTTGGAGCATAACTGAAGTAGGTCTCAAAATCATTTGTAGGTGCTTCTTTTTTTCTTTTTATTTATTTTTATTTTTTAAAGATTTTATTATTTCTAGAGAGAGGGGAAGGGAGAGAGGCAGAGAGGGAAAGAGACATCAATGTATGGTTGCCTTTCACCTGCCTCCAGCTACAGACCTGGCTGGAGACCTGGCTGGCAACCTGGTTATGTACCCTGGCTGGGAATCGAACCAGTGACCTTTGGGTTCGCAGGCTGGCACCTCATCCACTGAGTTACCAGCCAGGGCATTTTCTTTTTTTAAAAAGATTATATTCACTATTTATAGAGAAAGGAGAAGGGAAGGAGGAAGAAAGGGAGAGAAACATCAATGTATGGTTGCCTTTCACCTGCCTCCAGCTGGGGACCTGGATGGAGACCTGGCCTGCAACCTGATTATGTGCCCTGACTGGGAAATTGAACCAGCAACACTTGGGTTCACAGGCTGGCACCTATCTACTGAACCACCAGCCAGGAGTAGGTGCTTCTTGAGTTTCAGAATCCTGGGCACAACTCACCAGATATTCTGATTGTACAGGTCTGGGTGGGTTTTGGAATTTGCCTTACTAACCAGCATCCCAAGGAACCTCTGGAGGCCACCTTGAGGAGAAACATTGCTGGAACCACCATTGGCACCTGGAACTCAGAGTTAAGAGCTGAGTGACCTGCCTCAAGGTCGCTCTGCAAGTCAGGAACAATTTCCTCCTCCTGTTGCTTGAGTCTTGAGCCTCAGTGTATCCTGGACTTCCCTTTCCCTCCTACGCCACATTCAGTGTGTCAGTGAACCCTGCTGGATCTTCCTCCAAAACAGTCAGCTTTTCTTTAAAATCTGGACTTGGGGCTGAGACTGTAAATGAAGCAAGATTAATAAAATGTTTACAATAGTTGAAACTGAAAACTATTTGCTCACTTACGATTTATATTTGAATTTTTCCATAATGAAAGTTTTTGTATTTAAGTCTGTGACCTAACAAATCCACTTCTGGAAATTTATCTTAAGGTGTATTTTATTTATTTATTAAAAAAAAAGAAAAATTTTATTTCATTATTTTCAGAAAGGGGGGAAGGGAGAGAGGCAGAGAGGGAGAGAGACGTCAATGTATGGTTGCCTTTCACCTGCCTCCAGCTACGGACGTGGCTGGAGACCTGGCTTGCAACCTGGTTATGTGCCCTGGCTGGGGAATCGAACCTGAGACCTTTGGGTTCACGGGCTGGTGCCTTATCCACTGTGCTACCAGCCAGGGCCAAGGTGTATTTTAAACAAACAAACAACCCTTACAAACAACAAAAATAAGCAAAAAGGAAAAAGCCTTAAAAATAAAAAATGTTTTAAATAGTGAAAAATTGGGAACATACTAGGTAGGTTCTCATAATAAGACAATAAACTAGGGATACCCCTCAATGGAATTTTATAACATTAAAAACATTTATTTGAGCCATGTACCAAGATGGAAAACATGATACACAATCAAGTGGAAGACAGGACATTAAATTGTATACAGTATACTCCATGATTAAAACTATGCAAAGACTTATACCTTTACAAAAAGTTGAAATTTTAAAATAATTTTATATATCCAGAATCTGACCACTTCCCACCTCCTTTAGTGCAATGACTTCTGCCTGACCTATCGTCTTTTTTTTTTTTTCTTTTTCTTTTAATTTTATTGTTGTTGTATTACATCCATCCCTTTTTTTCTCCCCTCTGTCCCCCTCCCCACCCACCCTTTCCCCCCAAAGTCAATCCCACCTGTTGTCCATGTCCATGGTTCCTTTCGTCTGTCTTTCTTGCCTGCATTTTTGCAACAGCTCTACATTGGTTTCCCTGCTTCCACTTTTCCTTCTTTCCACTGCTTCTCCATGGGGCAGTCAGAGGTCTTTTAAAACTGTAAAGCAGACCATGACTCTCCTCTGCTCAGACCCTACAAAGGTTTTCCATATCTTCCCAAATAAAAGCCAAGCCTCACCTTACCATTGCCCTCCAGGCTGCAGGATGAGTGAACACCTCTGCTGTAATCTGCTGTTTCTTGCCTTCCTTCTGCTGCTGCTGCCACTTGGGCCTCCTTGCTATTCTGCACTCACTCACTCAAGCTTCAGGGCTTTTGCTCACTTGCTGTTTCTTGTTTTCTGCTGGAAATGTGCTACCTCGAGATATCGGAGTCGGTGACCCTCCCTTCTTCAGAGAGGCCTTACCTAAGCTCTGTATCTAAAACAGCATTGTCCCTGTCTTCACCCCCATGACCTTTATTTTCCTTAACAGCACTTAAATCAACAACTCCTATAGTACACATCTTGATTGTGTCGTTTACTTACTAGAATGCAAATTCCTTGAGAACAAAGACTTTTGTGTCTGATTCCCTGCTTAATCACAAAGCTTGGCACATAATAGTTGATCGATAAATACCTATTACTAAAGGGTGTAGAATAGCCAGCCAAGAGGACTATAAGCTTCATGTGGCTGTTTCTTTCGTAATCTTCCCCTTCCTGAACTCTCCCAGCAATGGCCAGCCCACAGCAGAAGCCCAATGGGAGTAAAGTGTATCCTGTGAACTAAGGACAGCAGAGCATGGTGGCTACCACTACCAGCCAAAACCTGGCTTACCATCAGCTGTGTAGCCTTCGGAAAACCAAGAATTTTCTGAGAATTAGTTTACCCTTGTGCAGAAAGATGGCAATAAAAGCAGTTCCTACTCCCTAGGGATGGGGGAGAAGCGGGCAAGGAAGAGGACTAAATCAGAGACTGCCCATAAATCACTTAACAAGCACAGTGCCTGCACAGAGTAGGTGTGTGGCAAGAGGCAGTCAAATTAATAACCGTCACAGACGTGCCTTTGTCTTTTTCAAGTTTACAATGTGCTCTTGTACATTATCTGATTTGAGCCCTTCAATAACCCAGTCAGTTTTATTACCATTTTACAAGTGAGAAAACTGGGCCAAAGAGGAATAATGTGCTTGCCTACAGAACACATTGAATCTGACTACAACTTGGGTACCCTCTCCCCTAGAAATACAGCTATTATTATGGCTGATGCTAATCATGATTTGGATGGCTCTTTAGAGCCCAGACTCTAATGCATGTGCCTATTACGGGGCTATTGTGGGGCTGTGATGGGCAAATGAATCCAGCAAAGGGAATCAGCCAGTGAGCTAAGCTTTCCTAAGCATCCCATGGAGAAGCAGGGGCCTTGTTCCCTGTCTCTGAATGAGGTTTGTGACCAAGTCTGATAAATCATCTCTCAGAGTCCACTCTTGAGATGTAAACATTCCCAAGAGGTAAGATGTAAAAGCCCTTTCTATACAATTTCTCCTGCTTAGAGTTGGGCAGCAGCTCTAAACAATCAATGTCACCTATGATGTTCGACCCCTTGTTGCCCACAATCTCTGACCCAGTTCGCACTGACGAAAAGGAAGCATCTCTTCCCAAAGGTAACCTGAGGAAGAAGCCCCTGACAGAAGCTCTGGGCCCGGCTCTCATGAGAGTCTCCTTCTCCTTTCCCAGATTAAAGACTAAGAGAAGTCACATAATGGAGAAAGATCAGCAGGTATTAGACTTGAATTTTAGAGCCAACTCTTGGGGGTCATGGATTATTACAACCACAGCATCTGAGAGAAAAAGACGGTAACACTTTAAACCTAATGCGGTGAGAAATTACACTGGACAGGAAGGAGCGAAGGTTGCTTCCAAACCAGGACTCCAATGACTCCTGGGTCTGGGGCATCTAGTCTGGTCAGAGGCTTAGCAAACACTCCTCTGTGAAAAGATGGTCTGAGGGCTCCAACTGCAGGAGAACAGGTGGGAGGACAAGTTCTATAACCAGGCCCCTGAGACAAGTGATCAGACGAGGAGATGGCAGCCTTCAGAAGGATCCCACCAGGGCAGTAAGCCCTGACACCTGGGTGTTTTAAGACCCTCACAGTGCCAGGTTTGTAGCAGGCCACCAATTACCAGGAGGCTCTAAGACCAGTGCCATGACGGCCGTGTGCTCCTTGCAGGGAATGTGTTGCATGAGCAGCACTCAGCTGTTTGTTGAGCTCTGCATGGCACCATGACTGACAATTCCTATTTGCAGTGTTTACAATGGAGGACAGCGCTCATGCTTCAAACCCTGAAAAGGGACCAAGGATTGGGGTTGATACTGGCTCTGGTCAGGTACTGAGGATGAATCTGAGGCGGTCATATGGAAAAATAGTGAACACCCCCATCTATCCCTGGCCTCATCTACATTTAGTTAAGGTCACTTTAGGTACCTACGTTAATGAACTTCACTGGCTTTTTAAAAATAAGGAAGAATTCTAGGGTAGTCATGACCTTGTACCAAAACTATAAAAATCTCTCTTGGTATATATAAAATCTCTTTGAAGAGAGTTCAGCACCCCAGGATGCTCAGAGCAGGGTAGACCAAAAGGGTTGGCCTGCTTCACTGCTGTGAGAGATTCCCAGGAGAAACATCCAGAAGCACATAAGGCAGGAAAGATAGTCTGGCTCCCTAGAGGTTGGAAGTCCTGCACCCTGAGAGATGGACCATCTTTCACCTCCACAAAGTCCTGGGTACCTTTTTCTGTCCTTGGTGCCAAAAAGAAAAACTTGCTCTTTTGGGCATCCATCCTGGGAGCAGCTCAGGCTGCCATGCCCGGATGTGGGGACCAGCTGGGACTGGTGATGTGCTCCAGCCAGAGTCAGAACTCGTCCCGTAGCTGCGGAGGACTGTCCATGCCAAAGAAAGAGGATGGCTTCCCCTGGAGGTCTCGTTCTCGCTTCACGAATGCGGTGAAGGAAGAGACACAGTTGCCAATAAAGTGGTCGGCTTGGCCAAGGATGTACAGGTCGATCTGGGCCACCTCAGGCTTCAGGCTCACCACTTTTACCTGCAGGAGGAAGGGCAAGGTATTTTAGCCTGCATGCAGGCCAAGATGGCCAGCACAGCCAATACCTGCAGCCATATTCCCAGTTTTCTTCATCTCTGCTGAAGTTACAGACCCAAAAGGAGACTCGGAAAGGATTAAGAGGTACAGTCAGCCTCTGCAAGGAGCACTGCCCAGCAGCCGCCTTGGCCCACTCCCACGTGGAACTCTAGCCTCATCACTTTTCCTACTGCCAGCGTCAGCTCCAAACCCCACTCATTCACTGGCCTCTGCTTGCTAGTTCCCTTTGCCTGAAATACCTTTTAACTACCCACTAAAATCCCCACCCTATTCTTCAAGTCTCAGCTCAAGTTCTGCCTTTTTCATGGAGCCCTAGCCAGACAGGGGCTTGGCTTCCACCACCAAACTGTGATCTGACCAAAGAGCACTCTACCCATCCAGCTCTGCTGCCTGATGCCTCTGAGCATAAAGTCCTACCCAATCTATTCCCCAAAGGTGAACCCTTCTCTTGATGGATTACCACTTCCTGGCCAGCCAACAGCCTCTCTTATCTCTTCACTGGTCTCTTTGCTGCCTCTCTTCCTGGCCTGCTCACCAAACAGCAGCCTGATAAAACCTTTTTAAATACTTCTAACCCATCATTCTCTCTACCCCAAACTGAACACCCTTCAATGGTGCCTATTGCTCTTCAGCTAAACATAACAAATCTTGATTGTGGCCTATAAAGCCCTATTCCACCTCCTTTCTTACCTCCAGCCACTACACACCAGGCTCTCACCTTCCTCAGGACCTCTGCACATGTTCTTCTCCCAATTTGGAGTCATTGTCTCTTTGCCTGGTTAACTCCTCCTTAACCTTGACTTTGTAGCTCAAGTCTCACCTTGGGGAAGGCCTCCCTGGCTTCCCCGTCTAGGCCAGGGTCCTCTGCTCTGCACTCTTAACAGAATCACATTCCTCTACTACGGGGCGCATGTCTCAGTTTGTGGTTTTTACTCCTTAGTGATTTTCTGATTAATGTCAGTCTCTTGTACCTGACAAGGGGTAGGCTGTGTTGGTGTGCTTGTCACTGCTGGCTGAAGCCTGCCTCAAGAAACAGCTGTTGACTGGGCAAGTGAATGAATGAGTTCCCCACCCCCACTCCATGGCCTGTATTATAGTTCCCTGCGAAGTTTCTTTTCCTGAGTCTAGACTGTGAGCCTTGGAGGGCAACACCACCTCTTATTTATCAGTATCCCAAGTCCAGCACTGGCCAAACTTAATGGGGAAACAAGGCTTAAAGTTCAGGAGATTATAGGGGCACTGAGTCTAAGGAGCTGAGGGGAGGGGAAGGGCAAGAACAGTGGTGCAGAAACAGGAAATAGAAAATGGCAAGAGGTTCAAGGCGTAACAAGCACTCAACTCTAAAAACTCACAAAAAACTCCCTGGGGTTCTCCACATGCTTCAACTTAATACCTACGTGGTGGTGTGGGCAGAGCTGGGATGGAAAGTGCTTTGCTGTCACACAGAGATTTCTGATGTAACAAAATCATCAGCTTGCTATTTGGACGGTAGCAAAGAAATAATACGAGTTTAATCATGGCCAAAAGCCCCTGAACAATTTCACCCACTCCCTGAAACTTACTCGCTCTGTGTCACACCCACTATAATTAGTTTTGCAACTTCTTGGGTAAATTCTATCCCTTCTTGGGACCTTGGTTTCCTCAGCGATAAAATGCAGGGGCTGGGTTAGAGGTGCTCCAAGGTCTCCCAGATCTGATGTTCTTCTATAAATTGGTGGGTGGGAGACCAAAGTACACTGGCTTAGCACTTTACAAGCCTGAGTCTGGCCTAAAAGAAAGGGAGCTCCTTGGTGTAAAGCTGAAGGCGCTCACAGCTAGAAAGTGAGGACACTCACTGCCTTCTATGGTCTGCACAAGCATTTAGGTCTTTTTATTCCTTCAGCAAAGTCTCATCGAATGCTTAATACTAACTCAGTATTAAAACATGCTGTTCACACGTACCATACCAAGCACATTCTACTTCTACTTTTTATTCATATACCGAATACCTACTGTTCACAGCTTCCTAAAGCACTTACTAAGCACCAAAGACCTTTCCCTTTATTTGTCGACCACCACTGTCTATCAATGACAGCTAACTTTACCAAGTACTTATTTTGCACCAGACAGCTTTAGTTTTTTTATATTCAATCTTCACAATCACCCCATGAAATGTGTTTTCCTCTCAGTCCCAACTTACAGACAAGGAAACAGAAGCACAGCAAGGCCCTGGCTTGTGTAAAGCTGCACAGTAAGTAGAACCCAAGTTCTCTGGCTTCAGGGTCCACGCTCTTAATCCCTCTGCTACACTGGATCTCTATCAGGGGCCCACTCTTCCCATCTTTATTCTGCATTTATCGACTGTCCACTATGTGTTAGGCACCATCCTAGACACTGGTGGTGGCAAAGCAGGGTCTCAGACCTGGAGGAGGTCAAAGCACCTGGCTTGACACTGAGGAATAGGACAGTGAGTCAGTCTTGGACCTTGCCTTCAAGGAGCCATAACTCCTGGGAAGAAATAAGACATGTTTCCACACTAGTCTCATACAGTCTAAAAAGTGTCTCAGAGAAGACCTGATCAAGTTCTGTGACAGCTCCCAACTGGGACACGTTTGCTGCAGGAGAGGAGGGAAAACTGGAGATTCTGCAGAGGTGTGTGAGCTGGTGTTTGAAAAAAGGGTAAGAATTGGAGAACTGAATGCCCAAGCAAAAACCTGGTAACAGGAGGACATGAAGCATGTAGTGGGAGCAGTGGGAAGACCCTGGTGTTTTCCCAGGATCCCGTCCCGCTGCACTCCCACAGGGTCCACACATACCTTCCCTTTGAAGAGCTGTTGGATCTCCGGCACATAACTCTCAGAATCCGTGGCAATGTAGACAGACTGGGCATTGAGAGCCCTCACCCAGAGCTTCAAGGCCCGCTTGATTTCCTTCAGGTCAGGGAGGCACATAGCCATGGTGAGAGGGGCAGCTGTGCTACGCTTGTAGCCCACACACTGCGGAGAGGCCATGAAGTGGGAGCCCGCAGTCCCATCCTCTAGCATGGCACAGGCGTTCTTCTACAGGGCGAGGATGGGGCACAGAGTTAAAGACAGCAACTGACCTGGAACCCCAAAAGCCAGAGCTGGTTAAGTGGGAAAAGGCAGGCAATATGGGAGGAGCCCAACAATATTTTTTTTTTTTAAAGCATTGAGGGAAGAGGGAAATGGATCAAAACAGTCACAGTGGTTATTTCTGGGTAGTGGGATGTTGGCTTTTTATTTTTACAAAGGTGTTTTCTTTTAACTGCTTTTACTGCATTATCTAGGACTTCCAGTAGAATTCTGAACTGTGGTGGTGATAATGGGCAGCCTTATCTGATTTCTGACTTCAATGGGAACACTTCTGATAGTTCCCATGAAGTACATGTTTGTAGTAAGTTTCAGAGAGATAGCGTTTATCAAGTAAGGTAGGTCCCTTCTATTCCTGCTTTGTTAAGAGTTTTTTTAAATCATAAATGGGTGCTGACTTTTCTCAAATGCTTTCTTGAACTGTATTGAAGTGAATATATGATTTTCCTCCTTTGGATATTAATATAGTTAACATAATTTCATTGTATTTCTGGGATAAATGTTGCTTGTTTGTGTTGTATGTTCTTTAATATGGATTTTATTTGCTAATATCTTACTTAGGGATCTGTGCATCTATGTTTATAGGTGAGAATGGGCTATATATTTTTCTGAGTTGACCTTATCTCAGTTTGGTATCAGTGCTATGCTAGCTTTATAAAAAATAGCATCTTATATATTTTTTGTTTCAAGAAAGTACAGATGAGCCCTGGCTGGTGTGGCTCAGTGGACTGAGTGCTAGCCTGTGAACCAAAAGGTTGCTGATTCAATTCTCAGTCAGGGCACATGCCTGGGTTGCGAGCCAGGTCCCCCACTGCAGTAGTGTGACAGGCAACCAATAGATGGATCTCTCACACATTGATGTTTTTCTCTCTCTCTTCTCTCTCCTTTCCTCTCCCCGTAAAATAAATAAAATCTTAAAAAAAAAAAAAAAGGAAAGTAGATGAGAACTATCTGTTTCTTGAAGGTTTGGCTGAAACCACTCATAACACATTCCGGGCTTGGTTCCTTTTCTTTGTGCAATGGGGACAGGAGGTAGTATAGTGGGTAAATGTATCATTATTTTCTCAATAGACTCTGAGTGAATTTTGATCTAGTTTCTGTGTATTTTCAAGTCTTTAACAATGCATATTTCTAATATACATACACTCATGGGATATATATGTCTTCTTACATAAATTAAGGAGAATGTTTATATTGCTCCAGCTACTTTCACACAGAGGAAAATCTGATGAGATTTCTGCATACTTAAGTGGCCTCCAAATTTAGAAGATGACATCTTCATTTTTGGGGAGCCCCACCCAATCTCCAGAACTTGTTTTTCAGCAATTAGTCTATTGACTAAACACTGAGCTGGTACAGAGGACTCCTGCCTGTGGGTCTCAGCTTTCTGGTTTGCTGCCTGATCTGAAATCTAGCTTGATACCTCAGTTTATCCATCTGCAAAATAAGGATAAAAAACACAACTGTTAAAGCAAGAGCTAGCAAGCAAGCACTCTGGAGCCACATATTTGATCATGTTACACAGTGGGGACTCCTTTGTGGGGACTCCATGGACTTGACTGAGAGAGACCTTGCTGGCTTGGCCGGGACTTGGTACAATAGTTCACTGTTCAACCCCACAGGCACAGACACTGTTCAGGGACATGTCCAACCCAGCCAGGAGGAAAAAAGGAGGTTACCCAGTCGGAGCCGATGCGCAGGTGAACACCGACGTAGGGCCGGATGAGGTGGGCAAGAATCTGGGTCTCTCCTGTCTTCACCATCTCGTCTGACCATACCATGTACTTCTGCAGTGGCCTATGCTCCTCCAAGACTGGGAACTGGGCTGGCGCCCCTGGCAGGGCCAGTACTGGGTGCTCTTTTGGAGAAAATCTAGACAGAATGAGGGGAAGTCAGAGAATGCACAGAGAGCCTGGCTACCACTCCCACGGGAAAAAGAACGGTATTGCACCATGTCCTGGAGACTCTACAGAGGGAGGGGCCCCTGTAACATGCAAGAAGCACAAGGGGTTGTGAAACTTCAACGGGCTGATAAGAAACCGCAGTGGGGGCAACAGGTACAATATGCAATATTGTCCTGCCGCCTGGAATTTAAAACCTTCTTTGCTTGTTTAACAATTAAAAATTTCCAGTAGAGCTGGCTTACAATCTGTGGTGTGGTAATTCACTCCAGGGTGTGGTGTCTGGACAGAGCCTTGCCCTTTTACCCACATGGCGGGACAGGGACGCGTAGCTGCTTCCAGAGGGCAATGGACGGGCCACAGTCGCAGGGAATGTGTACACTGATAAGCTCATCTACTCAACACTTCACACCTATTTATTGATTGCCTACTATGTACTCGAGCCCAGGGGAGAACGAGACAGGCATGGTCCCTGAACTCACGGAAAGCACCAGAGTCTACACATGTCCACCATCAGACCTCCCTCAAAGGCTGTTCTCCCCCTGCCCACTACGCACCTTGCAATTATTCACCCCTGTGTTTTCTGCTAGACTCATGCTTCGGACAGCAATGCCTCCACATGCTCAGAATTGTGTCAGATGCACATAAGAGCTTAGTAAAGATCTGCTGACAGAATGGATGAACAAAGCTGTGTCCCATTGTAAGCTAAGCCCAGAGCCTATCCCAGCAACATGAAACACCCTGCTGTCCCATAAACTTTCAAATGCCAGATCTCTGTAGACTTCTTCCCTGTATCTGTAATGCCTTCCTTTGCCAGCCAAAACCCTGTTCTTAAAATTATGAAATAGGCACAGTACTCTGGAAAATGGTTTGGCAGTTTCTTATGAAACTAGACATGAGACTACCATTTGACTCAGAAATGAAAACCTATGTTCAAAAAGGAATCAGTGTATGAATGTTCACAGCAGCTTTATTCATAAAAGCCAAAAACTCAGATGTTGTTTAATAAGTCAAGGCTTAAACACTGTGAAGCATACAACCAATGGAATACTACAGCAGTGTAAAGAAACAAACTATTGATTCAGGCAACAGCTTTGATGTGTATCAAGGGAATTATACTGAATGAAAAAAGCCAATCCCAAAAGATTACATACTATATGACTCCATTTATATAACATTTTTGAAATGACAAAATGGAGAAGAGAACAGAAACAAAGACCAGATTAGTGGTTGCCAGGAGCTAGGGGGTGTTTGTGTGTGTGTGTTTGTGTGTGTGCAGGGGGTGGGGGCAGGAGGGGGGGGGCAGGTGCACCTGCACATTTAGGAAGGTGGGAGGGTGGTTATAAGCTGGCTTGATAGGATCTTTTAATGTTAGAATTGTTTGGTATCTTGATTGTGGTGGCAGATACATGAACCTACTCATATGTGACAAAACTGAATAGAATTATATCCACCTACATTACACACAAACACAGGAATGAGTACAAGTAAAACTGGGGAAATCTGAATAAGATGGGTAGGTTGTATTAATGTTAATCAACATCCTGGTTGTAATACCATACTATAGTTCCGTAAAATGTGACCACTAGAAGACACTGGGCAAAGGGTACATGAGATCCCTCTACTTTATTTCTTATTACTACATATGAATCTATAATTACCTTAATAAAAATTTCATTGTTCTAAAGATATTTAGAACAATACCGGAAAATACAAAAATAAATCCACATACCTGGGGCCAAAATGAACAGATATTAATACTTGATTCCAGATTTAAAAATATGTACATCTAAATAAAATCTCTATCTTATCACGTCTTTCCCTTCTTCTGCCCAGAAGATACTGAAATTTTACGCATGATTACACTTTTACCATTGATATAAAAAGGTATTATATTGTATACTTTTTACCTCAAAGGATTTCAAAAGGAAAGCAAGAGACTCTGATCTCCCGAAGAATTGAACATTAGGCTGAGTAGAAAATGCAAGGTTACAAATGAAGCAGAGACTTGCTCTTGACATCCCTTCTATGAAGAATGACTTTTTCTTCCAGCTGTTCATATGGCTGGCTCCTTCTCATGTTTCAGGTCTCAGCCCCACTAATTACCTATCACCTATTTATGCTCTCCCAGGGAGGCTGCAGCCAAGTACAGTGATGAGCCATGTGCTCAAATACCTGTTATCTTCACGTCACAAGAACGATCTGGTTTGATGGAACATAGCCTTCCAAAAGTAAATATGCAATAAATGTCTGTGGAATTAAATCTACACCACATTATTCACTGTCTCAGAACCAGCAGAGCTGGAAAGACCTTCAGAAATCGCTTAGTGGGAGAGAGAAACACCTCTTATCCTCTTCTCCTAGAACCCACCTTTCAGCTAGACAGACATACAGCAGCCCCATATAAAGACATTCCTCAGTACCTCTTGTAGCTAGGTATGGCCATATGCCAAAGTATTGGATAATGAGTTGTATGCAAGCTATTAGGAAGGCTGCTTAAGGTAAGGATATGCCCTTTCTTTGCCCCTTTTGTCGTTCTCGCTGACTGGGGCAAGGATGTGGCTGTTGAACCTTAGCCTGTGAAGAGACACTAAGGATTAAGGCCAGTATTGAGGCAGCTGAGCAGACAGATGGGAACCTGATTCCTGATGACACAGTGGGGCTGCCATCCAGCCAGGGTTGCATACCCCAGTCCTCTCTTACTGTAGAAAATAATAGCTCCTATTTTTTAAAACTTCTTGTTATTGTGGGTTTTCTGTTAAGTGTAGTCTAAGTGAAGCCTGAAGTCCCTAGACTGGTGGCCAGCCTCACCCAAGGTGAGGCAGGAGAACAGAGCCCTCTCACTTGACCCCCAGTGCTGCCCTCATGGTACTGTAGGCACTTCTCAAGAATTTCAAGGAACAGTTGAAAACCACGGACCTTGCTCATCCTTTTATTTTATAGCTGGAGCACGGCGGCCAGTTCTATTTCCTGTCAGGGCATATGCCTGGGTCGTGGGTCAGACCTCTAGTTAGGAGCTTGTGAGAGGAAACTTAGCAATGTTTCTCTCGCATATAAGTGTTTCTCTCCCTTTCTTTCTCCCTCCTTTCCCCTCTAAGAAATAAATAAAATCTTTTAGAATAAATAAATTAAATTCAAATCCATATACGCTAAAAAGCACTCCTAGGTTTCCTATTAGGTGGCTTCGCCAGGGCCTGCAAAGCCCTGCAGGGTCTGACCCTACCCACTTGCCCAATCTTCTCTTTTGTGCAGCAGAGTAGTTCTTCAAATCTCCTCCCTCCGGGTGGGCTCTATGCCCCCTCCCAATAGCATCTGGTAGAAGTGACACTGCCCTTGTGGCCAGCAGCTTCCACCTTTTGTCTCTTGGAAGACTTACTCATTGGATGGACCCCCTCAGTACCTGAATGCCATGCTGTCAGAGTCCAAGTCACACGGAGGGATCAAGTGTATGCATGCCAGCCCACTGCCCCAGCTGAGCTTTCAGCCACAAGGGAGCCCTCCTGAACATGCAGCCTAGTCGAGTCTTCAGGTGATGCTAGTCCTAACCAATAGCTGACTGCAATCACATGAGACTGTAAGCAAGAAGGGCCCAGCTAACCCAAGTGCCTGCCCATCAATAGATGAATGGATAAACAAATCCATTCAGACTACAATTCAGTAGTCTGAAGACTACTGTTCAGTCTCAAAAGGACTAAAATTCTGACATATGCTACAACATGGGTGTACTCTGAAGACATTATGTTAACTGGAATAGGTCAGACACAAATGGATAAATACTATGATTCCACTTTCATGAGGTACCCAGAATAGGTGAATTCATAGAGACAGAAAATTAGAATAGAGGCTCCCAGAACCTGGGGAAGAATGGTGAATTTAATGGGTTGAGTTTCTGTTGGGATGATGAAAAAGTTCTGGAGATGGATAGTGGTGATGATTGCATAACACTGAATATCTTTAATGCCACTGACTTGTACACTTAAAAATTTTAAACAAACAAATGCATACATTCGATTGGCATATATGCACCCAGTACCATTATTTTTTATCCTTACCCGAGGATATGTTCATTGATTTAAGAGGGAGAGATAGAGAAAAACATTGATGTGAGAGAGCAACATTGATTAGTTGTATCCTGTATGTGCGCTGACCGGGGATTGAACCCACAACCTATGTACATGCCCTGACCAGGAATAGAACCCACAAACTTTCTGGTGTAGGGACGACATTCCAATTAACTGAACCACCTGGCCAGGACACCAGTTTTTGAAAGCCCATGTTTTTATATGTTTAAAACTGATCTTGCCAATAATAACTACTATCCAGGTAACTATTAATATTAGTTACTCCTCAGAAAAGATAAATATTTGATTACAAACCCTATATGATCATTTCAAGTTACTATGTGTAGTTATACATATGTCTATGAAAATGTCTGGAGAAACTTGTGGCCAAGATGGAGGCGTAGGTAGACACACTGTGTCTCCTTCCACAATTAAGAAGGAATACAATTACCTGAAAACCAAAAACAATCAGAAGTACCAAAAGACTGAATTGCATGGAAGTCCAACAAACAAAGATATAAAGAAGAAACACTTATCCAGATAAGTAGGAGGGGTGGAGACAAGGTGGAGAGGACGCAGTGTGGCAGGTGCGGGGTACAGCAGCAGCCGCAGCAAGGCCATGACTGTGGCAGGCTGGGAGGGACATCCGGGGAGCAACCCTGGCCACAGACCAGACTGCACAGCTCATGGTGATGGTGGTGGCAGCGGCAGTGGCCAGATGATGGAAAGCACAGACACACATCATAAAAGTAGGGAGGGACACCTCCAGAGCGATCCCAGCCCCAGACCAGACCACACAATATGGCACAGACCATCGGTCCAGTGCCAGGGAAAATGAAGCCACATTGCATCTGTCTGTGCAATCAGCGGGCATTGAGGGTGGTGGAAGAAACTGCTGGTCTCTCAGCACCTTTGCTTGTTTAGAGGGCCCCCACAGTCCTAGAACATACACAATGCACCCACTCTGGGAACCACAACTGGGGCAACAGCCAGAGGGGTGCCAGTCCTGTACAGAAGTGGGAGAAGTGCCAAGAAAAGGGTTGAGTTCTGAGCAAGCAGCATTGTTGCCTTAGACCCTTTCCACACATACAACACCACAACGTGGTGAAACAGGCCACCCAATACTGATGAATATGTAACGCTCCACCCCTTAGAACGTAACAGGTATGACATCTCTACTTAAGACACAGAGGCAAACACAAAAGGCTGTCAGGTTAAGGAGACACAGAAGTATGACCCAAAAGAGGGAATAGATCAAGGTTCCAGTGGGAGAGCTAAGTGACTGACTAGGAGACAATCAACTTAAAAGACACAGAGTTCAAAACCCTGGTGATAAAAATGCTCAGACTTGACAGACATACTTGAGTATGGCAAACGCATAGGGAAGAAGTGAAGGCTATGGTAAGTGAAACGAAGAAAAATCCACATGAAACCAATGGTGAAGGGAAGGAAACTAGAGTTCGAATCTCAAATCAATGATATAGAACAAAAGGAAGAAATAAACAACCAATACAGAATGAAAAAACAAGAATTGAAAAAAAACAATGACAAGCCTAGGAACCTCTGGGGCAACTTTAAATGTGCCAACATCTAAATCACAGGCATGCCAGAAGAGGAAGAACAAGAAATTGAAAACTCACGTGAAAAAATAATGAAGGAATACTTTCCAAATTTGGTGAAGGAAATAGACATACATGTCCAGAAAGCACAAAGTCCCAAACAAACTAGACCCGAAGAGGACCAAACCAAGACACATCATTGTTAAAATGTCAAAGGTTAAAGATAGAGAATTAATGAACAGATGGATGTAGTTTGCTACTTGAGTTAAACCTCGTGTTTGTGTTTGCATTAGCTTTTGTATAAAATTGCTGGTCAACAATGTGTTAAATGCAAGAAGGGAAAAGAAGAGTTATCTGCAAAGGGGTTCTTATAAGACTATTAGTTGATTTCTCAAAAGAAACTTTGCAGGCAAGAAGGGACAGGCAAAAAGTATTCAAAGTGATAAAAAGCAAGGACCTATAACCAAGATTATTCAGCAAAGCTGTAATTTAGAATGGAAGGGCAGATAAAGTGCTTCCCAGACAAGGTAAAGCTAAAGGAGTTCATCACCACCAAGCCATTATTATATGAAATGTTAAAGGGACTTATTTAAGAAAAAAAAGATCAAATCTATGAACATGGAAATGACAACAGACTCACAACTATCAACAACAGAATCTAAAAAATAAAAACAAAAACAGACTAAGCAAACAACCAGAATAGGAACAGAATCATAGGTATGGGGATCATTTGGAGGGTTATCAGCTAGGAGGGGGAAGAGGGAGAAATGGGAGAATGATGCAGGGATTAAGAACTGTAATTGGTAGGTACAAAATAGGCAGGAGCATGTTAAGAATAACATAGGAAAGGGTGAAGCCAAATAATTTATATGCATGATCCATGGACATGAACTAAATTGGGTTGGATGGTTAGAGGGAAGAGGGTACTGGGCAAAGGGAAGCAAAGGGAATAGAAATTGGGACAACTATAACAGCATAATCAATAAAATAAACAAAAATAAAAAAGAAAACGTCTGGAGGGTAGAAGTGTATACATCAAAATGCTAGTAGTGGTTTTTGGAGGGGTGATAGGATTATGAGTAAATTTCATTTTCTTTATTAAAAAAGAAGCAAGCCCTAGCTGGTAGCACAGTGGATAAGGCGCCGGCCTGTGAACCCAAAGGTCGCAGGTTTGATTCCCCAGCCAGGGCACATAACCAGGTTGCAAACTGGTCTCCAGTCAGGTCTGTGGCTGGAGGCAGGTGAAACGCAACCATACATTGATGTCTCTCTCCCTCTCTGCCTCTTTCCCTTCCCCTCTTTCTAAAAATAATGGAATAAAATCTTTAAAAAAAGAGAAGCAATTTCCCACCAAATCGGTGATGGGCATTTGAATGGGTATTCACTCCAAGAAATTGCATGCTTAACATGGACTGAAACTTTGTGCAGTTGGGATTCCATAAGGAAAATGGAAAAACAAAAATCACACAAAATAACTGCCCCGCTAAGCCTAATCAATCCATAGAACTCTGAGAAATAACACCTTATTGTTGAGCACTGAGTTTGGGAGTGGTTTATTATGCAGCAACGGAGAAACGGAACATCTTACCACCCTCTACTTCGTACTCTCCATACCAGCCACACTGGCTTTCTTCCTGCCCCTTGACCACCCAGAGCTTATCCCTGCCTCAGAGGCTCTGCCGTCCCTCTCCCTGCCATGAAGAACTTCCTTTTCCTCCAGCTCTCAGCATGGCTCACTCCTCGTCCTTTAGGTCCGTTATAGATGGCTTGTTTGCGTTCCCCTCATTTCCTACATTGAAAACCCAACCTCCAATGTATTAGCATTAAGAGGTGAGGCCTTTGGGAGGTGGTTGGGTTTAGATGAGGTCATGAGGGTGGAGTCCCTCATGATAGGAATTGTGCTCGTACAACAGACCAGAGTGCCTGTTCTCTCTCCAACATATTTCAATTTAGCAAGAAGGTAGCGCCTGCATCTAAGAAGTCCTCACCAGAAGCTGTTGATACCCAGATGTTAGAATTCTCAGCCTCCACAACTATGAGAAATAAACTTCTGTTAAGCTTCCCAGTCTGTGGTATTTTGTTAGAGCAGCCCAAGCTGACAAAGAAAGAAAGACAAGGTCTCAGCCTTGCTAATCACACATCATCTGCTTGCCGTATGTAAAGCACTCACTGTCTCCACCATTAGATTCGCCTCCATCAGGGCGAGGGCCTTAAATGCCTATTCTTGCCTGTAGGTCCACCATCCAGGCCAGTGCTTGACACTCAGGAGGTGCTTCCTAAATGTGTATGGAATGAAGGGTTAAAGGAAGGCAGCTGCCCAGGTGGCCCTACCTGCCCTCAAATTGCCTCCAGGGACCTTTCCTATTAGTCTTCCTTTCCTAAAGATTTGACTATGAAGGCACAAGCCCTCATGCAATTCCTACAACTCAGTGAATTCCAAAAAGACCCTGGGGTAATTAAAAGTTATCGCAGCAACATCCCTTGACTGATGCATCCAGGCAACACTGCCCCTTCTTTTCCAACCTGGATTGTGCGCTTTTCCTGGTTTTCTGGAACCTGCTTTTGAGGCTGATTATAGAGCTAGTGTCACTTTATTTTCCTGCCATTTTGTGGTAAGGGACAAATCTCTATCCATTCAGGGAAGGTCTGCATTCTGGTAATAATAGCTCGAGGTCATTCAGAGCTAAATGGAGAGAACCAAACAAATAGGTGATTCGATGGGACTGCCCAGTTTGGAATCAATAATGAGGGGCATTAGAATTTGCCATGACTAAGTATCTACAGCAGCTCATGAATTAGCTCTGAAGTCAAGCCCCAAACAGGAATTGGCAGCTGTTAAAGGCACAGCTGTTTTCTCCACAGTGATTAAGTATGGGGATGCTCTGGAGTCTGGCTGCCGGGGTTCAAATCCCACACTGCCACTTAAGGTTGCGTAATCTTGGGCAAGTGACTTTACTCCTCTCTTTTCCAATTTCCTTATACGTAAGCCCATGATAATAACACCTGTCCCTGGAGATTTGTGGAAGGATTAAATGAGTTATTACCTTAAAAGACAGCACAGTGTATAGCATATAGTAGGCACTAAATATAGTTCTTATTATTTATTAAAGGCTTATATACAGACCCCAGCTGTCCACTCAATATCTGCATTACCTTGAGTAAGTTATTTAACTTCATTGAGCTCAGTTTTCTCACCTGTCAAATGGAAACTGACACTACTCTCTTCATGAAATTTCTCAAAGACTTACATAAAATAAAGCTTGTGAATAATAATAGTAACGGCTAACATTGGTTGAACTCCTACAATGTGCTTCACACACTAGAAGGCATATCCCATCGTGCTCCATTAAACCATGGAAGAAACCCTGGCTGGCAGCACAGAGGATTAGGCGCTGGCCTGTGAACCCAAAGGTCACTGGTTCGATTCCCCACCAGGGCACATAATGAGGTTGGCAAGCCAGGTTTTCAGCCAGGTCCATTGCTGGAGGCAGGTGAAAGGCAACCATTGATGTCTCTATGTCTCTCTCCCTCTCTCCCTTTCCCTCTCTTTAAAGGTAAGAAATAAAATCTTTCAATAAAACAAAAAACAAAAAACAAAAACAAGAAACATGGAAGAAACTCAGGCCAGAGAGCCAGAGTGGTTTCCTCAGTCAGCTGAGAAAGAGGCAGGGCTGGTTGGAGCTCAGGCCTGTTTTATCCTGAGCTTGTACTTGTTTCTCTACTTAAGTCTATCCTTGGCTTACTGGATGCCAAGTGGTATGACCTCACATAAACTCATAAGCTCCTTAGAGCTCCTAATCAAAGTCTGACTTCTAAGCTTACATTCTTGCCACCTATAGCATCAAGGGCAAGTGTACTGTGTTAGTTATCATCATTATAATCAGACAGTAGCTAGTTGAAGGCTGAGGCCGGGTCATCCTCATTTTTGTATGTCACCTCTGGCCTTTGAGTACTATGTCTCATACATGACAGATGTTCTATAAATATTTCATGGCCTGTCCTTCTGCCCTGCTAACCTATTTTTTTTTTAATAGGACCAACTGGAGTGCAATTAATAAGACACATCTGATTATTATCAGGGTGACATCATTTCTTAATTTACACCTAAAGTTGTTCTCCAGAAGTTGCTTCCAATTTTCACATTGTTAAGAGGAAGGTAACAGGGGAGTGATTCTCACGCCTAGAGGAGGAAATCAACACTCATGTGACTGAACTATATTCTTTTTATAACATCCTTTATCTACTGATAAACTCTTGCTCAACTGCGTGGCAGGTCAATGTTTCACTGTGTCAGGCGTTGGGATGGGAACAGATCACACAGGATCCCAAGTTCAGCAGACAGACAGCCACACCTTTGGTCTCATATATCAGGGTGTGGTAGACGGGGAAAGGACTGGGGAGGTGCTGAATACCCAAGGGCCCCATATCCCTCCCCAAGCCCAGTAATGCTGCCCCTCCAAGTACCTCTGGATCCACTGGTCTTTGTAGGAGGCACTGAAAGAAATGCCTGCAAAGAGCTCCGACTTGTTGAAACTCACATGAAACTGATCCCAAAATGGGCCAAAGGGGTTTCCTTCCTGCAGAAAGAGAGTGGTCAAAGGCTTACAGAGGGAGAAGGAAAGCCAACTGGGGATGGGGTCAAGGAACTATGGGTAGGGGAACTCTTGGCGACTTGACTGACTCAAAAGGAATATCACTTTGTAATTCTTTGTGGCATGAGGAAGGCAATTCCATCTCCAGCCTGGCTTCTACCAGGAGATGTTCACCAGTATCTGAAGGAGTCTTTCCCACTCCCGTGCCATACCCTGCTAACCGTGTGGCACTGACTTGCACATGGACAGGAAGTGGACCTTGGGAATGGGGCCATGGATTAGATAGCTTCAAAAGACTTTCAAGACCAGCTAATCCAGTGCCATTACCTTCAATACAGAAACTAGGGCCAGGTGGAGTAAGACACTTGCCAAACTCAGATTGCACATAAAAGCACTGTTAGGACTGTAAGCTGTCTCCTTTCTCATATTGCATGGCTCCTCCAACCACCCTCCTCATTTGGCTTCAGCACTGTCATATTCCCAAAGTGCCAGAAATTTACACATTTACAAATTTTTACTGATAAAATACAACAGCTTTTCATTTATCTGCTGAAGGCAGGAAAGTATGCACATTAGGAGAGTGGAGTCAAATTACCTAGGGTTGAACCATGACTCCACCACTTGTTTGCTGTGAGACCTTGGGCAAAATGTTAAGCCTCTCTGTGCTGCTCTCAGTGGCCTCTCTATAAAATGGGGATGTAAATAGCACTCCTCACAGAGCAGTGTGAAGACTGAATGGGTTAATATGTATAAAGCTCTTGGCATGCACAGCATGTAGTAAGTGTTACGTGACCATTATTTGCTGTTATTGTTATTACTGATGTGGCACTCCACAATTTACAAGCACTCTTACACCCTGGCCCTCGTAATACTTTATGAATGAGACAGAGCAAGAACTGGTATCTTTATTTTGTAGGTAGAAATAAAGGCTCAGAGGAAACAAAGTCCTCTATCCAAAGTGATACTATTGACAAATGCCAGAAATGGGACTTAAATCTCCATCTTTCTATTTTATGCCCTTCTGGTGCCTTCCCCAACACAGTGCCATCTTGCAGTGTCTCAGGGACCTACATACCACAGAACAGGCAAAAAGGGCCCCCCAGATCCACACGACTCACCTTCATCGGGCATGTCTTCTTATCAGGGCTCCTCTGGGCTGCTACTTCAAAGCAGTATGCCACCCGCTTCTCAGGGGGCCAATGGGTGGGTGCCAGCTTCTCCATGAAGTCCTCCAGGCTGATGACCCGATGGTAGGCTTGGAGGGGCTCCAATTTGAAGTACTTCTGATAGGACACGTGGATCTAAAAAAAAAAAAGAGGGGGGAGGGAAGGAAAGACAGGGGTTTTCAGTATTCCAGTAGCTATTTCATAGACATTTATTCAAATCATACACTTCCAAGACCCAGACAGCTCGAACTACATGCCAATGAAAAAGTTTTGGCAAATGACAACAAATTAGGACAGAGACGGGCCAGGGCAAGGTATCTGTAAAGTAAAGAATAAGAGTAATTTCCCTGAGGTTAGAAAATGCCTCCTGATCTGTAAGAAAAAAAGACAAATGATGCACGAAGGAATAGGAGCAAAGGATAGGAGTGAACAACAGACAGCAAGAAAACCCAAATAGCCAATACATGCAAAAGATGTGCACTTTCACTAGTTATTAGGACAAAGCAAGTTACAATTATAAGGCATCATTTCTCATCCACGAAACTAGCAAAAATTTAAAAGCTCAACTCTAATTGTTGGAAGGAATGTGGGAAAAGGGGGCATTTTCTCACTTGCTGGAGTAGAAGAGTACATTCTGGAATAACCACTTTGGAATATAATCTTGCAGCATCTAATAGAGATTGAAATGTTCCTGAGCATTTCCCCTAAAGAAGTTCTTGTACTTTGCACTAAGAGATGGGTAAAGGACTCCCAAATATAGAAAAGAACTTGGAAGGAGTCACACCCAAGGTTATGATATACTGATAGCGGTTGCCTCTGGGGGTGGAGGGAAAGATTAGGATTAACCTCAAGAGCCAAGAGAGATTTTTATCTTTTAACAACTTTATCTGTAGAAACTGTTAATGATTATCACTTCTAGTCATACGTACAAAAATGATGATTGTATTAATCTGTGTTTTTCTAGCCTAAATAGAATTTCTTAGAACACAATGGAATAAAATTTAGACTTTATTCTAAAGAACAGGGTTCCCAAGCATATCCCACTGGTTTAGGTGGATAAAGGGTTGTGCAATAAAAATACTCCAGTTAAACAAGCTTGAAAATTTTGTGTTAAGCTAGTTTCTTTCCTACAGGACTTCTCGGGGCCTGTGATATACTAATGTGCATTCTGAATCCCCAGTTTTGGGGGAATGAAAATAGAGAATATAATTTCTCAAAATGATCTAACCACTGCCTACTTGTTAAGTCATTGGCATCCCAAAGAACAGAATTTCGGAAACTTAACTATTAGCAACGAGGTTCTGCTAAAGGATTTTAAGCAGAAATAATATGAGATTTGCCTTTTGAAAGATCACTCTGGTGGCAGAAGAGAGAACGTATTCATGGCAGGATGAGAGGGGGAATAAGAGGCTACTGCAATAGCCTTTTTATTTGTTTAAGTATTCACTCAACATATCATTATTATTTTTTATTTATTTATTTAAAAGGGGGATTATTTTCTTCCTTCCTTTCTTTCTTTTTTAAAAAGATTTTATTTATTATTTCCAGAGAGAGAGAGAGAGAGAGGAAGGGAGAGAAGCAGAGAGCGAGACCAACATCAATGTATGGTTGCCTTTCACCTGCCTCCAACAACGGGCCTGCCTGGAGACCTGGCTTACAACCAACCAGGTTATGTGCCCTGGCTGGGGAATCGAACCTGCGACCTTGGGGTTTGCAGGCCAGCACCTTATCCACTGTGCTACCAGCCAGCACTTTTAATTTCTAAAACTCTATTTATTTTAAAGAGAATGTAAACCTAATGGTTATGGATTCGATTCTCAGTCAAGGCACATGCCTGGGTTGTGGGCCAGGTCCCCAGTTGGGGGCACACAAAAGGCAACCACACATCGATGTTTCTCTCTCTCTCTTTCTCCTTCCCTCCCTGTCTCTCTAAAAACAAATAAAATACTAAAAAAATTAAAAAATAAAATGTGTATTAAAAAAAAGAGAGAGAATGGAAGGGAGGGAGGAAGAGAAGGAGAGAAAGATCAATGTAAGAGAGAAACACTGATCAGTTAGTTGCCTCTCATATGCACTCTGACCAGGACTGAACCCACAACCTAAACATATGCCCTGCCCAGAAATCGAACCGGCAACCTTTCGCTTTGTGGGATGATATCCAGTCAACTGAGCCACACTGGTAAGGGTTCAACATGTACTTTTGAGCATCACTCATAAGTCTACGTGAAGATGGAGAGGCAAGCACATGCTAAAAGATGTAAAAGAAGGTGAGGTGGAGAGTAAATGGAGGCATTTATGATGACTTGTAGATTCCTGTCTTGGTATCCAGGTGATTGAAGGTGACATACACTAAGCTGGCAATAGAAAAGGTAACACAAGTTTAAGGGGACAGATACCAAGTTCTAGCTTTGAGAATGTGAGATATCTGTGGAACATCCAAGTAGACTCAAGGGACTAGAACTTAGAAACAGAGGCCAGAGGAGAGTCTGGGCCACAGATACTTTTGGGAGGTACGTGGACAAATAGTAAAAGCCACAAGAGTCAACAGAAACTTATGGCAAATCAAATAACAGTAATAATAGCAACTAATATTGCCCTGGCTGGGTAGTTCAGTTGGTTAGAATATTATCCCGATACACCAAAGGTGCAGCCCTGGTCAGGACACATACAGAAAGCAAGCAATGAATTCATAAATAAGTGGAACAACAAGTTGGTGTGTTTTTTTTTTTTTTTTCTCTCTCTCTCTCCAACATGAATTTAAAAAAATTAAAACATAGCAACTAATATTTGAGTGCTGACTTAGCACCAGGTGCTGTATTCATCACATTTCATGGACTTGCTCATCTAATCCTAAGTAGACAAATACAACTAGCTCCAGTTTGCTTATGAAGAAGCACAAGTGGACAGAATCTAGATAACTCATTTAAGGTCGCATAGTTAACAAGCAAATAGAAACCAAAGACACACCAACATTAAAAGAGTGGGTAGAGCAGCTTCCAATATAGTGCAAAGAGGAAATTGTTGAGAGGTCAGGGTTGAGGCAGGAACAGACTGTGCCTTGGAAACCAGGGGATTAGGGAAGATCAGGAAGAGAGATGCCACTAGGAGATTAGTTGAGATAAAGACTGAAAATGACCCCTGGATTTGGTAACTCTGAGGTCCCTGATGACCTCTGTGAGAACAATCCTAGTAGGGAAGGAAAGCCTAACTGGGGTGGGTTAAGTAACCTGTTGAAGGCATGGAGTAAAGACTCCAAAACACTTGGCTGAAAAGGTAAGGTGAGAAAAAACAAGCCAGAGGGAGATGAATAGGCAATGTTTAAAGTATAACAGGGGCCCTGGCTGGTAGCACAGTGGTTAAGGCGCCGGCCTGCGAACCCAAAGGTCACAGGTTCAATTCCCCAGCCAGGGCACATAACCAGGTTGCAAACCAAGGTCTCCAGTCAGGTCTGTGCCTGGAGGCAGGTGAAACGCAACCATACATTGATGCCTCTCTCCCTTCCCCTCTTTCTAAAAATGATGAAATAAAATCTTAATAAATAAATAAATAATAACAGGAATGCAAAAAAATTAGAACACCAATGGCCCCTGGTTACTGAGGACTTCTTATGTCCTAAGCACTTTATGTTGATGGGTTCAATTGTCTCTAAGAGAGAAACAAACATGGCTCAAGGCATGCCATAATCATTAACTCACGGTAGGAAGCTACCATTATTACCAGCCTATTTTAAAGACAGGAAACCCAGACACAAAGAGATCAAGTACCCTGCTCAAACTACCTAACTAGTAAGTGGCCAAGATAAGCTATGATCTCAGGTACTCTGGTTTTTAACCCTTGTTAAAAACTCTCTCTAGCCCTGGTTGGTGTGCCTTAGTGGATTGAGCGTAGGCCTGAAAATTGAAGGGTTGCCAGTTCGATTTCCCACCAGGGCACATGCCTGGGTTGCAGGCCAAATCCCCAGTTCAGGGTGTGTGAGAGGCAACCAATCCATGTTTCTCTCCCTTTTTCCCTCTCCTTTACCTTCTTTTGAAAAATAAATAAATAAAATAGAAAAACAAAAACCAAAACCTCCCTAAATATAGACATGAGACATTCAAAGGAAAAAATAAATCTTATGCAGAGAAAATAGTTTTAAAAAATGAAATACAGTATTTCATATATACTAAGCATAATTATTTTAAATATTTTATTTATTATTTTTCAGAGAGGGGAAGGGAGAGAGGCAGAAGGAGAGAGACATCAATGTATGGTTGCCTTTCACCTGCTTCCAGCTACAGACCTGGCTGGAGACCTAGCTTGCAACCTGGTTATGTTGCCCTGGCTGGGACTTGAACCAGCAACTTTAGGGTTCACAGGCTGGTGCACCAGCCAAGGCGCTAAAAATAATTTTTTGAGGTTTATTGAAAACAATTTTTTAAAGATTTTATTTATTTTTAGGGAGAGAGGAAGGGAGGGAGAGAGAGAGAGAGAGAGAGAAACATTGATGTGTGATTTGTAAGAGAAAGAAACACCCATCAGTTGCCTGTTGCACTACCTTAAGCAGGGACCTGGCCCACAACCTAGGGATGTGCCTTGACAGGGAATTGAACCAGTGACCTTTCTGTTTATGGGATGACACCAACCCCCTGAGCCACACCAGTCAGGGCTTATTGAAAACTTTTAAAACCAATTCATTAAACATTAATTTAGTTACTACTGCCAGGCCCTTATGGATAGAGTGTAAACAAAGACAGACACAGGACCAACGGAAGACACAAAGAAAAAGGAATTAGAGGATGCAGAGCACTATTATGCTCAGGGAGAGCCTGGGTTTGCGGCCTTGGACCTATTTAGCTAACCTGTGCTTCAGTTTATCTTTCAAAACTGATAATAGCACCCATTACCCTTTGACCAATGGGATGAACAAATGGTGAGATCAACCAGAGCTGGAAATGAATGGGGCTTTAGGTTCAGAACACAGGCCCTAGAGTCAGACAACATTGGCTAGAATTCCAGCTCTATTATGCACAAGCTGTGTGACCTAGGACAAATTACCTAACCCTCTAAATCAGTTTCCTCACTGGAATGTGATGAGGAAGAAAAGAATTAATCCTCATGCAGTGGATGGAACAGTACCTGGCAGACAACAAGGTCCAGGATAAATATTAGTTATTTTATTCCAGGGAAGACAGTTCTGGGTGGGGGTGGGGTAAGCCCAAAAGACTCAGGATCAAGAAGCAAAGGTGAGCAAGACTGGGGAAGAGTGGACAAAGGCCAAGGTCAGTGGGGGATACTCACATTGGTAAAGGGAGGCTTGTGATGCTGGTATTCAATCCAGGGGGGTACGGCCAGGGTGCGGTTCAACAGCTTTGCAAATGCCAGGGAGCCCAAGAAGTGATCAGCCTGGTTCCCAAAGCGCCCTGGATGGTACATTGCCAGAGGTAAGGCTTGTGGCATTCAGGACATGGGGAATGCAGGGCTCATAAAGGATGCAGAGCAAGGGTTAGGGAGTGCCAACGGAGCTGGTAGTGTGGGATCAAGTCTAGACTACTGGGTGTAACAGTCAAGGCCCTTCAGGCCTTACCCCTTCCACCTCAGCAACTCCGAATTCCCTGCTGTTTCCCAAACATATTCTACACTTCTAGTCTACACATACTCAACCCAAGCCTTAGCCTTCTTTTTTCTTTTCTTTAATCTTCCCCCTATTTTTTCATTGGTTTTAGAGAGAGAACGGAAACAATGATTCAGGAAAAGCATCAAATGGTTGCCTCTCCCACATGCCCAAACCAGGTATGGCACATGCCCAGATTGAACCTGCAACCTAGGTATGTGCCCTACCCAGGAATAGAACCCTCCCCTTTTGGTTATAGGATGACACTCCACCTGAGCCACACTGGCCAGGGCCTAAACCTTTGCTTTTTTGTTTTTTTTTTTACAGACTATATATATATATATATATATATATATATATATATATATATATATTTCATTATTTCCAGAGGGAAGGGCAGAGAGGAAGAAAGGGAGAGAAGCATCAATGTATGGTTTGCCTACCTCAAGCTACAGACCTGGCTGGACCAGGTCTACAGATGTGCAATTGGTTTGCAATCTGGTTACGTGCCCTTACTGTGGAATTGAACCAGTGACTTTTGGGTTCACAGGCCGGCACCTATCCACTGTGCCACACCAACCAGGGCTTTTTGATGTTCCCTCCAGAAGTCCCTTTTCACCCCTATCTCTACTCACCTGCTCACAGAGGCAACTTTAATGCTTCATTCACTGAGATCTTTTCAACAACCTGCTGCCACTACTCAGTCCCCCTCCTCTGCTTCCCATCTTGGATTTGAGTTACTAAGGGTTCTTCACTTAACCTAGAATGTCCTTCCCCATTCCTGGCTTTTGCACAGGCTGCCTCCTCAGGCTATGAATGCCTCAGGGCAAGGACCCTGTCTGATTCTCTTTGTTATTCCTAGCATGGCATCTATTCATTCACCTCACAAATATTGAGAGGCCACAATGTGTCAGGCTCTCTCTTGCTAGGTTCTGGAATACAGGAGTGAGCAAGAAGGATAAGGTCTCTGCCCTTACGGCCCTCATGGTCCAGCCAAGGAGGCATGGTAAATAAACATAAAGTGCTCAATTTTGATAATTTCAACAATGACATAAAAACGTTTGGTGATGGAGATTATTTGGTTTGAGGTCAGTGAAGTCCTTTCTAGTGACATTTAAGCAGTGACTGGAGGATGAGAAGGCATTGTGGTAGAAGTGAAGAAGTGGGTGTTCCAGGCAGAGGGAATAGCATAGGCAATCATAGCACAGGCTTCAAGGTCTGAGTATGTGTGAAGAACAGAAAGGGGGAAAGTGTGCAGCTGGAGGATCTGGGAAAGAACGGGGTGAAGATGGACAGAGGTCCAAAACATCACAGTTAGGAGTCTGGAGGGTTTAAAGTACATGCTTTTTACAGTAATGATCCACCACCCATTTACATTGCCCCCCCGCATTAGATTCTCCCTTAAGTAATAATATGTAATTACTTGTTTATACTTATATATTTGTGTGTGTACGTATGTGCGCGCGCGCCTCTTTCATTGACTGTTTTTCCCAACTAAAATGGAAGTTCTACAAGGCCATGGAGTTTTCTGCATTATCACTGCCGAATCCCTATAGTAGCGCACAGGGCTGGGCACAGAGTAAACGCCCAGCAAACATTTTTCGAACGCATGAAAGGATAGACGAGAGTTAGCGCTGGGTCAGTGACATAAAGTCCTGTCCCACTATTAACTCGGGTCCGGGGTAGCTTAGAACTTGTGCAAGACATGTAACCTATCCCGGTATCAGTTTTCTCATCTGCTGCCAAATGGAAGGTTGGGCACTGAGGCTTCTCATCACCCACGATGGGCTTCTCTGTTGGACCTGTCAGGGTGTCTCAGGGCGCCTCAGAGGAGTGGCTTTTCCTCTACGTGCCTCAGTTTCCTCATCTGAGCACAAGTCTCGGGAGGCCTTACCCATGCATGGGCAGTAGAGCAGGTAACCCGCCGGATCCCAGGAGCCCGCGGGCAGCCCCGGGAGCGACAGAAGGAGCAGCAAGAGAGACGAGCACAGCGGTAAGGGTTGCCATGCCCACGCGGCGGCGCCCATATCGGTTCCGAAGCCCGAGCGCGCCGCAGCGAGGAGGCGAAGAGGAAAGGGCGTGACCGTCCGCCCCGCTCCCGGCGGTACCCGCGCGCCGCCCGCGCACCGCCCCGGCCACTCTAGCCGGCGGGCGGGAGGGACCATAGAGAGCCCGCGGCACCGCCCCCTGCACGGCCCGAGCGCCCGCTCGCGCGGCTCCCACAATGCACCGTACAATGGCCCGACCGCCGCCACTACCGGGGCCTGAACGGGCCTGGCGGGGTCCCGAGCGCGGTGAGTGCCGACAATGGCCCCGGGGGACGGCGGGGAGCGGGGCGGGAGGCCGTCTCGCTGTGCCCGCGCGTCCAGCACCCGGAGCGGCTGAGCCCCTCTTCTAGGGCCCCTCAACGCGGTCGTCCACACCCCCGACCAGGGCCCCCTCTGCGTCAGCCCGGGCCCCGATAGGCCCCAGGGTGACGAAAACTCTCCCGGGACCCGATACCTGGGATCTGGGGGACGCTAAGAAACTCCACTGGCCCCCCTCCCTTCCGAGACCTGAAGACGCACCCCTAAGGGGCTCTTATCCCCCCAGCCCCAACCCCGAGGGTCCCTGGAGACCCAGATAAGCTGCACCTGCTCCCTGCCCTCAGACACGCCTACCCGGACCCACAGACCCCCCCCCCCCCTTCCCTGCTCCAAAAAGTCCACCTTTTTACCCTTTTTCATATACGGAACCTCACAATCCTTTCTTGAGTTTTCCCTCAAATACCTACCTGGCTCTGGAGAACCCAGATAAGATCTTCTAGTTCCCTCCTTATTGACCGTACTCCCTAACCTCATATACTTCCATCCGGATACCCATTTCCAGACTTGAAGTTCAGGAAATACGCTGTGGTTATCTGGAACCTTCCAGTCCTTATAATCCCCCAATCTTTTTCTTGTCCTTTATTTTTTTCGGGTTGGGGGTCCCTTAGAAGTGTGTTAGCTTGCTCCTGATACCTTGCCTGATTTGCCTTTTTTTCCCATCCGTGAGATCGCCAGACCCATCCCTGGATTTGTACCTTCTCCCAGCCCCAGAGAATGTAACCTTTCCCTCCGCCCAGTGGGGTGGTCTAGAAGTCGCCGGGGGAACCAGGCCAGTTCCCTGCAAACCCAGTCCCACGCTGTGACCCCAGCCTGGTCGCGGAGAGGGAGTCAGTCACTGGGGCTTCCACCTGCCAGTGTAGCTTGTCTCCTGGCTTGGGTGTTTTTCCATCTGTCAGTTTAGGACTGTGATAGAGGCTGGCTGGCCCTGGGTTTCTAATCTGCCCCCCACCTGCCGAGGTGAGGCCACCAGATGGGGGCAGAGGTGGGGGTGGGTGTCTATAAGGTTTCCTCTTCGTGAAAATGGGGCTGTAGTGAGTTGCATCCCTTTTCTTAAGGCCTCCTCAGGAGCGGGAGGCAGCGGGAAGGAGAGGAAATAGCGAATGAAAGGGGGTCCAGAGAGAGCCCATCTGAACCGATAGCATTAGCAGCCCAAGGGTAAATCCAGCCCCTGCTAATCCAGTGTGATGCCTCTTGGAAAGATGCAGGTTACTGAGACTCTCCAGCCTCCCTGGAATTTAATTCTCCTACCACGCTGGAGTGTGTGTGAGAGAGTGAGTGCTGAGGGCAGCTGTTCTCATTCTCCGCTTCTCGCTGCTTTCCATCTAGTCAGTGTGTCTTTTGGATTTGTTTCTGGCGCTGAGGTCAAGACCTGGCTTTTTGCTTTAAATCTATTTATAATTTTCCACTTGCTATTTTGGGTTCTGCTTAAGGGAAGATTCTGTCCACCCCAAGGAGTGGGTTCCAGGGTATGTTTCCTCTGGCAGGTGTGGAATTAAGTTCTTCAGATCCCCAAGTAGCTCTTGGGCAGGAGGGATAAAAGCTATTTTAGGGTAGTCACTGAAGTGGAGCTGTTAATCCTCTGTGGGTCTCCCTAGTTAAGAACACTTAGAGATTAACCCATTCCTTGCTGCAGGAGGGCTATTTCTCAACAGTGTTTAGAGAGGGTTGGGAGAATTCAAGTGTGGCAGCAGAAGGTGGGAATGTGCAACTCAATACAAAGGCAAAGATAATAGCTGCCTTTTGTTGGGTATTTACAGCAAGCCGAGCCCTATGTTGAGCGCTCTGTGTACCTGACTAACATAATCCTTACAACAAGCCTGTGAGGTAAGTATTTTTAGCTTTACAGATGAGGAAACAGGTTAATAATGGAGAAAGAACGCAGTTTCTATAGAGGTGATGTAACATCATAAAAACTAGTTGCATCAGAAAGCAGCAGGAATCATGGCTCACAGCAGAGGACAGACAGGGTAGGGAGCAGTTTGTCTCCTTTCAGCTTCCAAAGATGGCCATAAAGTTTTTATTTACCAAGCATTTGTATTTGGGGTGGAGACTTAATAGGAGAAGAGCTTCCTACAGTGAAAGAACTCTGGCCCAGGATATGGTGCTGTAGGAAGGTAAAGAAGGACTGGTCAGAGGGGATGTCTGAGGGTTAATTGTGGGGGAGGGGGAGGGGAAGGTTGTCTTCTGGGGAGATGCTTGGAAGGGAAGGAAGCTGAGGTCTGAAAAGGGCATTAAAGGGGGGCAGGTTGGGGGCAGCAGAAGTAAGGCTCAGGCCTCATGTGGAAAAGAGGCAGACACAATGTAGATGTCAGAGATGACACTGCATGTATTCACACCTTTTCTATATCAGATGTTTTCAAGAGTATTATTTCACTTAATCCTTCATGAGAATATTATAAATAGGGAACAATCTCTTTTATCTTACATTGAATTTTTGTAAGCAGTTATTTGAGCCAAACTGAGGGTAGTGTTGGAAAGTAAGATTGCAAATGTTCCCAGTTAATCTCGCTTGTAGAAATTGAGGCAACCGAGATTCAGAGAAACAAAACCTGCCAGGAATTTCATAGCCAGTAAGTGGCCGCTTTTCTGATAGTAAGTTCAAGATTCTTTCCATGCTACCTCCTTGTTTAGACCAGATGCCAGAAAGAATCTTAGGATGAAAATACATCAAGTTACCCCAGTCACTGGAAGGGATTGATGCTGTTTGTTTTATGAGAACAGGTTCTGTCAGCTTCTCTATAGTTAAGGTTAGCATGTGAGACTAGAAGAGCAGCTTTGAAAGAGAAGCAGAATTCTTTGACAGCTTTGCTGAGGAAGAAGTCTGAAGGAATAGTCCTGATAATGTGAGAGAAGCTGAGGAATCTTTCTGGATGAGAGGAGGTTGCAGATAAAGGATAGAGGGAAAGAGACTAGATTCCCAGAAGGTTTCTCAAGGTAATAGTAGCAGCTTTGGTTATCCAGTAGCCTTTCCGTGACTGTGGGTAAGAACTTCTGCTGTGCCTTTTTAAAAGCATAGGGGGAATAGGATCAGGGTGTTGGCTGCTTTCTTTTTAAAACCCTAGCCCCATTAAATGCAGATCAAGGCAAGCACATGGCTGCTGCCTTCCTCCTTTGGTTCTGAGTACAACCTCCTGAGCTCTTCTTAGCCACCACCAGCCTATTTCCTAGAAGCCCATTACTCACTCTTTCAGTAGCAGCACACTAAACTGCTGTGTCTTGTTTGTGCTTGTTCAGGAGAACAGATGAGGTGGACGTGTGGGAGGCAGGGGATGTACTGTTCTCTTTCTGAGTTTGTGCGGAATTTCCAGGGCTAGGCTCCCTTCTCACATTAGCCAGAGAGGCAGCGTGCGTCCCTCTGGCTGCCTGCCATTCCCAACTTTCCAGAGGCTGAGGTGCATGATTTCAGATATCAAGGGGGAGCAGAATTTGACTTTGAAGGTAGAGGAAATCCCCATCAGACTAGGCTTTGAAGCTGGTGCTTGCTAGCTACGCAATTCCAAGGTGCATAGTAATCACTGGTATCATAAACAGGTAATTCCACCCTTATGAAGAAGGAGGATACTTAAAACAATGAAAGTCAAACATCAGAGACCTTTGAGGTTTATAGTGAAGCAGGTAAATATGCCTTGACTGGAAGGCTAAAGTGGGACTAGTGTTTAGTGCTACCTACGCCTCACCAGCACGTGACTTATGCAAAATGCAGCCACCTTTGTGCAGATCCTTCTAGGCAAATCTTCACTCCTGATGGGGGAATGTTTATCGTATCACATTGCAGTGTTTCTTCAACAAGTGGAATGGTTCCTGAACAGGGTGCAGCTCATGTTAATGATGAGCCAAGCTCTCTAGGGCATGAACCCGCTGATCCTATCATCTCGTTCACAGCCAGTCTGTTGGATGAATGGTCACTGTAAGCAGCAGGTGCTAATGAGCTGAGCAAGCGTTCTGTGGCCCACATTTAGTTTGTGTGGTTGGAGCCCTCCCCAGATTCTTCTCATGGACAGCTCCCAGATATTCCCTTTGCTCACTTCACATGTAAAAGTCTCATGACCATATTTTGGCATGAGCTCTTCAAAGGGAGGCCCTGCTGTAGCAAGTTGCATTGCAATAGGTAATCTGTGATGAGTTTGTGAGCGTCAATGTGGGTCTGTGTCCCACTTTTTTTTTTTTTTTTTTAATTTTATTGTTGTATTACATCCACCCCCTTTTTGCTATTGTTGTCCCACTTTTGAGAGTCAGTTTGGTGGCTCCCATCCTCTTCCTCTGAGTTGATAATCAGGAAGAGGTAGTGTCACCTTGCTGCAGCACCCCTCACCCTCCACCTGTCTCATCTCCCCTTTTATTCAACAAAAGAAAGGATCAGACTTCAGGATACTAGTTGCACACTTTGGAACTGCTATAAACCCAGTTTAAACCAGAACTTCTTGAGCATAAGTTAAGCCTATGAGAATCAACTTATATTCAACGATGAATGTACTCATGTAAAAGAAAGCCAAGGGTCCTTTTCTAGGTGGTAGGTATATGGAGATGAAAGAGATGATCTGAGCCCTTAAAGAATCAGAGTTCAGTGGAAGAGACTACCCATGCAAGTGCATTGTCACCTGTTTGTAATGGAGAAATGCAAGTGCACTGTGAGGTCTGTAAGTAGGGGCCACTCAGCAGCTTGGGGTATTGGACAGACTTTGCTAAAGAAGAGTCTGGACCTGAGACCAAGGAACTCGGAGAGATGGCGGAGGGCAGGGTGGGACCAGAACTGGTTCAGGGGAAACGCTTAGTGTGCGCTTGCCGCCTCAGAGAGAGCCTCTTGATGTTGCGCTGCTAAAAAACACATCTGGTGCAGGGGCTGACTTTTCAGGGTGTAAATTCGCTAAATAAAGGCTTTTCCTTTTTTTCCTCTTTTGCCTTTTGGGCCTTTTATTGCTCCTTAGCACCTCCATGCGGAGTAGAATTGTGGAAAATGGTGGGTGTGGGGGTTAGGTTAAAGAGGAAGAGGCAGTGGAGGAGCTGCTTGCTGTCTCTTACGTTTAGTGGAAAGGATGTAAAAAAGAGGTTAGAAGAAAAAGTTTGGAGTTTGGGGCTTTTCTTTTCTCAGATTATCTTGTTTTCTATTAGCCTAGGTGGTACTAATGGGTACCACTAAGTACTTACTAGGTGCCCAGCCTTCTACTGACTGATTTATATTTCTTATCTCATTTAATCCTCAAAACATTCCTATGATTTAGGAGATTATTAAGCTTATTTTGTAAAAGAGGAAACAGCTCAGAGAAGTAATTGGAAGGGCTGGGATTGGAATAGGGCTCTGTTTGCCTCCAGAGCCTCTGTTTCCATGGTATTGGGCTCCCTAACACCAGGTGTTCTGATATTTCAGGTGAAGAGATTGTTTTCTGAAGGCTGCGTTGGAGGCTGTGACAGAGCAGAGAGCCCGTGTGGAGCCGATGGGGAGGCTTTCTGAGTAACATGGCCATTCGCCATTAGCCTTGCCATGACCACATTTTTCACCAGCGTCCCCCCCTGGATTCAAGATGCAAAGCAGGAGGAGGAAGTGGGCTGGAAACTAGTTCCCAGACCTCGGGGCCGGGAGGCGGAGAGTCAAGTGAAGTGCCAATGTGAAATCTCGGGGACACCCTTCTCAAATGGGGAGAAGCTGAGACCTCACAGCCTCCCCCATCCAGAGCAGAGACCATATAGCTGCCCTCAGCTGCACTGTGGCAAGGCTTTTGCCTCCAAGTATAAGCTGTATAGGTAGGTGATACTCTCATACCCCTTTTTGTCCGGTGGTTCCAGGAGGACAAAGCCAGAGAGACTCCACTGAGTGTGGCAGAAGAATAGAGGTTAATATGCCCCATAAATGTGCCCTGAATGTCAACCTTTTGGGGTCACATAGTAAGAAATAATGGTTGTATTTTTATTTTTAATCCTCACCTGAGGACATTTTTTTATCGCTTTTAGAGAGAGGAAAGGGGAGAGAGAGAGTAACATCGATCAGTTGCCTTCTTGTATGTGCCCAACCTGGGATTGAACCCACAACCTGGGTATGTGCCCTGACCAGAAATTGAACCCACAACTTAGTCTATGGGACAATGCTCTAACCAACTGAGCCATACTGGCCAGGGCAATGGTACTGGTTTTTATTTATACACTAGAATATGATGGGCACAATATCAGACAGCCATGAACAAACTAGATTGAATAATTTTTTTCTATACTACTTTCCCCACTCCTGTAAAGTAATGGTGAAAATCTTGCCTGGAAGTTAGGAATCAATTTTAGAACTTTACAAGGAAAAGGAGACACTATGGTCCTATCTATAAATTTTAAAGTGGAGGCTCAGAGTGGGGAAGTAACTTACCCAACGTCACATAGGTGCTTAGGTGCTGTAGTGCCTATTCTGCTGAACCAGCCTGTCACTCAGATGGTTACTTCTGTGTCTGTAGAGTCCCTGGTATCCTCTGGGTCAGTGGCCTTCATGAAACTTGTAAGACCAAGAGTACTTGCTGAAGTGAAATGGAATGTGAAAGCTGTGGTGTAAAGCAGATATGGTGGAGCAGCTTTGAAGGGAGGGGGCCCTATTTAAAAGCAGTTTTGATTTTATTCTTGCTTTTGTATCAGAGGAACATGAACATGCCTTTTACAAAGGAGATAGACTGCCTGATGCATAGTCTTTCATCTATTTGTCTATCAAATTACGATACATTGAGCTCCTGCTACATACCATGCACAGATAGATGGGAGTGCTGGCCCTCCTTGAGTTTAGTGTTTTGTAAGTGTAGACAGACAGCAAACAAGTAAATGTATGAACAAGATGACCACAGAAAGCCTCAGTTCCTTGTCTGGAAAACAGTTGATAGGAAGAAACTAAAACAAGTAGCAGGGTATGTGACCAAGACTGCCCTCATGACAGTTCTGTGGTCTTCAGAAATGCTTTGGTTTTGTGTGCTCCCATTTCTTAGGTGGACTTCATGTGGGGCTGTCCTCTTAGACCATCTTTTTCAAGAATTTTTACGCATTTACTTGAGCCAAACTGATTGATATATGGTAGGGAGCATGCTCTTAGATGATTTTAGTGATAGTCTGGATGTCAGAGGCTGTAAGAAAGGGCCTAGTCCAGGAGGCAGGAACCTTGACTCCACTCATAGTCATTGTGTGATCTTAGGTGAGTGAGTTACTGAACCTCTTTGGGCTTTTATTTCTTCACCTGAAAAATGAGGGAAGTGGACCGTGGATCCCTCAGCACTTCCCTCTCACACATTTTCATGTCGGTTATGTCACAGGAGGTCAACAGTAACCTCATAGGTGTGAGCACGAGAGTAGCATGAGAGTAATGGGAATGTTGCCCTTCAGATAGAGAGAGTCACTGGGTGCTATACTAGAGACAGTGGTGGCATACCTAAGTGAACCCAGTTTCAAGATCTGTTTAAATTTAATGTCTGCCTCTTACTAACTGGTGGGTGGGACTGCTCTGTGTTCTAACCTCTTACGGAAAACAAGGTGAATGACTCGGCTCACACAGGGCCTGGCAGATGGTGGACCCTCAAAGTCTTGCAGTCAATTCTGAATGTATTATGGAGTTCTGGATTGTAATCCTAGACTTGGAGCTGCTTTCCAGCCAGATGGAAGCAGGTAAACCAAAGGACACTGAGGTGCCGTACCATGAAAACACTTTTTAAATGCTGCTAGTTTACATGGCAAACAGTTTAAATGGTACAAATGTGAATGCAGTGAAAAATGAATTGTCTTCACACTTAAAGTCACTGTTCTCCCTAAAGGCAGCTGGGGTGAGGGGTGGAGGTGGGATCAGTTTCTTATGTGCTGTAGTTGAGACATTCAAACATGTATTCCCTTTTTGTTTTCACAAGGGATTGTATTACGTACGCTATACTGAACTTCCTTTTTTTGATGCAGCCCCAATCAGGAAGTTTAAATCTATTTCACTTTCCCTTTATTTTGTCATTAAAAAAAAATTAATATAACTTACTGAAAAGGAAATACATTCACATAATTTAAAATGAAAAAGGTGCCAAAAGATATACAATGGAAATGTTCTGTCACACTGATAAGCTGCATATTTCTTCTTCCCAAAAGCAATCAATGTTGTCAGTTTCTTTTATATCCTTCCAGAAATATTTTAAGCACATAGGAGTAAACATACATATATTGCCCTCTTTTTATACCTGTAGTACCAGTCTATATGTACTCTTCTCATTGCCGTTTTGCACTTACTGTGTTTTAGGAGCTTGTTGCCTATAGGTATGTAGAAAGCTGCCTTATTTTCTTTTCTAAGGCTTTAAAATTTATTTTTAGAGAGGGGAAGGGAGGGAGAAAGAGATGGTGAGAAACATTGACTGGTTGCCTCTCATACACCCCTTGACTAGGGACTAACCCTGCAGTCCCTGCATGTGCTCTGACCGGGAATTGAACTGTCAACCTTTCATTTTGTGGAATGATACCCAACCTATGGAGCCATACTGGTCAGGGCTACCTTTTTTTTTTTTTTTTTTTTAAGTTGAGTCATAAAAGAAGACCATTAAAAAAACAAAGTTGAGTCCTGATTGGTGTGGTTCAGGGGATTGAGCGCTGGCCTAGGAACCAAAGGGTCGCCAGTTTGATTCCCAGGCAGGATACATGCCTGGGTTGTAAGCCAGGTCCCCAGTTGGGAGCATGGAAGAGGCAACCACACATTGATGTTTCTTTCCATTTCTCCCTTCCCCTCTCTCTAAAAATAAATAAATGAATGAATAAAATATTTTATAAAAAGTTGAGTCATTTTATGAACTTATCATAATTTATTATATCAATATATTGGTGGACATTTAGATATCTCCTGATGTTTTGCTACTATGCACAATGCTGCAAAGAATAGTATATATAGGACATGGCAAACGTAGGTTTACAGTTGTGAGTACACAAAAGTTTACTCTTACATTGCTATTTATTACAGTATCATTTTCCACAAGAACAGTTGTAAACTTTTGCTCTACCATGTATGTGATACTGCAGGTGGGCAAGGATATCTAGAATACAGTTGACATGGTATTCCATCCACTCCATTACATGGTCCAACCATAATTTTTGTATTCCCTGTTAATGGTTACCTCAGCTGTCTGGCCAGCCCTCGGAATCTCATCTCCTCTGTCTCCCATCTCTACCCCAGGCATATGGCCACTCATTCAGCCCAAAAACCACACCAGTGCATGTACTGTGATAAGATGTTTCACCGCAAGGACCATCTCCGGAACCACCTGCAGACCCATGACCCCAACAAAGAGGCTCTCCACTGTTCCGAGTGTGGTAAGAATTATAATACAAAGCTGGGCTACCGGCGCCATCTGGCCATGCATGCTGCTAGCAGCGGTGACCTCAGCTGTAAGGTGTGCCTGCAGACCTTTGAGAGTACCCAAACCCTGTTAGAGCATCTGAAGGCCCATTCCCGCCGGGTAACAGGGGGTGCCAAGGAGAAGAAGCACCCCTGTGACCACTGTGACCGGCGGTTCTATACGCGTAAGGATGTGCGGCGGCACCTGGTGGTGCACACAGGCCGGAAGGACTTCCTGTGTCAGTACTGTGCCCAGCGGTTTGGCCGGAAGGACCACTTGACACGGCATGTCAAGAAGAGCCACTCGCAAGAGCTGCTCAAGATTAAGACAGAGCCAGTGGACATGTTAGGCCTTCTCAGCTGCAGCTCCACGGTCAGTGTGAAGGAAGAGCTGAGTCCTGTGCTATGCATGGCCTCTCGGGACATGATGGGGGCCAAGGCCTTTCCTAGCATGTTACCCATGGGCATGTATGGCACCCACATCCCTGCCATGCCCAGTGCGGGCATGCCACACTCCCTGGTGCACAACACGCTGCCCATGGGTATGAGCTACCCTCTGGAATCCTCGCCTATCTCTTCTTCAGCTCAGCTTCCTCCAAAATACCAGCTTGGATCTACCTCATACTTGCCCGACAAATTGCCCAAAGTGGAGGTGGATAGTTTTCTGGCGGAGCTCCCTGGAAGCCTGTCACTCTCGTCCACTGAACCCCAGCCCGCCTCACCTCAGCCGGCGGCAGCTGCGGCCCTCCTAGATGAAGCACTGCTCGCCAAGAGCCCCGCCAACCTCTCTGAGGCCCTCTGCGCTGCTAACGTGGACTTCTCCCACTTACTGGGCTTTCTCCCACTCAACCTGCCCTCGTGTAACCCGCCGGGGGCCGCAGGAGGCCTGGTTATGGGCTACTCCCAGGCTGAGGCGCAGCCCCTGCTCACCACATTGCAAGCTCAGCCTCAAGATTCCCCAGGAGCCGGGGGACCTCTGAACTTCGGGCCTCTGCACTCCTTGCCTCCAGTCTTCACCTCTGGCCTGAGCACCACCACCCTGCCTCGTTTCCACCAGGCGTTCCAGTAGCCCCCAAGGAGGCCCTCAGCTCAGTCTTGGACTCTGTCAGGGAGCTTCAGTACTCATCCCATCTGCATCCCCATAAAATGCAGCTGAGCTTTCAGAGCTGGGTTTAAAGAGGAAAAATTCCAGTGTCTGTATGGAGCACTTGGTTTGGGGGCTCAGTCTCCAGGATCAGTTCCAGGAGGAGCCTTGAGCCCCACGCCCATGAAAAGGTCGCATATGAGACTTCAGGTATTTTTACTTTAATTTTTTTGATCTGAATCGGGAGCCACACTTAGTCCTCTCTTTCTTCAAAGTTTCAGAACCTCCTCCTCTTTGGAGAGCCCTGTTGGAGACACAGAGGGTTTCACTTTGGATGACCTCGAGAAAAATAGCTGAAGAAGCCAGCCTTCTGTTCCCAACCTGCAGACTCCATAGCAGTTGGTCAGGCCCTGCTGCAGAGGGTCACTTGGCTCCATCACCTGCTTCCAACGAATGGGCAGGAGAGAGGGTCTCAATTCCCCCACCACCCCATCCCTCTACCAGCACCCACATTTTCAGTCAGTGTTGTCCAGCAACGGTACTGTTTACACAGTCGCTTCAGACACACCATTTCACCTCTCTTGCCGAGCTGTTTAGCCTTAGAATGATTGCAGTGAACATTGTTTACACACCGTGAATTCATTCCCACCAGTCCATTCCAGTTGGCACCAGCAGGAACCATTCGGTACCTGGTGTTAACCGGAGCCCTGTTTACAAGGCGGAGTCGGGTCTCGCTGACTTCTCTTCACTTGAGGTCATATTTTTCCCCTGTGGGGAAATAAACTGACTTTGGACTGCTTCAGTCTCTGCCATCTTCCATGACTGTGTCATTCCTGCCTTCCTCAGCAGTGTCTGCAGGAGACAGGCAAGAAGATTGGAGCAGTTTCTCACAGGTCTGCAGTTCTGTTTTTCTCCAAGTATATATGATCCCCTCATCCTCCTTTTGAACTGGGGTGGGGAAGAAATGAAAGACATGCCCACTTCCATCATCTCCCCATTCCTTAACCCCCACCCTTGAACATCATGAGCTGTTATCATTAGTCTTAGGGGGGACTTGGGTTCTAGACTGGTATGAATAGCAAAGGAGAAGCTGTGCACCCCTCATCTGTCTCTCTCCTGCCTGTCACTTTTCCAGGAAGTTGTGGAATTGTAGGAAGAAAATTCATCAGAAAGTTAGGACTAGGCAGATAGTTGAGTCCTAATCTGTGAGTGCATCCATTGCCTCCCACACCAAACTTCTTAACCCACAATGTCCCTCCTCTCTCCACTTTGCAGTTACCTTGGACTCAGGGTCACTGTACATAGGCTTTTCTGCTCTCCATCAAAGAATTTCCACTTTCCTCTTGTGGCCTCTCTCAGTTTTGTCCCCAGTACTCAGCAAGGTTTCTTGCAACAAATGAATAGTTCTGACTTGTGGGGCTCTCTGCCGTAGATAGCACAGCCCTTACCCAGCCAAACCCTATCCTTGCTTCATCTCAGTTCCGCATGGGCACTCTTTCCATTTGTGGAAGGGAGGTAGCTCAGGGACCACCAGTGTGGGAACCCTTTTGAGATACCTCCACTCTGATTCAGAAACACACTCCTACCTCTTTACTGTTAACTCCTACAGCTGCAGCCAGCAGTTTCTGGGCACTTCTGTCAGTGGTGCCTCATGCTGGTTTCTCCACCAGGGTTTCAGGACAAACTACTGAGGAACTGCCTCAGCCTCCACCCAGTCCTCCCCCTCTCATCCTTCTGTCTAGAAATAACTTCGGTCTATTGTCAGAAACTGAGCAGGTGCAAGACCCAGAATTCTGCTTCAGACCAGGCCAGTACTCTGTTTGAGGTGAAAGCCTTAAAATGTAGCTCCCTAACCCTTGATTGGAAGCAATGTGGAGTGAATAAGCATGTTTTTGATTTAGGCAGGGTAGCTTGGGATACCTTTAAAAAAACAAACCAGATATAAAAATGTCTGGCAAGATTAGAATCAGACTAGGTGATTTGCTTCTAAAAATTAGTTTCAGTGAGTCCCAGGGACTGATTAAGGTATTTTTAAAAGCGTCCACCTTGGTACGCAGCCACCTCCTGCATGCTGTGCATGTTATTGGGACTCGTATTACAGGAAATGGCATGTGAGGATCCAAGCTGGACTCAGTGCTGCCATTCTCCTTGTTCCTGGTCTTCATCACTAGACCCAGCAATCTTCCTCCCCCTTCCTGTCCCCTTCCCTGCACCCTTTGCTTACAGAGGCAAATGGGCCTCTGGTGACAGAATAGAGTCTCAGGCTGTTAGATTATATTCCCCTTCTCTCTGCCTGCTCTTTCCTGTCCCTTCCTTGCTCCCTCTCCCCCATTAGTGATGCTGGGAAACTCATAGGACAGGCAAAGCAGCTATTTAAAATCTTGTTAACTGGAGCCTTGCCCCTCCTCTCCCCTTCCTTTCATCACTCACAGCAATTTCCCTATCACTGTGAACTTTGCTGGTGCAGAGGAACGTCTGCCTTCACCTTTTTCTTTTGCTTTCTTTTTTTTTTTGACCATAGCAGCCACCCAGCTGTTTCTTAAACCTCCCTTTCCATAATTAAAAAAACAAACAAAAAAGCCTTATTGGCCTGGTTGTTTAAAGGGTATAATATCCTGCACTCAATACCAAACCCACGTCAGCGCCCCTTTCTGAGGCCATGAGAACCTGAGGGGTATCTACCCAGGACAGGAGCCATGGCATGTGGCAGAGACCAAATCAGGACCAGGAGAAAGGGGTGTGATGTCCCCTTTCCCACCATCTCTTCTGATTTCTGTCAGCGATGAGCTGCCCTGAATGAGGGCAAGTGCCTCCCACCCTGCACAATCGCTGGTCATGGTTGAGTGCAGTCAGGGTGGGCGGGGCTCTGTCAGCACAGAGGATCTGTGCGCATTTTAAAGAGGTGAGAGGTAAGGAAAGAAGCACCAATGAGTTTTTTCTCCCCAACCTTTTACAAATGGCATTTTGTTAATGGAAATCCGGGAAGCAGGTGTGATTACTTCTTTGCTCATAGATACTGTCCTAAGTTGACATTCTCCCACCACTCTAAACTTCCCTCTAGTAGCCCTTTAAACCCTCCCTTTTTGGTAGCTGTTTTTTTCCATCCCCCCACCCCTAGCCCTTTCTACCACCTTTCTTATCTAGGAGCTGTTTGTAAGCACGAATTTTTTTTTAACAGTTTATATTGTACAGGATCAATATTTTGCTTTTTAACAAGGATATTTATGTAATAAACTTTGCCTTAGGCAGGTGTTGGCCAGAAAAATCCAGATTCCTCTGGGACCCCACCCTGGCCTCTCCTGGAGCTCTGAACCTGCTGTGGAAGGAACTGGCTGTGACCTTCACCACTGGAGAGTAGGGTCTGTGGGTAGGGAAAAGAGTGTTCTAGTTCTGACAGAAGGAGTCACCATAATAACTTAGTGCCTCTATGGAGGGGTTTGGAGGAAATATGGAGGAAGCATTCCAGTCCAGTTTCTTTGGATGTAAGCAGACTTCCTTAGCTGATCCTACATGCACCCCTCCACCTCTGAACATTTGGCACTAGAGCTCCTGAAACACCACTTCTCCCACCCCTCCTCCCAGTGGTTAAGGCTTTGGAGCCACTCTTTCAAAAACGCCAGATTATTTAAAAAGAAAAATACAAGACGAAAACCTTTTAGCACTTTGTAAACACAGTGAATAACCTCTTGGAGTATTTTTGGCTTTATATAAAACAAGGTTTTTAATTGTAAGATATAAGTGCCATTAGAAAATGCACAGGGCATATCTTTGTTAAAGTAGATTTTTCAATGTTTTACAGAATTACATTTTCAAAAAAATTTTTATAATGAAGTTGTTTATTAAAAACTTCTGAATGATGTGTTTGGAAGTTGTGAACCTATCTGATTGGGAAAGGGTTGGCAAGAGCCTGGGGAAAAATTGGAATCTACAAACATCTTCAGCATCCAAGGGGTTGGTTAGTGTAAGTAACCAGCTACACATTGGCACCTAGAAACTGCACTTTGAAATGAAAGGTCTTACTAGGATGCCTTTGAGGTAAGTGGCATCATACTATCACTTAGTCTTGGATGCAGGGGTGGAAAAATCAAATTGGCTTAATAAAATTTCAGGTAACTGAAAATCCGTAAGTCTGTAGGTTAGGAAGCATCCAGCAATCAAATGGTTGGTGTTAGTATTCTGAGTTCTCTGCCCTATCTTGTGCAGTTGTGACTTCATCCTCAGGGCCTACAAAGTGGCTTGTCCCTTTGTGTAGGAGTAGAATGCTGCTATGATTCCAGACCTGTCATCTTCACAGTGCTGACCAGGGGGAAAAGGGAACCTTTATAGTATTTCCTGTCTCATTGGCCTTGATGGGGTTCTGTGCTATCCCCAAACCAGTCACTATAAGCCAGTGATGACAGGGCTAAGAGGAAAGTAGGTTTCTCAAAGGAAATTTGGGGTACTATTGAGAAGAATGGATGCTGGTTGTCCAAGAAAAATGTCATCCACTGCCCACCATACACAAATGGTAAATGACAGAGGTAGGACCTGAACTTGCCCATGCTTGTGCCTATCCATTAGTTTCAGACAAACTGTTGAGAAGCTGACAGGGCTTGGCCAGTCTCTAATAAAGGTTGTTATCCCTATCCTGGGCCCCGTCCCTTTTGCTGAGATCCTCCCATCCAGGGCTCAGGCTGAGCTTGGTTTTCTGTGGTCTGCAGCCAAAGCAGTTCAACTGTGGAGTACAGCCCAGGAATCCATGGGGCATTAACAAGTGTTAATGTGACAGGCGTTGTGTGTCAAAAAAGGCAGTGGGCCGGCCCTTTGTCTTTGGCCTTCATTTGCTTGACTAATGTTTACTGTCCATCCCATTGGGTCAGTCAGAGCTCTGGCTAGGGCCCCCCAGGGAATCCAACCTGGATTTTGGGGGTGGTGCTTGCCCCTGGATTGATAAGGGATGGAGCTATCTTGCCCATTGAGCCAGAGGAAGTGGAAGGCTTTCTGGAGGTCTTGGTAAGGCAGAACAAGGGCATAGGTGTACTGACCTCAGGCCACATGTTTAGAAGGCAAAACCACAGGAATGAAGAAGCATTTGCAGACAGACCATGTACTTCCAAGTCAAGCTCACATGTGTGAAATGTCTGGTACAGAGAGGCAAGGGGAAGGCCCTGGACAAAGTGTCTGCCTTTCAGCCTACCAGCCCATAAGGACCCAGCTGGTCTTGGGGAGGGGCGGGGGGAGCAATGCATACTTGCTCCCCGGTTGGCAGTATTTGAGACCTCTTGCCCCAGACCCTTGACCTTGTTTCTCCTTCACATAGTTTGCGCACCTCCCTTTGCTCAAAATTACCATCAACTGTTTGCTCCCAGCTTGTCTGGTTAGCCTTTGCAGGGGACACCTCTTGGGCCCCTCAGCGTATGCCTGAGTAATTTACCTAGTGCAAAGCTGCAGGTGTCCCACAGCTGCCCAAAGCCACAGACGGCTGTGGGCACCGGGAGGTTCCCACTGGCCCACAGCAGATGTGGGAGCTGTAATCACCTGGCATGGTAGCTGAGACGGTTGTGACTGGTGGTGGGGCCTGATGATCCTGGCGCCAGCTCTGAGCTGCTCTTGGCTTGGTACACCCTGCACTTCACCGCCAGCGCCCTACTAACCTGGAGCCCGTCCTGCCAGGTTCCCCACCTGCAGGATCCCTGCCTCTCTGCCATGCTTCCTGGGCCCTCTCCTCCCGCAGCCGGGCGACCCTAGCGAATCACATCCGGAATAAGGGGGCGCGAGGGGCGGAGCACGCCCCGGAGGAGACCGTGTCTCCCGCCCGCCCGCGGTCCCGCAGCCGCCGCAGCCACTGCCGCTAGTCGCCGCATCGCCCGCGCGCCCCGAGCCCCGAGCCCCTTCAGGCTAGAGGCTTCCGGAGGTGATGGCGAGCGAGGGTGCGGGGGTCCTACAAACTGCTGCGCGCTGGCTGCCCGGCCTCTCACAGGAGGGGGTCTCGCGCCCGGCCCAAGAAGCCAGGGCCAGGGAGCACCCTGACCCCTCAGCGGGTCCCAGGGCCGCCCCGCCTGTCCTCGGGCGCTGGGAAGCGCCCTCAGTGTCCACCCATCGTAGCCTGGAAAACGGCCTTGTCGGGGGCGAGGCCCCAGAAACCTGTGGCACAATGCGTTTGGGGGCTGAGGCTGAAGCCCGCGAGGAGGCCGAGGAAGTGACGATTGAGGAGGGCGCCATCTTCTCGGAGGAGGCGGAGGGGGAGGTGCAAACGCAGCAGGTGGGCGAGGAGATGGAGGGGGCTGAGAAGCTGGTCGAAGAGGAGAGGCTGGAGGTGGGAGCGGAGGCGCAGGAGGGCCCAGGACCCCTAAACCTTGATGGCCCAGTTGTGGACCCACTGGAGGCCATCCAGTGGGAGCTGGAGGCCGTGAGCGCCCAGGCAGACAGGGCGTACCTGCAGCTGGAGCGCAGGTTTGGGCGCATGCACCGCTTGCACCTAGCCCGTAGAAGCTTCATCATCCAGAACATTCCTGGTTTCTGGGTCACCGCTTTCCTAAACCACCCGCAGCTGTCAGCCATGATCAGCCCGCGAGATGAAGACATGCTCTGCTACCTGGTGAACTTAGAGGTGAGGGAGCTCAGGCATGCCAGGACGGGCTGCAAGTTCAAGTTTCGTTTCTGGAGCAACCCCTACTTCCGGAACAAGGTGATCGTGAAGGAGTATGAGTGCAGATCCTCCGGCCGGGTGGTGTCTGTTGCAACTCGCATTCGATGGCACCGGGGCCAGGAACCCCCCGCTCTGGTACACAGGAACCGGGAGACTGTCCGCAGCTTTTTCAGCTGGTTCTCACAGCACAGCCTCCCAGAGGCTGACAGGGTTGCCCAGATTATTAAAGACGACCTGTGGCCCAACCCCCTGCAGTACTACCTCCTGGGGGATAGGCCCCACAGAGTCAGGAGAGGCTTAGCAAGGTGGCCCACAGAGCCTCCTTCTAGGCCCTACGGGTTCCAGTCTGGCTAAGTCCTGCCCTGGGTCCTGGCCCCTACCTACCTAAGACCCCCTTCTATCTCCTGTGGACCTGCTTAGGCCAGCAATGGCAACTGTGCCACGCACTCTGGCTTCTCTGCACATCCAGTGGACATAGCTCCAAGTAGAGGCCTTCATGACCAAGCTCTTCTGTTTCCATGTGGCTTTCATGCATCACAGGAGTCACATACCACAGTGTATATCCCAGCACCCAATGCTGTAGACATGTCCCACCATCATCTTCTTGGTCCATCTTTGATCATGGCCTTCCCACCCATTTCTGAGATGAACACCTTCTAGCCACTGCTGAAAGGTCCAGGGCCTCTTCAAGGCTGCCACACTCTGGGCTTCATATTTATGCTGGCTCTGCACATCGGCTGTGGCAAAGTGAGTCGTGATCACCCACGGTGAAGTGGGTGCATTGTGCTGGCTGTCACTCAGACTTGGACACTGTAGGGCCTCAGAGCTTCAGAATGATAGGCCACGTCAGCACAGGCCTCTGGACTGTTGGGCATCTGGTAGAATGGGCACACAGCATGAGGTCAAGGACATGAAGCAGTGGGCAACACATTTTTTGTGATCACACTGATGTTACCCATATTGGTTCTACCTCGAAGCCTGCTATCTGTGTAGGTCTGTGCTGTACCTGACCAATGTCTGGCCATCACCAGTTTCATGAGTTTTACCCAGGCTGCCACCAGCCCTTTTGCCTGCTCCCAGGTCTATGAGGATGTGAAGAACTGCTGACGGACCCAGGTTGGCCACCTGCAAATGCACAAGATGCCCCAACCCCCCAAGAACTCTGCTGTGTTGGCATATCTGGGCATGCACCCAAGGCAGGGGCAATGACTGGCCTCTTCCAGAAGCCTGCCTTCCTGAACCCGGGTCACTGGACTCCCACAAAATTCAGCTCCCTGTTTCTACCTGATTTAAGCTGTCAGGTTGGAAGTGCTGGGGAAGGGGTGGTTTTGGCCATGGGGAGTACACCTTCCCAGAATGCACATCTTTTTATTTTCTTTAAAGCAACAGCTCAGAAACAACTGAAGAAGCAAGGTTTCTTATAAACAGCTGAGGAGACAGGCTTTCTTGTTTAACTTGCCTCTTTGTCCCCTCTGCTCCCATGCCCTTCCCCCTTCCCCCTTCATCAAGGTCTAGAATCTTCCAAGGGGGACAGCGCAGGACTGCTAAACGAAGACACAAGGAGGTAGGGCCCCCAGAGGTAGGGACAGTTCATTGTTTTATGCTGTGTTCTTTTAGACCAACTTTAGCCCAACTCATCTATCAGGTCCAGTCCCCCTCCTGTGACCCTGTAAGGTACAAGAGCTTAGCTGCAACACCTGCCCCACCCTCCTAGTTCTCCTTCCCAGGTTTTTGTGGTTGTTTCCATCTTATTTTAGGGGTGACAATACCCAGTCCCCTTCCCATGAAAGGCCTTGTCTTCTGCTCCCCAGGACTTGGGGATGCCTTATCACAAAATAATGGAGGTGGGGTGTTCTTGGTAGGGGAGTGCAACAGAAGCTGAAGCCAGCTGGGAAGACGCCTGCCTGAGCTGGCGGAGTGGAAGGAAGACAGCCTCAGCTCTTCCTAACTTTTTTGATTCACCAGTATTATTAATAGAACACTGCAACTTTAGAGATTCTCACCATCCAGGTAAAAGCTTGTGTTTGTGGAAAGTTAATGCTGTTTTTCATTTCACTGCTTTGCCGCAAGAACCTATGTATCCCCTTCTTCATTTCCACTGGGGAAATTGAGTTGTCAAGGCCCGCTTGTTGGTTTTAGTTGAGAATACAGTATCACTGTAATTTTTTTTTTTTGCCATTTGGGCATTTATGTGGCTTTTCATGATTGTTACCAAATTGTTGTGGCCTGATCATATATAACCCTGTACTTAGAAATAGTTTGAATATGGTGGTTTTGTAGGGCTTCAGAATGGAAATTGTCACATGTTGTTAGGAGAGCCTCCAACAAGAAATGTGTAACTGATGGTTTTGATGATTCTGTGCCCCAGTTGCCAAGTTGTAATCAGTATCACTGTAACTGATAATTCCACTTCTGAACAAGTATTCATGAGGTGGCTTTGTCCAATCAGAATAGGATTTATGGCACTTTGGTCTTCTATATGCATGATGAAAAAAATAAAAACCTTTCAGTCTGGGAAAAAAAAATAACAGATCACATTAATCCCCCACCCAAAACCCTCCAATGGCAGAAAACAAATCCTAATTCCTCATCATGGCTGACAAAGCTTAGTATTTTCCTGTTCCTTGCTGCCATCACCCATCAGTTGCCTGTACACTGTCCCTGTACTCCCTCTGCTCCTTAAATAATACTAAGCATGTTCCAGCCTCAGGGTTTTTGCACCTGATTTTTCTGAAATTTTCTTTCTGCAGATATTTCTTTCTGGTATCTTCAGTTCAGAGCTTACCCATCCTCCAGGAGGCCCTCTTAGCTGGCCCTAACCCACAATAATCTCTGCCACCTCCCCAGTTACAGCCCAGAATCTGAATTTTGGACACCAGTGCCTGGGTGGGCTGTACCCTCTGGATTTCTCTTGTGCCGAACACCTGTTTTTGATGCTTCCAGGGGAATCAGGGTGAGTCTCACAGCATCCTGGAGGTCCTGGAAGCTGCTGCCCCATGTGGCATGTTGTCCTGTACCTATCTGGTGGCTGGCAGGTGCATGCTGGCTCCTGCAGCCCAAATATAAGAATACGTCCCCAGGCCCAAGACAATGGTGCTTCCCCGGACAGGTGCTTATCTGCTATTTCTGCTGCGCGACCAGGGGCATGCTTCCTTCACCCCACAACTGACCTCAGCAAGAGTGTATCCCAGCCCTGCTTCTGGAGCATGAGTGATGATGTGGGAACACACTCCTGCCTGCTCACTCATTCGGGGCCCGAGTCATTTGTTTATCCACGCATCTTGGCACCTGCTCTGTCCTAAGCACTGGGCATACAAGATGACTAATCGGGTATCTGCCCTGGGTGGACTCAAGAGTTCAGTAAGGCTGAAAACTGATAATAACTGCTGATAATTAGTGAGCACCCCTCTACGCAGGGGGCTTACAAGGCTACGGCAGCCAGAGTGGCTCTCTAAACCTGTGTCGGGCTGTGTCCCTCCTCTGCTCCAAGCCCTCCAACAGGTCTGATCACCCGTAAGAGGAAGCGACAGCGTGCTGCTCATGGCCTGCAGTCTGACCTCACCACCTCCTGTTGCCTCTCCTCTTCCTTCCAGTGACACTAACTTTGCTAGTCTTCAAATCTGTCTCAAGACCTTGCTTGCTCTTCCCTCCAATTGGTACCTTTCTCTGGATATCTATCTGCATGGCAGGCTTCTCCATTCGGTAAGTTGTAAGCTCATCTGTTGCAATTTCATCTCTTCAGGGGAGCCTTCCCTGACCACCCTTTCTAAAAAACAAGCCCCTCTCCTTCTCCCTTCTCTGATTTGGACTTTAGCACTTACAATCACCTGACGTTATATTGTGTATGTTATCGATCTGCCTATTTCTCTACATTTGCGGGGACTTTTTCTTCACTGCAGAACAACCCTCGCCTAGAACAGCCGCTGGCACAGTGCAGGGCTCAGAAACTGGAATGAACACACACTTTACTCCTCCAGGTTCAGGAGGGTCTGTCAGGTTGCCAAGGAGAAGACTATCATTAGAGGTAGGATCTCTGGCCCAAGGCAACAATTTTTCCCGGCAGTCTCTGGAGTTGCGGAGATGTCTTTGGCCCAGTCCCAGTCCCTTGGCTTGCACATCCTCCCAGAACGGAGGAAGGCCAGGGTGAGGAGGGGCTCCTGCTTTGGTGTGGACTGCAAACATGAGCCTCTGATGCCAGGGTTTTGCTCTCCTCTGTTCTAAGAGGTCTGCCCTGTTCTGTTGCCCTGGGAAGGACTTGTGGACAAGTTCTTTTCAATCATAAAAAGATAGCAAATACTTGTTACCTGTAACTGTGCTGATGACAGCTTGGGGAACACTGATGATGTCCTCCAGAGGTATGACTTGAGCACAAAAATTAAAGGAATCCTCTGGTATCTGCTTGCCCTTGCTCAGCAGGAAAAACTAAACATTGATTTGGGCAGGGAACTTGGAGGCCCCCAGCGTCAGAGCTGACAGGGATCTCGAGGACACAGGGCTGTGGTGCAGCAGACACCAGCTGGAACAGGCTGTCGGGCCTGCGTGCTCCCCGTTCCCCACTCTGTGCCCCTGGACGTGGCTTCTGACAGTCTCAGCACACTTCTCCTGTAAAGAACTTAGGGTTCCTTAGCAGAAGGATAAAGTCCCTTTAAGGTGTCCTCCGCTGCAGACATCCAGCCTTCTAGGTGGCTGGCTCAGTGCCAGTACTTTTGATTTTTCTGATTGCATCCAACAGAAACTTTACCAAGAAAAAAAAAATTTATGTGAACATCTAGGTGAGATGGGCTTTGGGGCTGTTTGATTCGGCAGCTAAATGACGTCTTCAAGAATTTGGCCCTTCTCTGATCTGCCACCCTTCCAGTTGCCCACCCTCAGGTTGGTGCCAAGATGGTGGCAATAGCTCCAAGGGTCACCTTAGGACATGGCTACTCCAGGGAAGGCTGATTGTGTCTTCCTATGACACTCTTAGAGGGGAGGAAACCTTTCTAGAGGCCACTCTAGACTTGCAACATCTTGCATCTGATTGGCTAGAATGGGGTAGCCACGTCTGCTCAGTGAACATGGTACCAACTTGCCTGGACCAAGCATCACGGGTAAAATGGATGACTGCCTGCAACGTCTGGTGGGATAACTATGACCCATCATCTCTGGGAGCTCAGTCTTAATTCAGCCCTTCTATGGGACCCGTAAGATGGCACTTTCATGCTATAAGGGTCCTCAGGGTTAGAGGCTCTGACTTCTGGGCTAGCTAGCATAGGTCCAGTTGCAAGGTGTCCGGTCTTAGAGAGTTCCTTAAGTCCAGCCAAGTCACTGTCAAGCTAAGATTCCTAAGAGACCCTTTAGACTCACTTCAGTGGGTAAGAGGGATTAACTGATGGAGCACCCACCGTGTGAGTGACTCTTCCACTGAACAACTCATACAGTCTTACACAGAGACATTGCGATCTTACAGGTGAAAAGTTGATAGTAGAGACTTCTGCTTTTAGCCAAGATGGAATTATAGGGATTAGATTTCTCTTTCCACCTGAAGCAACCAGAATAAAACACCAAATACATGAAACAGTGGTTTTCAAGGTGCTGGATATTGACCAGTAAAAGACAGTGATCCCAGACAGACAGAAAATGAGCAAGGGAAGCACTGTGATTGCCCAGCTTACTGCCCTGAGAGAGTTTCAGGCTGCAGCATAAGGATGGAGGACCGAAGTGAGCCCAGTGCACTGCACTGAGGCGGCAGTGATGGGAGTCTGGGGAGACCAAGGTAGTGAGTTGCTAGGACAGGACACCAGAGAATGAGAGCTGCACAGAACAAAACCCCTGGAGATCTGCAGACAGTCCCCATGAGTGTTCATCAGAAAACTGATCAGCACAGCCTGTGGGAAAACTGAGGGTAGGTAAAGAACCATCAGGAAGGATTAAAGGGACTAAAATAGTGTCTCTTCCCACCAGCCATGGCACTGCGGACAGTATCATGGGGTATGAGGAGAATAATTAGGGAAAGTCTTGCTTCAGTATGGCTAGTAATTAGCCCTAGAATGAACACCAGTCTGGAATTGCCTAAAAAAAATGATGAGCAAGGAGATCCAACAAGATCAAACTATGTCCGGTAACTTAACTGTCTCAAAGGAAAGTTCAAGAGGAGTTACAGGATTGCAAACATACTCAGCACCTAAAGAGGTTAAACTCACATCTGGCATTCAATCAAAGACTGTCAGGCTTATAAAGTCATAAGCAATGTAATCCACAATGAGGCACATAAGCAATCAAAACCAACCCACAACTGAAACAGAGGTAAAAACCAGCAGATAAGAACATTAAAAATTACAATTGTATTCCACAGCTTTAAAAAGCCTCACATATATGGCCAAATAATTTTGGACAAAGGTGCCAAAACCAATAGGGAAAAGACAGTCTTTTCAATAAATCAAGCTGAGCAAATTGGATTTCTACATAGAAAAGAATAAAGTCAACTCTGGCTGGGTAGCTATGTTGGTTAGGGCATTGTCCCAATACTCCAAGGTTGCCAGTTTGATCCCTGGTCAGGGCAAATACAAAGTCAACCAATGATTGGATCAGTAAGAGGAACAGCAAATCGATGTTCCTCTCTCTTTTCCCCTCCTTTTTCTTTCTAAAATCAATAAATAAAAAAATAAAAATAAAATAAAATTCGTACCTTATACTACATACAAAAACTAGATCAAAGACTTAAACCTAATACCTGAAATCATAAAATTCTTGGAAGAAAACAGGGAAAGAGCTAAAGCAGAGGCAACAAAATAGAAATGGGAGTCACCAAAATTTCATCAAAGGATACTATCAACAGAATGAACAGGCAACCCACAGAATATTTTGCAAATCATGTATTTGACAAGGAATTAATATCCAGGATATATCTATAAATCACTAACAAAACAACACCACCACCTCAATTTTAAAAAGGGTGGCCCTGGCTGGTGTGGCTCAGTGGACTGAGCACCAGCCTGCAAACCAAAGGGTCACCAGTTTGGTTCCTGGTTAGGGCACATGCCTGGGTTGTGGGCCAGGTCCTAGTTGGGGATGCGAAAGAGGCAACCACACACTGATGTTTCTCTCCCTTTCTTCCTCTCTCCTTTCCCCTTTCTCTAGAAATAAATAAGTAAATCTTAAAAAAGAAAAAATATATTTCAACACCCCACTTTCAATCATTTATATAACAAGCAGGCACAAAAATTAGCAAGGATATAACAGACTTGAGCAACAGTTAACCAACTTCACCTGATTGACATTTATCGAATACTCCACTCAAAATAGCAGAATTCTTTCCATGTGTACATTGAACGTTTACCAGGGTAGACCATATTTTGGGTCACAAAACATCTCAACAAGTTCAAAAGGTTTAAGTTATTTTATACAATATAGTCTCCATCCATTATGATCTCTGCCCACAACAGGATTACAAATCAATAAAAAGATCCCTGAAAAAAAAATTCCCCAATACTTGGAAAGTAGATAACACATGAATTTAAAACAAAACAAAACAAAAAAATCAGGTATTAGAAAATACCTTGAACAGAGTGACAACGAAACAATTCTGGGATGTTGCTAAAGCAATACTTAGGAAGCAATTTACAGCACTGAATACCTGTATTACAGGGAGGGGAAAAGGCCTCAAATAAATTACCTCAACTTCCATCTATAATAGGATAGAGCAATTTAACTGAGGCATGTAGTTGGAGGGGGTGGAATGTACCAGGCAGTTTTTTTTTGCATTACATCCCTTAACTATGGGAAGTAGTTCTTCCCTCATAACCCAGCCCAAGTGACTCTGGTGGGGCTGAAGTTCACAACAGCCAATACTGTTGGAGTATGCAGCTGTAACAGTATTCTGTTCCCCTGGATTTAGCAACCAGTCCAAGACACGAACAGTAATCCAAGCTGCGTTCATAGAGGTAAATCCCGGGAAAAGGGATTTACCTATGAAACATACTCAAGTAGGGAAGGAGGTATCTTTTTTCCTAGGCATTCCAAACTGGCTAATGTAAGCCTAAAGTGATGAGTGCCACACCTTCCCTTCCTCCCTCATGGGGAAGAAGACTCTTGACAATGGGACAGAATGGGCCAGAGAGAAGCAGAGTGGAAAAAGGGAGAATCCTAAGGCTATCCTTTGAGGCCCTGGATCTACCCAGACCTGAAGCCAAACCATTCCTTTCCCTGGTTACTTATGAACCAGTCAGTTACTCTTGAGGCTTCAGCCAATTGGACCTGTTTCTACTGCTTGCAATTGAAGGAGTCTTACAGGACAGAGAGGTGAAGTGAGCTAGAGGTCAACTACTGGAGTTGGGAATCTAAAACCAGGCCTCACTGCTACCAAAGCTCACAGTTAAATATCATTTCCTACTTGGGGGACCGGGGGGAAAATGCTCATGATTCAGAATGCAGGGGTGAGCGGACAGGAGCGGCCATGGACTTGCCCCAGTGAACAACAGTGGCCTTAGAAAGCCTGACACGGAGACAGCTTTGAGGGAAACCACTCAGTCAGCTCAATCGATGTGGAGAAGTTGCGTCACCTCAGACCCCTAACCCTTGCAAGAGATTCAAGAAACATGACAATAGGACAATGGCGTATTTATTTACATTGGACCAAAAAAGGCATACAGGCATTTTTTAATTAAAAATAATAATGATGATTTTAAAAGTCAGAAAAATCGATGTTTAAATCCTTTATGAGAAGTCCATTTCCCTACTCCCCCCAAAAAGAGAATCTCTTAGGAAAAAAAATCCAAGATTTGAATACACAAGACTTCATTATCATTCTCTGCTGCTTGGGTTTCCTGATTCCTGGTAACCTGATTCTTGGTGGCTGCCACTTATACTGTGGGGTCACTACGAGGCAAAGTTGAATAGTTCACTGGTTTAACTGGTGGGGCTAGTAGGGACTGTTGGAAGAGTCTTGGGGGGTCGTGGGTAGTGTGTTCCTAATTTAGCCAGCATCCTGAGCTTTCTCTCGCTGTGGGCGTCCCAATGGGGCTGGAGCAAGGATGAGTGACTGTTACTTACACCCTAACCCCAGGGTGGGTTTGGTCTCTTGTAATTTAAGAGCAAGTGTGACATGCACAGAGTGGGTGGGGGACTTGGCCCCAAGAGTGAGTGCTGATAAAGGAGCCAGACCTGCCACGTTAGCTTCCTCCAAAGTGGGGAAACTGGGCTCCTTGCCTATTCCTAGGAACTGGGGAAGAAATGACAGAACTTACCTTCCATCTCTTCTCACCAGCAGTTTTCTGGGTATCCTCAAAAGGAGGCAAGAATTCAGATGGGGGCAACAGGGAGGGCGGATGGGTTTGGCTGAAAGAGCTGCACGTGGGCACTGAGGCTGGGGCATGTCAGCGGGGAATCACCTCTTCTCCACCACCTAAAGGGAACTGAGGTCTCCAGGCCTAGTTCTGCCCTGGAAATGGGGGAGGAGAGGCCCTGCCACCAGTGCACTTTGCAAAGAACAGCAACAGCAACCCCCTGAGGAAAGGGCTGGGGGAGCAATCCTGAGGGCTGAGGACCCTCAGCCCAGACAGACACATGATACTTGGCTTGGCTCTGGAAATACCTGGCCCTGGATCCAGGGTTTCTTGGCACGAAAATAGTTCACTGCAAGTCTCTTCTCTGGTCCAGCAAATTCCTGCTGCTCCCCAGTACTTTCAGGGATTTCCTTGTAGCAACCGAGACTGGGCTTGCTCTTGATGACAAGATGACCTGGAGGCCTGGCTGGAAGCCCTGCCATGGGCAGCCCTGGGAGGAGGCTGAGGCAGCAAGAAGAGGAAGGAAGTGGCTGGTGGAGGTGGGATGGCACTGAGGATGCATGTCCGGCTAGCGCTGTGCTTGAGCGGCAGCATCAGTGGTGACGACGGGCTCTGAGAGGCTAGGAAACCTCACTGAAGCCCCAGAAGGCCCGGTTTTTCCTCTTTCAGTTAATTGTGGGGTGGCCAACAGCCCTGAGCAACTGAGGTGGAGACAGTGACCAAAACCCAGTGTCTTGGTGGATTTATCCAGGCTGGATCCATTGTTCAAAAAAAACAAAAAACAAACAAACAAACAAAAAAACTAAGGAGAAAACCCTTAACCAAAAATAAACCTGAACAGGTTCAAGAGGTTCTGCTGGAGGTAACTTTCTTAGCACTGGACAGAAAACAACCCACAAAAAACCTCATCTCCCACAGAACTGGAATAAGTTGATGAAGAAAAATGCAAGTTTTATCCACAGGCCCTCCCGCCCCACACGCAGCCAGCCAGCCCCAGGATCTAGGAACATTGTGCCAGGAGTTACATTCCAAACGAGCAGGAGTTATTTATTTTCCGTGCCTGTAGTTCCCCACGCAGGGTGGCTTCCTGTCCGTGGACGGAGTGGGCCTGGCCATGATCCACCCCCATCAGTCTATCTTCACAGCAGCGTAGATCTTGCGGACGAACATGTAGGCTGCATAGAAGCCAATGGTGCCCGTGAGGAGCCAGAAGGACAGGACCATGAGGGCCGTGTAGCCAAAGTAGAGGAGAGAGGGAATGAACTCAACGATGTCCAGCTGGGGCACGAATGAGAGAGAAGAGAGGAGTGGATGTTTAGTGTCAGCCTGCCATGGCCAAATGCCCACCCTCAGCCCGCACTGATCTCATGGCGAAGCTGAAGCCTGATAAGAGAAGGTGCTTGTTCCAGGTGGGCAACGAGGGGCAGCTGGGGCCCACAGCCACAGCGAACCTTCTTCAGTACCAGGGCCCACAAATTGCCTTGGATTCTCATGACCACTAGGGTAGGTTATTAGCCCATTGTTACACACGGGGCACAGAGAGGTTAAACAACACCCACAGTTACCACAGTTGTATAGCTAGGAAATAGGAAGAGCAAGGATTTGAACTCCGGGGACTACAAGGTTTGGAGTTAAAGGTCCAAGTCATTCATTCAGCCCAGCCCATTTCTGGCTGGAATAAGAAGGAGTAGGAGTCTTTCCAGGGAAAGGCCTAGGAGCCCACTGGAAGACAGGAGTAACCTCCGAGGAGAGGGCCAGGTGAAGCAGCTAGGAATCGCCACAGCTGTGTCATTTCTTTACCCTCTACAGTGCTCAGAACAGTCCAGTGACACTCCTGGGTGTCTGGAGCAGCAAATGGGGAATGGGGGAGGAGAGAGGCACTTAAGATGCCCAGCTTAAGGACCAGAGAGCCACCATGTACCCGCCCGTTTACAGCTCTTCCTCATACGCTCCTGTCACTTTTTGTTAACATCTCACAGGGATTTCATCTTAGAGCTTCTTGGACTCCTCTGTAGAGAGTAGACACCTGGGCAGTGGTGACAAGGGTCTTATTGTAGTGGAACCTTGGTATCAAGACCTGCCTAGCACCCAGGGGCCTGCGCGGAGCCTGTTCCAGGGCTCACACATAGGGAAGACACATAGTCAGAAATCCCAGGAGCCCAGCAGAAAACAATGAACGTTTCTGCTTTGAGACCTCCTCCTCCCTGAGGACACAGTTTTAGACTGGAGTGAAGGCTACGTTTCCACTTCCAGGGTCAACCTCCCTCCTTTTGTAAGCTTTCTTGTGGCTGAAGATAAAGTGGGAGTGATGGAGGTGGGTGTAGGGGACAGGGCAGTGGTAAACCCAGGAAATAAATGAGGCAAAAAGGCAGTACTGGAAAGACCGTCCGAATTCAGGCAGGTCAAGGCCGGCTCTGGAGATGGAGGAAGAGGTTTTCGAACAGGGAAGGATGCGGCAGAGGAGGATGAATAGGAGGCTGTGATGTGACTCCAGGGACCGCGTAGGAGGCTATGTTGGTTAGGATTTGTTTGCCCAACACGGTCTCCTGTCTTTCTTCTGCCCAGTGCTTTGGGGTATCCACTCCCCACTTTGTGGTCCTGTTGGGGCTGTCATTCCTAGTATAAAACTTAAGTTAGTCAGGGTACAGCATCCTACTTACTGGACCCGAGAACAGTGAAGGCATGTAACCTGGGCCAATAATAGTCTCCCCTGGGAATGATAATATGATGGTAAAAGACAGTTTAGTGCTAGGGTTGCAAAGCTGGGAAAAGGAGACTCCAGGGCTGCCCAGGGCCAACTTCCTACTGTGTGGAAAGATCCTGCCAGCAGATTGAAACTAAGAACAAACACAACAAGCATGGAAACAGAACCCTGACATCATTTGAGATGCTGGATCTAACCATGCCTGAAGCTAGATCTCCAACTTCTTAAAATCTTCAGTTATTTCAGTCAATACATTCTCTTCTTGCTTAAGCCAAATGGAACTGGGTTTTGATTACTTTCAACTCAAAACAGTTCTGGTTAGTATGAACTATAGAGGAGGAAAATTAGATTTGTTCTGGAGGGTTTCAGGAATTCTATGGTGTGAACCAGAAGTTATTAGGAAGTAGATTTCAGTGTGCATCAAGGAAAAACTTGATTAATGACAGGAGCTGTCCAAAGAGAGAATGGAAGTTCAGGACGGAGTTTCTTCTGTCACTGGATTTGCTAGAGCAGGGGTCGGCAAACTTTTTCTTAAAGGGCCGGATTATATATAGTTTAGGTTTTGCAGGCCATATGGCCTCTGCTGAACTATTCAACTCTGCCACAGTGGTGCGAAAGCAGCCATAGATGGTATGTATATGAAGGAGCATGGCTATGTTCCAGTAAAACTTTATTTACAGAAATAGGCCCATGGGTTACAGTTTGCTGACCCCTGAGCTAGAAGATTACTTGTTGGGATAGCTGGAAAGGAGGACCAAGGTCAGCACACTGGAAACACAGATGTAGCACCACACTAAGTGAGGCTTACAGTCCTTTCCGACCTGATCTTTTGGGGGAAGAACATTCCAACCAACTGGCCTATGACCCTCATTGGGGATACACCCTGGGTGCAAGGAGAGGAATGCCTGCTTTGGATTCTGGGGACCCAAAGTACAGCTGGTGAGACCAAGTCGTCAGTGTTGGCTGGGAGGTGAGGGGTCCGCTGGAGTGCCCCGGCCTCCTCTCAGTGGTCTGTCTTGTTTGGGCCATGCATGAATCTACCACAATTGCTGTGGGGATGTTTGCATTTTTTTACTCATGCCACTTTCGGGGGACAAAAAGCTCTGTGAACGTGCCTGCATTGGGTGAGCCAGGCTCCCTTTCATGTGCCTACATGTTACCTCTGTGGTTCGCATGGCATGGAAAATCCGTGCGGGCAAGGCCCTGGCCCATCCTGTCCTTGTGAGAGACTGAACAGTTCGAGAACGAACAAGGAACAGAAGCATCCAGAGACAGGAAGCCCGAGGTCCTGAATTTGGGTGTTAAGGCTATTTCATCATCTTTATTTGCTCTTTTTATTTACCTTCTTTATTCTTTCATGTTCTTTCTTTTCTTTTTAAATAGCTTGAGGTATTATCAGTATCTTATTTCCTATTAAAAATGGTGAAAGGTAATCCTCTTCCTTCCAGTACTCCCTTGGCTGAATCTCGTAGGTTTTGCAAGCAATATTCTCACGGTTATATATGCTGAAGGCTTTTGTCCCCCAAACATTCAGAACACAGATTCCCTTTCCTAAAAAGATGCAAGTTCTAGAATAGAGACAGTTCTACACTGTCATTGGTCCCCACATTGATGGGAAAGTGAGGCTCAGATACTTGAGTTTTTCCCTAGCACCTTCCTCTCCAGGATCCTGTCCTAAGGGCTAGGTAGCCTTGTTAACAAAATAAGGGTGGTACCTTGTTAACAAAATAAAAGATGGCATAGACCAGGACGTAGAATGCAGATCCCCCAGAGACTAGGAAATTCCTCCACCACCAGCGGTAATCCTGAGGAAGAAACAAAAGGGTCAGAACCTCTTCCCCAAGTTTCACAGTTGCCCAAGGGGCTAAACACTCTGGGTAAGAACAGTAATATTAGGGTGATGGGAATGTTTCATATCTTGACTGTAACTAGTGGTTTCACAACTGTATGCATTTTCAAAAACACACTAAAAAGGGTAAACTCTACTGTTTACTGCCTCAATTAAAAAAAAGAATAGTAATAAGAACAACTAACATGTCAGCAAACGCTCCCCATGTGCTTACGTGAATCAGCCCAGTTTAATCACTGTAGCAGCCTTCTGCATCACGCCCGGCTGCTTCCTTAGCACATGAGGAAAACACAGAGGTTAAGCAACTGCCAACCAGAGCTACTAATGAAGCAGCCCGCTGAATGAATGGAAGCTCAGAGACGGGGAGTGATGTACATGCCTAAGACCTCATGGCCAGAAGGAGACCACATGGGAAGCTCAGTCGGCTTCACTGACCCATTTAATATTGGACCCAGGTCCCCCAATCCCAACTCCTGGCCCCATTCCCCTTACCTCTGCACACAGCTGAAAGTACACCATGACGATGCTAATTTGTGAGCAGGACACAACCAGGATGATGAAGACGAGGAACAGGAAGCCGAAGAGGTAATAGAACTGATTCTCCCAGATTGCCTGCAGACACATCACAACTGGCCTTCAGCTAGCCCACCTCCACCCAGGGGTCCTTCCCCTGACATACCCTTGCCTGTCCTCGAGACATCCGCCCTCAGTCAGGGCTGGTGTCCAGTTGTCACCAGGGCAAGAATGAAGACACTATCATGATACCACTGAGGCCTGTAGGCCTGGTGTGTGGCTCTGACTAGTCCCTCGTCTCTGGAGCAGATGAGCCAGACTGTTCCCAGGAAGTGGCTGGGGCACAGCTGACCCTGAGATGGGTGGGCGCCAGACTGCACATGGCAGCTTAATGCAATGGAACAAGCCCCTACCCTGTCAGAATAACACAGTAGCCACCACCACCCAGGGGCAGCTCACCACATGCCAGGCTAGTGACATGCTTCATATGAACCTATGAAAGTGTGGACTTTCACAGCTGAGCAAGTCAAGATCCAGTGAGGCTGGTGACTGGCCCAAAGTCATACAATGAGAATTGAGGTGGCTTTCCTGGGAGGGCAGCCAACCCATCCTCTGGCCCTTTTCCTAGGCAGGGCTGGGTGGGTGATGGGATCTCAGCAAGGATAGGCTGGGCCGCTCCACAGCAGCAAATGCTTGTCCGGTACGGACTCGGTGCAGGAACTCGGAGTTGGGCACTGAGTTAGGTTAGAGGGACTTCAATGGCTGTCGGGAGCCCGACGGCCAGCTTTCCTCCTTGCAGGCTGCAGATGAAAGCCTTTGCAGGGACAGGAGCAATCACCACAACCTCAGTTTTTTGTTTTTTTTAATTTCTCACCTGGGGACAATTTTTCATTGCTTTTAGAGAAAGGGTGAGAGAGGAACGGAAAGAAACATTGATGTAAGAGAAGCATCAATCAGTTGCTTCCTGTACACACCGGGCCCAGGGATCATACTTGCCTAAACCGTGGACAGAGCTTGCCACCTAGGTATGTGCCCTTACTGGGAACTGAACCCACAACTCTTTGGTTATGGGACGATGCTCTAACCAACTTGAGCCACACTGACCAGGATCACAGCTACAATTTAACAAGCATTTCCTGAATGCCAGGCACTATGCCTTTTATAGACATTATCACATTTCAGCCTCACAATGAAAATTAGGCCTCTTTCCTTCCACGTTCCTGAGAGTTTTGAGTAACTCAAGTAAAGATGTGGAGGAACTCAGAAATCCAAGTGGATGCAACAACATTAAACATAGTGGCGACTGACTGCTGTATTACTGAAGCAGCTTCTAGTCACTCAGCACCCCCACACTAGACCCTGTAGTATCTCATTTGACCTTCCAAGCCATCCTGAGGGGCAAGCCAGTCACCCCATGTCAGAGTGAAAAAATGGGAATTCCAGGAAGTTAAATGGCCCATCTGAAATTTCACAGGCAGCAAGAAACTGCCTAAGTACAGGAACAGGGGCCAGGCAGCGGGGACGAAGACGGTGTGTGTGGAGGGGTAGGGAGCAGACAGCACTACTCACGCTGAAGATGAAGAAAAGCTCGATGAACATGGCACCGAAGGGCAGGATTCCAGCCATGAGAATGCTGCAGCAGAACAGTAGAGTCGACACTGTGAGGAGGCCCGGCCACAGGAAGCCCGAGGTCCCCTCCCCAGCCAGCCTGACTGAGGATGCCTCCATGGTGTAGCAGTTAATTCTTCTAGCATGCTTTGGTACCATTACAGCTTCTTGAGAAGCAGGGTGTGCATCATTCTGTTCATTTTATAGATGGGGAAACTGAGGCACGGATAGGCGAGTGACTCGCCTGAGGTCCAAGCGATGGTTTAACCTGTGTTACCATACCTTTCCACCCGTCCCCTGTTCTGGTTCCTAGGCCGCCACCAATGAGGCACTAATTCAGCCCTCTTTCTCCTGAACCCTATTAGAGCCAGCTGAGCTGCAGAACGCCAGTCACAGCATCCTCGGGGGAAGGGCACCTTCTTCCCTGCCTTCCTAAGGAGGTGGCTCAGAGCAGCGTTGACCTCACCCACTCCAAAAGTCCCCCGCCGGAGACTCACCCCACAAATCGGTTCATGTACCACCGCTGTTCCGGGATCTGCCGGGGAATCTGGTTGGTGCGCACAGGGTTGTCATAGGGCTGCTTGCGGAAGCCGAAGTAGTAGCCCAGGTAGACGAGGGGCAGGGAGATCCCAAACCACATGCACAGCAGGGCCACCATGGTGGGAAAGGGCACCTGAGGACACAGCATCATGAGGCCCCAATGCCCAGGCTGGAGCCTGTGTAGGGGACCTTCTGGGCTCCCAAAGAAAGAGGGGTACACAGGGCCACCATGGTGGGGAAGGTCCTACAGATGCACCCCCATAGGCCTCCTGATGCCAGCCCTGGGGAAGAGTGGAGTGTACGTGGTGGACCATTTGGGCTGGAAGCTGAGATGGAACCCCAGCACCCCAGAGGTTGTCATCCAGAGAGGCAGTGGGGAGAGAACAGGGAAGGGGGGAACTAAGAGCATGAATGGGAGATGAAGAGGCCAGAAAGAAGGGGCACTATGTGTTTGGTATATCACATGAAGAAAAAAGGGGGAAAACCACCCCCTGAACAAATAGTGTGTTCCCCATTTGGTTAAAATAAAACCCCACAATGTACTACTAAACAATGAAGCAGGTTATAAAACTGTATGCCTAGAACTCCATTTTAATAAAAATACCCAATATTTATACAACTAAGTGCCTAAAAAGACCTATGCCAGAAAGTTAATAGTACTTCCTCAGCTAGAATATGGAAGATTAGAATTGATTTTTCATTTTCCTTTTTATTTATTTATTATTTTTAGAGAGAGAGGGGAAGGGAGAGAGGCAGAGAGGGAGAGAAACATCAATGTGCGGTTACCTTTCACCTGCTTCCAGCTACCAACCTGGCTAGAGACCTGGCTTACAACCTGGTTACGTGCCCTGGCTGGGAATCAAACCAGTGACCTTTGGGTTCGCAGGCCAGCGCCTTATCCACTGTGCCACCAGCCAGGGCTCATTTTCTTTTTAATCCTCTTCTCTAAAGTAGTGTTTTTAAAAGAATAATGCAAAAAATAAAATATCTGTCAAGTATTATAACAGGATTTATTCCAAAATAAGCACTGTATAAATGTTTGTGATTATATACTTTTAAATTACATCATTTGATTTTAAATTAATCTAAAAGGGAAATTATGTGAAAAAACACATAATAAAGATTTACATTGTATTTATTTCTAGGTGGTTGGTATGGGTTATTTTTGACTTCTTCCCTAACTTCTCTGTACTTTCCAAAATTTCCACAATGAGTGTTTGTAATGAGCAATTGGTAATTGGGAGGGAAATGTTGAAAGACAGCAGGAACACAGGTATAAAGGAGAGGAAGTGACAGGAAGAGCATAAATCCGTTTCTCCGGAGGGCAGCCTCCCGGACGGGAGGCCTGCAGCGAGCACCTGCAGGTGGAGGGAGGTGGTGCTACCCACTGTGGCTGGGATGCCAGATGCCTGCCCTGCCTCTGCCACAGCCTCACTAATGGGTCAGCACCCCATCTCCTGGCCCTCAATGAGTCCTGGGCGCTGCCAATGACTGGGGCTGGCAGGAGCCCCTGCTGAGGACAGGACAGACTGCAGGGGCTAGTGCTGAGGCACAGGGACTCTTGGAGAAGAGCACTATTTTGGGGTACTGACCTAATTAATTCACACCAAGCAGCCTTCCCTTGGTTTGGGACAAAGGGAAATTCCCCAGATGGCCCCTATACTGTGGAAACCTCCCTATAGAGAAGTAAGCTTTGGCTAGCTGTCTGAAAAAGCCCACAGGAAGGCCAGAGCTTGGGCAAAAAGATGGGCAGGGCTGGGGAAACCCCAGCTAGCCCTCGGCCTCGAGGGCTGGAAACAGAACTTTGGAGACTCAGAAAAGGGAAGGGAACAGCAGGAAGTGAACGCAGGAGTGGAGCTGAGCACAGCAGTCCTCCCTCCCTGGGGAGGGCACTTACCGCTCCTGATGAGTGCTTTCCCCAGATGAAGCAATTCAATACGAAGCAAATGCCAAAAACCACACCAGGGTACAGCGTCGCTGTCTGGAAGCAAGAGGGGCCAAGTTGGGGGGCTTCACTGAAGGAACTGGCACCTGTTCCAGAAGGCCTCCCACACTAGAGGTCCTCCACCCTGCCTTGCCCACCACACCTCAAGAATCATTCCCCTCAAAAAGCAATCCCTGATCCCCAGACTAGGCAGGACTCCTGTTTTCTCTCCTTAGATCCATGAACTGCTCCTTTCTTGTCATCATTCCAGTTTGTAACTCCATATTGTTGCTATCTAATCAAGGGAAGAGCGTGCCCTCCTGTTCACCGATGTGCTCCTAGACTAAGAATGCAGCAGTTGCTCAATTAGTATTTGTTGAATATGGAACGGATTAATAAACCCTTTTTTTTTGAAAGAGATAGGGAAAAGGAAGGAGAAAGAGAAGGACAGAAAGAGCTACCACTTGCCTCTCATAAGTGCTCCGACCAGGGACCAAACCTGCAAACCAGGCATGTGCCATGACCGGGGATCGACCCAGCAACCTTTCAGTTTCTGGAATGATGCCCAACCAACTGAGCCACACAGGTTAGGACTGAATTAATAACTTTTACAAAACGTGTATGTCTGGGTCCCAACCCAAACTGCCTGGACTAATGGTTAAGCTTTAACTGAGTCTCAGGGGTGGCAAATGTTGAGCTCCGCATGTGCCATGTCACCTACTCCTCATTACAGGCCTAGATGGGGACTGAGGACAAAAGGACACCGAGGACCAGCAATGTTGAACACAACGCTCTCCCCAACTTCACCCAGTCAGTTAAGTATGGGACACAGGTTCAAACCCAGGCAGCTTGGTTCTAGAGGCCATGCTCCTGATGCCCTGTATTGTATTCTATTCAGTTAGAATCTCTTGAGCTGGGGCCCTGGCACATGGAGCCAAAGCCCCAGAACTACAGCTGAGCCTCCATCCCCACTGTGGCTGCCTGGGTGTCCAGAGGGTCACCGACCACAATGCCTGAGGCCATCTGCAATCTGGCACTCAAGCTCTGGTGCCAGTGTCACCTTTGGCTCACAGCCCCCCAATCCAGTAACTGGTCAGTGCCCCGGCATGTTTCTGTTCCCAGGCCTGTATGTATGTGGGTAGTTATTAACACCTCAGGGTCCTTGCCTCCTGAATGCTAATGCTGTACCAAGAACCCTTCACGTTCGGTCTCTTCCACCCACACAACCACCCCCAGAGGCAGGTGCAACCACCCTGACTGGAGAGGTGGGGAAGCTTAGGCTCAGAGGGCTGTTCAAGGTCACCAACCAAGGAAAGAATAGGGCCAAGACTGGAACCTAAGAGATTCCAGAATCTGGAAATGCCTTGCTGGCTACTTTCAGCCATTTGAAACCCTCAAGGCCCAGCTCAAATGTCATTTCCTCCTTTCCTCTATGTTCCTGTTTTACTCTGCCATGGAGCACAGAATTCCTCATCTGACTTCCTGGCTGATATTTATGGGCTGGATGCTGTGATAGATACCAGGGTTAAAAACCGGAAAAAAGTTCCAGGAGTAAAGAGTCACACATAGGAAATAACAGACATGGAGCTACTTGTAGGCACAGGCTCTGCGCAGGTTCCTCTGGGGCAGAGAAGAGGATACAGAAAGAGGAGAAGGAGGCAGGCTCTTAGAGGAGTGATGCTGGAGCTTGTAGGGGTTGATAAATGAAGTGAGGGAGCGAAGGGGTGGTTGTGCCTGGGCAGAGTCGATGGCAAAGACTGGAGGAAAGAAGAGCAATCATATACCTGCACTGCTCCGGGCTGCCGTAGATGCCCACCTGAAAAGGAGTCAGAGCACCTGGGAAGGGTCAGAAACTTGTAGCGAAGCCAGAGAGCCCTAGGATAGCCAAGGGTTGAGGAAAGAGGTGAAGATGCCTAAACTTGGGCAAGAGTCCCAGAGATAGAGATGGGAGGGAATCCATGGACTACCTGGCAGGAAAATTCTTAACACTTGATACCTGAGGAGCAATGGGGCTTGAGGGAGTAGAAGGAGCAAAGGAAGCTACACAGGTGTCTGGACTGAGGGCCTGGGTGAATGACAGTGTCACCAGATGCAAGGAGCAGGCTTGGGAAGAGAGGCCAGGTCCGGTGTGAGACCCACATGGGAGATCCTGGGAGGCATCTGGTGGAACACCTTACCAGGGAAGCCTCACCAGGGGAGGAGAAAGTAGGGTTTTATGCCTCTGTGGATCACACAACATTAAGAATTCTACAACCTTTTTTGATCCTTCCAGAATACTCCCACTTTGATTCTCCAGTGAAGATTTGCTGTGTGCCAGGGGTGTGGCAGCCAGAGTTGAGACAGTCTGAGCTTCCCCTCCCCCAGGCTTTCCACCTGAGCTTAGAATGCTGGGGCTACAGGCTCCTCTGAGTTTGGTCCCTGGTCCTCTAAAGGCCTCACGTGCTCTGGGAGAAGGGCTCAGGGCTCCCTGGGAGGTAGGGTTAGCTTCTGGAGTCCTTTGATTTCTATGGCCCAATGGAGGATAGAGTGCAGGAGCTGTCCTCACGGAGGGGGAATAGAGGCACCAAAGTCTGGAAAACAGGCTGATGGTGATGAAGGGCCTGGTCTCTTCTACCCCTTTATGCCATTGGACAGGGTGTACCACTCCCAGCAGTCCTGATCAGTTTCTGACCTTAAATTTTCATGCTTGGGCTTGGTGGCTAAATTCTGTTAGTGTGAATCCCCTATTTCTTCTCTTGCTTGAGACATTGGACTATGTAGGCTATAAATCACCTTAACCTAATGCCCCCATTTTATGGATGTGGCAACTAAGGCCCTACAAGGTCCTGCTGTGCCTGTGGGTAAGAGCCTAGCATTCCTGACTCTCAGGATGTCCTCATCCCTGTCCATTATGCTGCTGTGCCCTACAACTCTCCCAGGGCCTGCCCACATTGCTCCTGGGGAGCCCAGGAAGAAGCTTCTCTGCTCCCCACCAAAACTGGGAAACGGCTGAGGGCACTTACACAGAAGGCTCCTTTCTTCCACCGATGGCCTTTTAGTGTGCGGTACAGACGGCCGGCGGAAAATCCACCGAACACCCTGTGGGAAAGGGCAGGGATCCACACCAAGGGACCTGTTAGCTGGAGCACAGCTGGAGTGCACCAGCCCCCAGAGCCCGCTCAGACACACCTACCCCATGAACATGAAGAGGAAGCAGGCAGTAGTCATGAGAGCTCCTCGGCTGGAGGGTGACAGCATCCCGAGCATGGCCACAACTAGGGAGGGGAGGGAGGAGAAAGTCAGAGTGGCTGATCACCAAGCTGCCATCCCCCACCCCAGGCCGGCTGACAGGTCCCTGGGCAGATGGAGCAAGATAAGTAAACTCCCTTCTTCTCCCCAGGAGAGGACTGGGTCTTAGCTGGGGTTCAGAGGGTGCAGCAGCTGCTGGGCATTGGCTGGATGCATCGTAACTGCAACTCCCAGCCCACAGTGGCCTTGCAACCAACTAGACGTTGAGCTGAAGGTATTATGAACACCAGCTTACCCCATCTGCCTTATCAAGCATAAGGTGGGTGTTAATTTCCCCATTTCTTAGATGGGAAAACTGACACTCACAGAAGTTAGGGTCACAAAACTTGGAGTTGAGACACAAATTTAGGCAGATTAGTTGTTGCAAGCTTAGATCTTAAAAGTTCTTGTCACAAGAAAAAACAATTGGAACTATGAGGTAATAGATGTTAACTAAACTTATTATGGTAATCATTTCACAATATACTGTATATATACATCAAAATATTACATTGCACACCTTAAACTAATACAATGTTATATGTCAATTAAAAGATGGATAAAATGTTCTAAAATTTTTTGGCAGACTGATTTCAGAACTGTCTGTAAGTACTTACTATATATTAGTTTTTAGAGCATTGTTTTTGAGAAAGAAAGATCTGATTCCAGTCCTCATCCTAGTGCTGACTCGGTAAATCCCTTAGTGCCTGATGACAAAAAGGAACCAACCTCACAGCACTGACCAGTGGCTTCAAAACTGAGTGAGGGGTGGCACTCCTGGCAGGCACCGGGGCTATTGACAGTGCTGGAAAGCTACAAGGACGATCAAGTTACCAGGGCCCAGGGTCGAGAGGACCCAGACTGCTGGCATGACAGCCCAGAGATGCGGACACGCCTCTGTTCCCGGGAAGGAAAACCCCACCCTCTCTGACCCAGGCCCATGCTGCTTTGGTGACAGCCTCCCACATGCAGCCTACCAGACCCACTCACAGATGACGATGAGGATCATACAGAAGAGCTGAATGCCTGAGCCCAGCAGGGAGCTGAGGATCATGGGATACTGGGGTGGTCTGAAGACGTCACCATGTACCAGCTTCCATCCAGACTCTTCCATGGTGTCTTCCTACAGTGAAGGACCAGAAAGTGAGGCTGCTTCTTTGGCTCTGGAGAAGTTAGCTCCTTTGTAGGGACCACCCAAGGACCCATTTTGACTAGGGCTGAGGGCCTCCCAGGTGTCAGCCAGCACAGAAGTATTAAGTGGCAGGATAAGGTGCTTCCCAGAGAACTGTCATATGGGACAAGGAGGGCACAAACATGAGACTTAGAGCTACATGAAGGGGAAATCTCCCCAAATTCCGCAAATTTAATGCATGGAAAAATAATGTAAACATCAATGTACTAAAATGTTAACTGACAATTTTTGGGTGGTGAAATGTAGAAGCATCTGATTTTATTATTTATCTATTTTTTTTATCCTCAACTGAGGACATTTTTTCACTGCTTTTTTAGAAAGAGAAGCAGGGAGGGAGAAAGAGGGGGAGCGAAACATCAATGTGAGAAACACCTACTGGTGCCTTTCATATGTTCCCCAACCAGGTACCAAACCCACAACCTAGTCATGTGCCCCGACCAAAAATCAAACCTGGGACCTTTCAATCTGCAGGATGATGCCCAACCAACTGAGCCACACTTACCAGGGTGAAGCAACTAACTTTTTTAGTGATTATAAAAACATATGCTCCCAAGAACCTAGTATAAAGGAACCATGGACATGGACAACAGGTGGGATTGACTTTGGGGGGAATGGGTGGGTGGGTGGGGGGACAGAGGGGAGCAAAAAGGGGATGGATGTAATACAACAACAATAAAATTAAAAAAAAAATAAAAAATAAAAAAATAAAACTAAAATTGTAAAAAAAAAAAAAAAAAACAAAAACATATGCTCCTAATTGTGTAATTAAAAAAGCAGAAAACTTTTGGTGTATAGCATTAAATTCAAATAGTCAAAAAGTAAGAAATGTTTACTGTAGAAATTTTTTTTTTAAATCTACAAAAAATGAACAAGCTATAAAATTCATACTCAAAATTTCAAACATATAGCAAATAAAATAATTTATATGCAATATCAATGTTTTGATATATTTCCTTTAGTCCTTCATGTATGTTTACATGTATATGTATATATAATTTGTTGGGATATTGGGATATTTACTATGTACTTGTTATTTTCAGTTAATGTTTGATTAACTTCATGCCAATAAATACTCTCTAGAAGTACTTACTTTAATGTTTGTATACTTTTCCACTGTATAGCTATACCATAATATAACCAATCCATCTTTATAAAACACTGGACAATATCCAGTGTATTTAAATTATAAATATTTCTAGACCAGGTCTTTGTGTTTCTGATGCTTTCCTTAGGAAAATTCTAAAAGAATTACTAGGTCAAAAGAAGCTATTTTACAGTATGTACTAATACTGTCCCGAAAGTATTGAGCTAACATCAATATAATTAAAACAGATTGTGTTGCTGATACTTTTGGGACAGACCTAGTAATGTACTGCCAACTACTTTTCAGAAAACTACCACTTTACACTTGCATGGGTAGCAAAGAAAGGTGCTTATCTCATGTTAACTTACCAAAAAAAGTTAATACTTAAAAATAAACATTATTATTTTGAATGTCCAAAACTGTCTTCTCATGATTTTTTGAATCTGCAATTTTGGGGGTTATCTCTAAGGCAACGGTAGATATTTACGTTTACCAGCTATGTACCATTCCTGGTAACTTCTTTGTTCATTATCACAATAGAGATTTTTAGATGTTTTTTAAAAAAAGATTTTAGCCCTGGCTGGTGGCACAGTGGATAAGGCTCGCCAACCTGCAAACCCAAAGGTTGCTGGTTCGATTCCCCAGCCAGGGCACATGACCAGGTTGCAAGCCAGGTCTCCAGCCAGGTCCTTAGGTGGGAGGCAGGTGAAAGGCAACCGTAGAGTGATGGTCTCTCTTCCCCTCTGCCTCTCTCTAAAAATAATAAATAAAATCTTTAAAAAAAAATGATTTTTATGCCAGTTCCATTAAATGTATAATTGTTTACCTAAATTATTTAACGTCAACGTCAAATTCATGAAGTTTTTTTTTCCCCCTGTGATTTCTTTCATTGTTTTATGCTTAGAAATTAGAAAGCCTATCCTCATTTGGGTCATTACACAATTTCTTTTTCCTATTACCCACTTTTAAGGTTTACTCTATGAATGATCTCACACACACACACACACACACACACACACCCTTCTGCTCTGGCCGGCCTAGAGCCCTACTGCTAGAATGTCCGGCCTCTCCAAGTCCATCCCTCCCCAGCCAACACCTCGTACAATGTCATCCTCTTTGTTGTAGTTGGCGATGTCCTTTCGGAGGGTCCTAATGATAATCATGCTCAGGATGCCTAAAACAAAGGGGAAAGGAAGAGTCATCAGCACTGCCAACCAAGTCTCTGGTGCTGCACACCCTCCTGGGATTGGTGTTTCACTGAGGGATGACTGGCATGTGTGGCTTCCCCTGGTTAGGTGGCTGCTGCCTGGGACCCAGTCCTGGGCATAGTCCACTCTAGCCGCTCCAGCCAGGGGTGCACAAAGAGCAACGCTCTAGGCAGGGGAAGGGAAGAGCTGCAGGCATGGGTGCAAGCAGCCACAGGACACTGCTTTTTACCGCAGAGGGCGGCATCCCAGCTATTCCACAGCCTGTTCCTACCAACTTCTCCAGATCCACCTCCTCCCAGGCTTCCCTCCTCTACTTGCCCCTGGTTCTTTGCTGCTTTTGTTATCAGTCCACCGTTGCATCACTCTCTCACCTCCATGCCTTTACCCAGGCTGTTGTCCTTTGCCTGGAATGTCCCCACTCTGGCACGACTGACTCCTACTCAGCTTTAAGACTTGCCCTGGGCATCTTCGCCTTTCAACACCCCAACCAGTTCACAGCCCCCCTCTGCCTTGTATTTCCACAGCCCCATTTGCCTGTTGAGGCAACACAGTGCAGTGGTTAAGAAAATGGGTCGTATGACCTTGAACTAACTTAACTCATGAGACTTGAAGGACTGACACGCTTTTATTAGCACAGTAGCTGGGCCCTGCATTAAAAGTTTATTTTATTAAATATTTATTTATATTATTAAATAGTAACCAGTACTATCTTTAAATCTCCTATGATATAAAATGATCAGTTTCATTTCACCTCTGCCTGCCACCCTGCCCCCTGCTCATCCTGGCACCCCACGGCAGGGCAGTGACCCTTGCTGGATCAGTCTTTCCCTTGTTCTTAAAATGGTGGCTTCTCCTCATTCAGAGAGGTATTCTCTAAAGCAGCCTTCACCTTTTCCTCATGGCTCTGTATTTGGTCACCCTATATATCTGCTTCATAGTCCTGATCACTCCACGATTTCTTTGCTTTTATTTCCTCTCTTTCCCACCACCAGAGTAGACTCTGAGGGCAGAAACTGGGTTGGGTTTGCTCACTGCCATACCCCAGCATGTGGCACAGCACCTGCACACAATGTGCAGCAGCAAAGTTGTTGACTGAATGTGTGCAGGACAGGTATCCATCCCCCTTAGGAGCTCTCTGGATTAGGGACCAATATTGTTCACCGTTGGGTACCTGATGCTTAGTGCAGAGTCCTGAGGCCTGTTTTAGACCCATGCCTGACCCCAAGACCTGAGAAGTCCCCCTTAAAATGATGTGATGTCTCAGCCCCTTATCCCTCACCCTTTGTCCTCTCCACCCTCTAACCCACAGATCTCTCACCTGATAGGAAGAAGACCACAACTACGGAGTTAATGATGGAAAACCAGTGGATCTGCACGTCACTCATGGTCAGGTAAGTGTCCCAGCGAGAGGCCCATTTGATGTCACTTTCCTGGTGGGGGCAGTAAGCACTTAAGAGTCCTGCTAGACCACTGCTGCCCAGACCAGATCCCTCCTCCCCTGCTGTGGGCTTCAGCCCCTTCTCACCTCCCAGTGTACAGAGTAGGTGAAGTACAGCTGATTTTCCTTGGTGGGGTCAATTTCTTGGGGCGAGGAGTTGGTCCCCTCAGGCAGGGTGCATGAACTCTTCTCATCTACTTTGAGGTCTGTGAGAGACAGAGACTCAGTCTGTTCCAAGGGGGCCATGGCTACTAACCAGGGCTGTGCTGTAGGTGCCTTTAGCAGCTTCCTGAGGGGATGGCATGCTGCTGGAACCCAGGGTCTGAGTGGAGGCTGGAAGAACAGCTCCCCAGAGTCCAGACCTTCCAAACAGCCGTAGGGGCTGTGCAGAGAAGCGGGGGGAGGGTTCCCGAGTCCCTCATTTAATCAATCAATCTTCTTTCACTCAATTCAATTCATCATCCCCTCAGTCCCATTCAACATGCAAAACATGGACTCACTTTATCAGATATTGACTCATTCACTTAGTCCCCAAAGTTCTAGTACTTTAATCATCCACTCAGATGCCTCCTCCATTCATACTGTTACCTGTCCATTTATTCAACCAGAAAACCTATTATAAGCACCTACTATGGGCGAGATACTGTGCTGGAGATAAAATGATGAGAAAAGCTAAGTCTCTAACCTCAGAAAGCCAACAGAGGAGAGATCATGTCAAAATAACCCAAAAATGAATGTGAAGCTGTGCTCGTGACACTTAGGGAAGAGGCAACACATGCCTCTGACGGTGCAGAATACTTTCTATGAGACAGCTATGTACAATTTTGCTTGGAAACTAGGTTCCACAGCTTAAAGGCAAACCAAGAACCCCACCCCGCAGGACCTACAACCACTGTGGACAAAAGGCCAGGCCTCCTAAATCAAAGTGCCCCCTGGGTAAGCAAGCGCTAACTGGTGCGGTGAGAATGGACCAGGTCCTCTGACCCTGGACCAATGTTAGTCCAGACCAACCACTTGCACAGAAGATAAGAAACAAAGCAACCTTGCACGATAACCCTATTTGTACATTGCCCGTTTTTCTTTAACCCAAGGGGAGCTGGCTGGTTCTTATGAGACCCAGGTAAGTCTCAAGTGGCTACTTGGTCTCAGCCAAGTCACCAACCTCTCAGAACCTCTGCTTCCTCATCTATAATTGCTAATATACTGGTAGGCTGCCAGAGGTGGGTAAGGTGCCAGGCTAGGATGTCAGCTCTCCCCTTGTCCCCCGCTTTCTCTAATGGGAACGCAGTGACCCTGCCTCGGTTGGGCAGCTATGCACGCTGGGCCTATCAGCCACTCAAGGAATCAAGTGTGAGAAGACCCTGGGTGTAAAGCCCAGGCCCATCCACCAGCCCTGCCCCTCTGGTCACACCTCCCCACTCACCCTCCAGCCTGATGCTCTGGGGAATCACCTCGAAGCGGACGACACGGTATGTGTGCTCCTGGTCCTCTTCCAGGTCCTCTCGGTGGTAGTAAAGGATGAATGAGAGATGATTGTGCAGGTAGATCTACAACAGGCCAACAGAGAAAACAAAGTAACTAGGGGCCAAGGAGCAACCAGAAAATCACTCCAGGAGACTCCCCTTTAGATCACTCCCCTGTCCAACAGACCAGCTGTCCCCACCTTCCAAACAGCTCTCACAGCTCTGCTACGCTCAAAAACCTTCCAGGGCTCCCTAGGGTTTACCAAACACAAACCCATCTCTAAGCCTGGCACTCTAGGCCTTCCAGCATCTGACTGTCACCTTGTCTCTCCGGCTCCTCCTGCCCCACGAGCAGTCTCCGCACTGCCGCTCTGTTAACGGCATTCGCATCTGTTTAAATGCTGCCCTGACTCCACTGACTCAAGCCTACCTGTGTTTTAAGACCCAGGTCCTCGGTGAAAACCTGAATGCACGCTGAGCCCCCTTTCAACCGCTTTGGCATCGACAGTCACGGCAGTGGCATGGTCAGTGAATGGTGCGGGACTTAAGGTTCAGGGTCTCACACTGTCAGTTCTCTTCCCAATTAGGCTAGAAGGCCTTTGAGGACAGGAGCTGTACCTCAAAAGAAATGTTTTTGTCCTTAGATATCTTTGGAGGGGTTTAATCTTACATGTATGGAACCTGAGTTTTTAGGGACCATGCCTTCCATCTCTTTGGTAGCCTCTGCCACAGCCCTGCCCAGGAGGGTCTGAGGGAACCTGCCTCAGCCAGCCCCAACTTTTGTATTGGTATAAGCCTCGAGCTAAATATTTCCCTCTCCTGTATGGTCCCAAGTGCTAGTGACTTTGGGGTGTGGCTTCCCCAGCTCTGTGAGCTTGCCGAGACACTCTACCTTATTGCCATCTGTGAAGCCAAGCCGGTAGCCATGTTCAAACTGCACGTCCTTTTCCTTCTTCTTGTCATCGCTGTCACGGTTGGAATAGAGCTCCAGCCGGGTGGCCACAGGCAGGTTGTCGGCGATGCTGGAAACCCAAGGCCTCACTCAGTCCTCTGAGCCACCTCTCCCGTTAGTGCCCTCCCCAGTGCAGACTTGAGGCTGGCAGGGAGCAGAGGACGACTTACAGGTGGACATAGTAGTCTTCTGTAATCCGCTCTGCCACGAGCCGGCTCTTTTCCCGGTTCAGGGTCACTGGCTTGCTGGACTCGCTACACAGAACCTCACACTTCTTTTCGCTATTCATGAGAACCTGGAAAGGGGTGTTGACAATCCGGTCCCCTCTCAGCACCTCTCCTGCCGTAAGAGAGACAGATGGAACTCAGAGCTTCAGCCCTGAGATTGCTGAGGTCAGCAGAGCCACTAAGACACTGGACTAACTTGCAGGGTCATCATCAGTTCTGCAGCCACTCCATGCTCCACCCGATCTGTTCAGATTCAGCTGGTCCCTCTGGCTCCCACCCATTGCCATCAGCACCACCAGTCTCCAGAGCTCATCAAACATGCCATTTCATCCCACCCCCTGGGCCTCACATTGCTTCCTTTGCCTGCAATTGCCTGCCCCAGGTTTTCAAAAAACTCCTCTTCTCTGTCCCAGCTCAGCTCCCCTTGCACACCTGAGAAGCCCTTCCTGACTTCTTCAGGACAGAGCGCATCACCCCTCTGGTTTCCCTCTCCACTGAGGAAGCAGCATACAGTGGTGAGAGCGGGCTGCCTGCCACTCAACACTGGCTCTGCCACTCACTCGCTTGGCAGTCTTAGTAAGTCACGTAACCTCAGAGCCTCCGCTTCCTCATCTGTAAAATGAGGGTAAAAACAGCATCCGCCTCACAGAATTACAGTGAGAAATAAGTACCCGCCATTGAGTATGCAGGCAGCAAATACTATTTTTCAGATGTTATTAATTCATCTTCAGAGAGAAGGGTAGGAGGGAGAAAGAGGGAGAGAAACACTGCCCCTTGCAATGCCCCAACCGCTGCTGCAACCTAGGCCTCTTGCTTTGCTGAACGATGCCCAGCCAACGGGGCCACGCTGGTCAGGGCGACAAAGATTATTTTCATCATCAAATCACCTCTGAGCCTTTTCTTATTGTCAATAATGTGACTTTGCACGGTGTTGCTCTATCAAGTTTCTGTCTCCCCTATCTGACTATGAGTTTTTTAAAAGCAATCAATGTTTCTTATTTATCTCTGTGCCTTCAGATCCTGGTTTAGGTAAGGAAAGAAGTGGGGCAAAATCCAGCACCTGAGACTTTTAGGTAACGCATCTTTTTACGTAATGATCTGGTGGGCCCCTTGCGTGCCTGCAGCCAGGGACCATGCTCACGGCACCAAGTAGCTAGGGACTGTTAGTTAAACTCAACAGCGTTGGCGGGCCGAGTCATTTGGACAACGCTGCTTCGATGACTGGGACGGGGACAGGCAGGGGAGACCAAATAAAGCCAACAGGGAGGGCTAGCCCTTGCCAACTAGTGTGGACTTGCTTGATGTGGCACTCTGCCTAGTCCTTTATTTGCTCATTCATTTCTGAACAGTTGTCGGGTGTTGGCTATGTCCTAGGCCATAAGACATAAGGTTGAAGAGACGTACACATGAGGCTTACGGTCTAACGAGAAGATAGGTATTTATTAAATATTCGGGATAATGAGAACATGTTGTACAACAAGAAGAACTTGCTCTAGACATGGCGGAAAGGGTCTAGGAAAGTTTCTCTGAGGAAGCAATGCCTGAAATGAACTATAAAGGCACAGAAGAGTTAAATAGGTAAGAGATAAGGGAAGAATATTCTAGACAGAAGGAAAAGTACGTGCAAAGGCCCCTGGAGGCTGTGGTAAAATTGAGAGGCCCATGTGGCTGCAACACAGAGGGCAACCTGAGTTAAACTGGAGAGATGGGCCAGAGTTGGGTCTGAAGGGCCATGGGCCACACCAGAAGTCTGAGCTTCATCCAGAGTGACAAAAGCCAATGAAAGGTTTCTAACAGGGGAAGAGGAAGACATTATTTAATCTGGTTACAGAAAAATCACTCCTAAAAGTTTGTGAAGAAAACAAAGAAGAGGGAAGGGCTGATGGCAGTGCGTCACGCAAGGGAGCCATGCCGGTGGCTGGATGAGAGGGTGTGACGAGGGAGCAGGCAAGCACGCAGGCGCAGGCGCTACTGAGGTGTCACCTGGGGGACCTGGTCCTGACTGAGACAAGGGATGAGTGACGAGTGCTGCATGTCACAGAGGTTTCTACAACCAGGTTCTAGATGGGAAGATAGGACATGTTGCAAATTTAGACTGAAGGCATGTTTTCAGTTTGTCAAGTTTGATGTGATATATCTGGATACAGTTAGATAACCAGATATAAGGCTCAGAGGAGAGGTCAGCACTGATGTGCAAGCTGTGAGTTGTTAGCATATAGACAGACGGCAGGGCTACAAACTGAGGAAGAAAATACAGGGCTGCAGTCCAAGTAAGGTGGGTATCACTTCTTGACATTTAGAAATTAAACTTAAACTAAGAAGGACATACTGGCCTATAATGGCTCATTTCTAACATGGACATACTCCTTTTAACTTTGAACACTGTGAGCAGTAGACAGCCAGGCTAAATGAGCAACCAGCTATGAACACGGGCCATCTAAGGGAGTCTGAGGCACCTGCCTCACTCTAACACACACGTTGGGATGAATCTCCATCAGTGTGATGAAAATCATCAGTCCAGCTCTCAGACATGCCAAATGAGCCTTTCTACAGAAGGTAGCCTAAGACAACAGAAAGAATCTGGCTTTATAGTTTAAAAAACAAAACAAAACAAAAAACCACAAAAATTTGAGCTAATAATACCTCAATTTTTCTACTATGGACCCCATGACCCTGAGCAGGTCTTTCAAACTCTGGAAGCTGCCATTCCCTTTTCTTTTTTTTTTTTTTTATTTTATTTATTATTTCCAGAGAAGGAGAGAAAGGGAGAGAGGCAGAGAGGGAGAGAAACATCAATGTATGGTTGCCTTTCACCTGCCTCCAGCTGGGGACCTGGCTGGAGACCTGGCTTGCAACCTGGTTATGTGCCCTGGCTGGGGAATCGAACCAGCAACCTTTGGGTTTGCAGGCCGGCACCTTATCCACTGTGCTACCAGCCAGGGCTCCATTCCCTTTTCTATAACATAGGGTAATCATTATTGGTTTTACAGTTACTTTAGGAATAAACTAAAATAATGTACAGAGTAAAGTGCTTAAGGGAATGGCCAGAGTTCCTACATTCTGCCATTACTAGGTGAGCGACCTAGGGCAATTGACTTGCTTTAGCTGTGATAAGGGGATAGTAAGCACAGCTACCTGACAGGCTTGTTGTGAGAATTAACTAAGTTAAAGCAGAGAAGGGTTTAGAAGAGTGACGACTCACAGGAAAAGCCCTGTAAGTGTTAACAGTGATTATGATCATAAAGTGGAGTACAAGGTTTATAATCCAATAAACATTCAATCAAGGATGTTTCTGCTCCAACTCTACTGTGCGTTAGGTACTGGGTCAGAAGAGGCAGAGAGAGAGAGAGAGAGAGAGAGAGAGAGAGAGAGAGAGAGAGAACTGTAAGATAGGATCCCCCTGTTCAAAGAGCCCCTAGGCCTTGAAGGGAGGTACTACACAAAGGCACAATGACATACAATATGGCAGGATAACTTTTATACATAGAAGCTTCTATTTCTAGGAGGCAGAACCATTTCCCTAGCTTCATGGAAGATGCAGTAGAAAGGTTGAAGTCATCAGTATCACACTGAAGTGTGCCCGACTACAGAGCTTTGGGCTGCTAACAAATCCACACCAGCTCATAGAGGAAGGGAGGGGCTGCTGTGAGGAAGCCTGGTGGACCAAGCTCGTCAGGCTTTCCAGGCAGCCAGGCAAGATGGCCAGAGCACAGTATGGTGTAGAGAGAAAAGCCAAGGGTTAGTGGTAGGCAGACAGGCAGGCAGGAGGAGGGGCCCAGACAGTCCGTGAAAGTCAGCCCCCAAGACCAATTTCTGTTCAACAGTATAAAGCAAGACTTAGAGATAGGCAGTGCTGCCTGCTTTTGGTTAAACTGGCTCCAAGGCCTTCCTCTCACTGATCTGGCAGTAGATACACTTGCCAGTGTGGGGTTCTGGGAACATCTGAGCCATGGGTAGCCCTGACAGAGAGGGCAGCCCTTTCAGGGACCTGCTCAAGAACCAGTTCTCTCCTTGCCCCTTCCTAAGATATAAAAGTTAAGTCTCTTAAGTTCTTTGAAGTCAGGGAGAGCATCTTTCCCTATTTTCATCTCCAGCCTTGTCACTGAGACAGGGGCAGAAATAAGTACTAATAGGTGTTTCCTGAACAAATGCCTCCAAGTTATCTTTTCCTTTAAGCCTGAAATTCTGCCAAATAGAGAATTATCTGAATTAGAATAAATCAGCTGCTACTTATGGAACACCTGTGCCAGACGTTCCCCTGGGTGTCTCACACATTATCTGAGGTGAGTCTTGCACAGAATAACAAGGACTATGTGATGCATTTGCTCCTTTAGGGCCAGAGGCGATCCCTGACTCTTAATTAGAGTAGAGCGGGTTGCAGAAACCACAAGAGAGAGAAAAAGGTATGACAGTGAGAACTCAAGGAAGAACCAATCTGAACAGTAGTAGTCAAGGGCTCCAAGTCTGAAGGCTGACTACCTGATTCCAAGCCTAGCTTACATGTTGATTCACAATATAACCACAGGGTAAGTCACTTCACCTATAAAATAGGGATAAAAATAACAGCTACCTCCTTAGGGCTGTCAGGAGGATTAAGTAATACGTATGTAAATGATGCACAGCATGTCCAGGACACAGTAAGTGTTACACAATGATTCACTGTTATTGTCGTTAGGAAACAATTCGAGTTTCTACTGGGACAGGCTGACAGTGGCAAGAGAGAGAACTTACCCAGATTCTCTGCCTTGTAGGTTATTTTTGAGGGCTGGCAGAAGGGCAGTGAGTAGTACTCATATGGTAGCTGGGTTCGAGAGCTGGTGAGCTTCACTGCCTGGTAGAAGAAGAGAGGCCGTGATTCCTCAATCCAGACTGTTTTAATAAGCCTCTCTGGTACCCACCCATCTTTAGCATACTCTGTAATTATTATCTAAGAGGCAAATGAACTTCTACAGACACAACTGCAGTACACCTATATACTCTGCTGCCCACAATTCTGAATTATTTCACATTTCATTAGGTTTATTAGAGTACATAACAGACATTGTTTAAAATCACAAATTCCATATATACTGGGAGTTTTCAACATGCTGACATTCTTTGACCTTATGAATTTCACTTTTGGGCACCTTTCCTAAGGAAATAACTCCAAATGAGGAAGACTTTTAGGAACAAAAAGGTTTACTCCTTATTCATAATCACAGGGGCCTTTGACTTTCAGTTCCTTGAGCCTATGAAGTTGCTTATAAATAAATGATGCCCCAAATGAGCATGCTACATAGCAATTTGAAATTCTAGTAATACCTGAAATTTGGTGGCAAACATAGGGACACATATATGAAAATATGTCATGTGGATGTTCCTTTGTGGCTTCTGCTTCTCCTTTTGAATGTTATGATGCTCAGGACAGAATAAAAACTTAATTTTCACATAATCTTACTACCTTACTTTTGCACAGAGCGGTAAAGATGTGCTTCATATCAACACATGGTAATGAAGCAAAAAATGTACGTTTATTTTAGAAGCAGAATTTATTTCAACTTTATACATTCTGCTAGCTCTTTTTATAGCATCACTAAGAATATGAAGGATGACTCTAAAAAATTCAACTATATGTTATTCTGTCTGGGGAGGGGGCAACTGATGGAGGTGTGACAATGCCAAGTATCCTATACAGTAAACGCCACACAGAAAAAAAGACTAACAGATCAAAATATAAGAAAGTATATTTGGGTGATGGTAGAGGGGTGTCCGTTTAGGTGGGAACCTTCGCACAAGGTTACATCTTTTTGCCCCGGCTGTATCGCAGCTCAACGTGTCCCTCTGCCCAGTCTCACTTCCCAGCACATCTCCTGCACCAAATCTCAACTTAAGAGTTTGTGTTCTAGGAAACCAGATCTAAGAAGATCCACCAACTTCCAGTCCTGCCTGGGGCTCTGAGAATGCTACCAAGAGTCCACTGTTTAGGAGACATAACCAAGAAGCCAGCCTGCCCACGGCCCCTGGTCAACCATTTTTAAGTGACTCCCTTGCCACTCTCCACCCCTGTCACAGTTGACTGACCCACAAATGGGCAACTAGTCTGAAAAGGTGAGGTAGCCTAGTTGGAAAGCTTCTCTCTGGGTTTTGATTTAGGGCAATACTTCTTTTTTATTTTTTAAAAGGTTTTATTTTTTATTATTTTTTAGAGAGAAGGGAAGGGAGAGAGGCAGAGAGGGAGAGAGACATCAATGTATGGTTGCCTTTCATCTGCCTCCAGCTACAGACCTGGCTGGAGACCTGGCTTGCAACCTGGTTATGTGGTCTGGCTGGGGAATCGAACCAGCAACCTCTGGGTTTGCAGGCTGGCACCTATCCACTGAGCCACCAGCAGGGCTAGGGCAATGCTTCTTAAATTCTAAACATTCATGTACCAACTTGCTCTACCTACTTACCATTTATTCTACTATTTACTTGGATCTGAGTCTCTTTTCAGTAAATACATTTAAGAAGCAAACATTGTATCAGTATTAAAAACAGAAAATCAGCCCTGGCTGGTGGCTAGGTAGAAAGGCACCAGTCTGTAAACCCAAGAGTCGCTGGTTCGATTCCCAGCCAGGTTGCAAGCCAGGTCTCCAGTCAGGTCCATAGCTGGAGGCAGGTGAAAGGCAACTATACATTAATGTTTCTCTCCCTTTCTTCCTCCCTCCCTCACTTTCTCTCTAAAAGTAATGAATAAAATCTTAAAAAAACAAACAAAAAAACCCAAATCATCAATGACAGCCATGAAATTATGAGTTGAAGTACCTGCTTTATTTTTTAATATATATTAAAAGAAAAGTTATTAAGATAAAATACATTTGTCAACCACTTAAAATCATCTCATATACTACTACTCAGATATGCAGTATACAGTTTGAAGATACTGAACTGAAGAATCTAGCTGATGGCACAAGCTAAAATTGAAAACAGAGGTCATAATAAGTTGTATATGTACAAGTTATGCAGGGAAAGCTGGTAAGAGAGGAAAGGGAGCAGGTGAAAGATGAAGGCAGAGATGTCATAGAGGCAGCAGGTTGAAAGAGACACAGACACAGAAAGAAATGGAGATGGGGAGTGGGAAGGAAAACATATGAGAGCGAAAGTGGAGAAAGAGACACAGAGAATGAAGACAGAGCCAGGGCATGGAAAGAATACACTCACACAGGCAGAGACACTCGACTTCCAGCCTGAGCAGCATGCAGTGGACCTCTTACCCCTGATTCCCAGACTAACTGGCCCTAGTCTTTTGTTCTCTACAACCAGAGGAGGGATATGACCAGCTCACAGGGATTTCCAGCCACACTGTCCAGCACAGAGGCTCCAGTGGCCCAGGAGTACACTTACCTTGATCTCTACAGGGTCATTCTGATGGAAGTTCATTGGTGCAACCCCAGGGACGTAGAAGGCTCTGGTTTCACAAGTGAGGGAGAGAAGTAGCAGGGACCACGGCAACCAATACTGCTTGGAAAACAGACGCTGAAGTTGGAATGAGAGAAAGAAGTGAACATGCCCCTGGGGCAGACCAAGGCAAAAAACCTTAATGGCTACTTTAACTGATAGTCTCCTCCCAACCTCAGGAAGCCCAAGGCCCTTCTAAGTGCTGCCTCCTAAATGCCCCTAAGAGCGCTACCTGGAACCAATTCTGCACTTGCAGAAATGAGCAAGTGAAGTAATTAACTGAGGCAGAAGGGAAGACTCTGATACAGGAGCTACACTTCCCCACTTTTGGATCAATGTTCTTATAACCATTTCATTCTATCTCACTCTCCTATATAGCTAGTAAAAAACAAAAGCTCCAGTGTTCCATTGATTTCCATTTCTCTATAGATCAGCAGGCTTGCTTTGCCAGGAAGCCCCTCCATTACCAATATATTTCCCTACAAACCTTTTTCAAAGTTGTACTGACCTCATAACTTCCCACTCTCTTCCTCACACTGCATGCTTGAGATGACCTCAAGCTGGAGTGGTCATCTTGTCTCTTGACAGCAAACTCTTCTCCATGTCTCAGGGCCATCACCTTTACTGTTCCCTCAGATACCTACCGACATGGCTCATCTCATTTGTTTCATTTGAGTCTCCCCCAAATTTAACTTTCTCAAAAAAGCCTTTATTGACTACCCTACATAAAATAGCATCTTCAGGGCTCCCACTACCCATTTCTCCATCTTTTTACTCTACTTCATTTCTTTTTACAGACTTATCTACTTGACATGTTTATCTGTGTATAACCTGTCCCCCTCCACTTGAGTGTAGCCTGTGTGGGAGCAGGCAGACTGTGTCTCCAGGGCTTGGCATGGAGGAGACAAATAATCTGCATGCAGGGTAGTCACCTGGGAATCAAAGGCCAGAAAGATCAATTATTGGCTTCAAGAAATTCACCCCATCAAAGCATGCTTTGCTCCCCTGAGAAACTAGAAGAGCTTCCTAATTCTCTTGGCCTGATCTGAACAAGGAACTTTTGTCATCCACACTTGGATCACCAACTCAATCTTTTTTCTTTGTCTTGGTGTCTGTAACCAAATTTATCCCTGAGGCCCAGCAGAGGCAATCAGGGCCCATGAGTCACAGTGTTTCTATGGCAGCCTTCTGGACCAGTGCCTCCCATGGGTGGGGAAGGCACCGAATTTGACATGGCTGCAGGGCAACTCAACCTTGTTTATGCACCTGCCTTCTCTTTCCACCCCTTTACAGCAACAGCAGTTCAGACCTTCATTTCCTCCCACTTGAACATTGGCCACAGCCTCCTGATCACCTTGCCTGGCCAGCCCCTCCATCCTTCAAGTTAGCCCCCCTGCCCCCACACATACAAAGATTATTCTTTCTGAAACTCAGGAATCAGAATCCCTCAGTGGGCTTGACAAACATGTAGACTCGTTTGCATTTTTACTAGGAGCACAAGTTGGGAAAAAAGGCTTTAAGTTTAAGGTCCTAAACTCAGTATACTTTTTTCTTTTTTAACCAACACACAGTTGGTCAAAGTCTTAAAAACACTATACCCACAGAACATTTTCCTTCTGATACGTTGTGAACATTTGTAAGTATCTGCCATCTAATGTTCATTATGAAATATGAGATAAGTTTGATCCCAATAAAAACAGTGAAAAGTGGCTAAGGTAGTTGTCAATAGAAATAGAGATGAGAGGAGGAAAATCTTTAAAGAAGATGATGAGACTAGAAGCTAGGAAATTGCCTAATGGGGCAGGATTCTATCTAGAAAGGCAGTATAGTATTCCCCATCTCCACCCCCATTTTTTTAAATTTATTTTTAAATAAATTTAAATTCACAGGAGATAGGAGCTGCAAAGATATTATGACAGTTCTCATACATGAGGTCTGTCCTGAAAGTATAGAGCCAATGTCAGTAAAGTGCGCAGCCGATACTTCCGGGACAGACCTTGTACTCTTCACCCAGTTTCCTTCAATGTTAACATTTGACATAATATGAATGAAGAGGATTTTGAAAATAACTACCTTTATAAAGTTTTGAGCCCTGGCTGGTGTGGCTCAGTTGGATGGAACATCCTCCCATAACCCAAAGGTTCCAGGTTTGATTCCAAGTCAGGGAACAGTTGCGTGTGATCCACCCCCCTACTCCCCAGTTCAAGCCACTCCAGGTACATAGGGGTGCCAACCAATTGATGTTTCTCTCTCTTCCTCTTGCTCTAAAAGCAATAAAATATATCCTCGGGTGAGGATTCAAAGAAAAAAAAAAAGTTTTGCAAAAGTAAAAGATCTAAGGTAATAATTCAAACAGTAGCATGAATATGAAATCTACCTCCCACATCAGCTCCTCACAGACAACTGCTCTCACCAGTTCCTTGAAAACAACAACAAACAGATTTTTATTCTTTCTTTCTACAACGGAAAGTCTTCCGACTGTGGGCTGGTCACAGCATCTGATCTCCTCTCGATCAGAGGAGATTTGGGCCCTCCCTCTTTGGAGCTGTTTGCTAGGCCTCACTGGTCAGCGCTTAGTATGTGAGTGCGCTGTGTGGGAGAAACCCTGTCTTTTTTTTTGCCTCTAATTCCTCTTTGTATTTGAATTCCAGTTCATTAAAATGCAAAGAAGACAAATCCTGGATTACTGGCAAAAACTAGCATGTAAAAGTTAATTTTTTTTTTTTTTGACATTTATTGATTTGAGAGGGGGAGAAGTGTCAATCTGCTGTTCCGGTTATATATTCATTGGTTGCTTCTTGCATGTGCCCTGACCAGAGATCAAACCTGAAATCCTGGCATATCAGGACAACGCTTAACCAACTAAACTACCAGGCCAAAGCCCAAGAGTTGTTTTAAAATAAAAATAACCCAATCCCAAACTTCTGAAATAAAGGTACAGAAAACAGAAAATCCTCACCCTGACTTGTGTGGCTCATCTAATTGGGCATCACATGGCACAATGAAAGCTCGGGGTTCAATTCCAGTCAGGACACATGCCTGTGTTGTGGGTTTGGTCCCTTGTAAGCCACATACAAGAGGCAATCAATTGGTGTTTCTCACATCGATGTTTCTCTCTCTTTCTCTCTCCCTTACCCTCACTCTAAAAATAAATAATAAAAAAAGACAATCCTCACGCACAAATACTATCGAAAAACCTTAAATCAATTTATCTTAAAGGTAGGACCAACAGATTTAAAAAATGGCAAATATTTCCAAATAGGATTCCAAATAGGATCTCTGGATAATCGAAATTGGCAACCAAAAGCAATTTAGAAGTTTAGGTTAGAATCAATGACCGCACAAAAATGACACTGTCCGTGTTGGATAGTCACTTTCCTTTTTAAAGATTTTATTTACTTTTAGAGAGAGGGCAAGTGAGGGAGAAAGAGAAACATCACTGTGTGGTTGACTCTTGTGTACCCCCATGTGGGGACCTGGTCCAAAATCTAGGCATGTGCCCTGACTGGGAATTAAACCGGTGACCCTTTGGTTCACTGGCCAGTGCTCAATCAATCTGAGCCACAACAGCCAGGGCTAATTGTCACTTTTTAAAAAGATTTAATTCATCTATTTTTAGAGAGAAGGAGAAGGAAACAGAAAAAGAGAGAGAGAGAAACATTGATGAGAGTGAGAAACATCGACTGGATGCTTCTCATACGCGACTCAACTGGAGATTGAATAAGCAACCCAGGCATGTGCCCTGAGAATTGAACCAGCTTTTTTCCCTTTGTGATATGACACCAACCAACTGAGCCACACCAGTCGGGGCTAAAATGTCACTGCTTTAACATTCTCACACGGTGGAAAGGATTACAAACAAGAACATTTCTAAGGGGCAATTTGGTAACTCTGTATCAAAAGCCCCCCAAAAGGGCACTTTTTAAAGTGACTGAATACAGTCACTTCAGCATCTGCCATCTCTCCAGCTATATCTTGTCTAACTTTGTTCACAGGGGTACTTAATAAATTCTTATTAAACAAATTGAAAAGCACCAACCAACTTCTGACCTATGAAAATATAAAATCCACCCACTCACTATAGGTTGAATACTATGGTTTTCAATCTTTGCTGTATGCCCTCTAGAATCTAATTTTTTTACGTCTCAACTTTAAGGAGTTCTTGACACTTTCCACCAGTCCAAGGACCTAGTTTAAGAATTCATAAGAATATCTAGTATGCCTACATCCTATCTGTACATGAAGAACAGTGGTTCTTAATGCTGATACATATTAGAATAGCCTGGAGTAAATGGATTAAATTTCCAAACATAAGTCATAGTAGCTGAAAAACAAACAAATAAAAAACCTCACCAAGATCTAGAGATATGCTGTACATAAGATTCACTTTAGGTCTAAAGACACACACATAAGGTTGAAAGTGAAGGTGTAGAAAAAGACATTTCTATAACAGCAACAACAAAAAAAAAAAAAAAAAAAAAAAAAAAAAAAAAAAAAAAAAAAAAAAAAAAAAAAAAAAA
>PVIW01002701.1:0-30088 GCA_004026585.1 Noctilio leporinus | reverse complement strand
AAAAAGAAAGAAAAAGCAGAGAAGGCTCCTTATATCACACAAAATAGGTTTTCATATAAAAAAAAAGTGCCTAGAGACAAAGGTCATTATATATAATGACAAAAAAGTCAATTCAACTGGAAGATATAACAATTTAAGATATATATAGATATAGACATACCCAACATCTGAGTACCTTAAGTTTTAAAGCAAATATTCATTCACAGGTCTTATGACAGAAATTGAAAGCAATACAGTAATAGCAGCGGACTTTAATATCCCATTTACAATAATAGATAGAACATCCACACAGAAGAAGCAGTAATAGGTGACTGGAATAACATTACAAACTAAACGGACCTAACAGGTGTAATATAAAACCTTCCCTCCAATAGCAGAATATACCTTCTTCAAGTGCACATGGAACATTCTCCAGGACAGATCATATGTTAGGTTACAAAACAAGTCTTAAATTTAAGAACCTTGAAGTCATTCCATGTATCTTTCCTGACCACAATATAATGAAACTAGTAACAGCAAAAGTGGGAAAATCCACAAATATGTGAAACTTAAAACAACATACTTTGGAACATCCACTGGGTCAAAGACGAAATCAAATGAGAAATTTAAAAAGTACCTCAGACAAAAGAAAATGAAAATACAACATATCAAAACTTATGATGGTGTATAATAAAAGCAGTACTAAGAGGGAAATTTATAGTGATAAGTGCCTAACATTAAAAAAAAAATCTGGAACTCTCAACTTTACACCCCTCAGAGAACTAGAAAAAGAACAAACTAAGCCCAAAGGACATAATAAAGAAAGGACATAATAAAGATTGGAGCAGAAATAAATAAGAGAATTTAATAAATGGAAGAAATGCAACAGAACCAAGAGCTGGTTGTTTGAAAAGCTAAACTCAACAAACACTAAACAACACTAATTAAGGGGGAAAAAAGAGAAGACTGAAATAGTTTCAGAAATGAAAGAGAAAATGTTACTATAGATGCCTCAGAAATAAGCAAGATCACAAGGGGCCACAATTAATAATTATATGTAAAAACCTGGATAACTTAAGAAATGGATAAATTCATAGAGATGCACAGCCTACCAAAACTGAATCAAGAAGAAATAGAAAGCCTAAACAAACCAATAAAAAAATAAGGAGATTTAGCTAGTAATCAAAAACCTCCCAACAAGGCAAAGTCCAGAATCAGATGGCTTCACAGATGCATTCTACCAAGCATTCAAAAAAGAATTAATATCAATATTTAAACATTCCCAAACTCATTTTATGAGGCCACCACCATCCTGATATCAAAACAAAGACACTATGAGAAAACAACAGGTCAGTATCCTTGATGAATACAGATAGAAAAATCTTCAATAAAATGCTAGCAAACCAAATTTAGCAGCACAGTAAAAGGACCACACACCAAAGTCAAGTGGGCTTTATCCATGGGATGCAGAGATGGTTCAACATATTTAAAAAAAATCAATGTGATACGTCATATTAAATGAAAGAAACCCCCCCCCACGATCATTCTGACACAGAAAATGCATGACAAAATTAAACATCTATTCATGATTAAAATTCTCAACAAAAATAAGTTTAAAAGGAACTTACCACAACATATAAAGGACATATATGAAAATTATACAGTTAATATGATTTTTTCAAAATTTACTGAATTTATTGGGATGACATTAGTTAATAATATTAACATTGTTGTCTCTTGCTAATTGAAAATGTATGTGTTCTGAATTTCTCCTAAGAAGCAAGATACCATAACTTTTTTTTTTTTTTTAACCTTATCTGATATGTGAGTTGAAGCCAGGACAGAGGATTACAATCTAGTTTATCAAGCCAATTAAATCTAAGAAGTCACTACTCCAGTTCTAACTTCTTTTCAAACCAGAATCCTCCAATCTGAGTAGAGAGACATATCATTCTTGGGAACTCAGAGGCTACCCGAGAGCTCATGTTATGTTGCAGAGGAATAAAAAGCAAATCCCCAAAGATGTCAATACACTTTTGTTTCAAAGTCTCAAACCAATGGAGCATGTACACACTCACATAAAATAAAAATAAACAAGAGGGACACAACAATGAGAATAATACTCACCCGGGGGCGGGGGGAATAACACTAAAAGGCAACAGGAAGCTAAAGAATCACTTAGCACCCGCCACCCGCAAAGTACAAGTTACCGAAGCAGACACGGTCCCTTTCGCCCACTTACCGAGTCCCTATTTTGTGCTAAGCACTTTTAGAACATCAATTTGTCCCATTCTCACAAGTCAACTACCTGGGGGGTTTTGTCATCATTTCAGGTGACTGCTAGTTAACTCGAGACCCAGAGATGAAATAACTTGTCCAAGGTCAGAATGCAGAGAAACAGGTATGCTCTTTTTAGGCAAGTGAATTGCATTAAAAGATGATAAGTATGCAATGCTGATATTGATAACATCAGTGGCTGATATTTACTGAATGCTGATTGTTGGCCCAGCCCAGTTCTAACTTCATTTCATGCAATAACCCAATTCATTTTCACAACAATCCTGTGAGGAAGAGGGATTCACTATTCTCATTTCACAGACCAGGAAATCGAGGCTTAGAGAGGTGACGTAACACTGGCTGAGTCAGGACTTAAACCCAGGCACTCTGATCCCACAGCTCATTATTTACTGAGCAGGTAGTGTGTGTCAGGCACTGAGCCAGCCTCACAGAATGCACGCCTACTAGGAATCTTCAGCCAGTTGGGGGCCAGCCAGGTCATCAGCCAATCACAACACCAGGTTTCCAGAGGCTATGGTGGATGAAGGACAGTGTGTTGGGGAGTACACAGGAGTAGCAACATACCCAGTCTTGGTGGGGAAAGGTGCAGATCTAAGAACTCAGGTCTATTCAAAGGCCCAAGGGAAAGAAGAGGAAAGGAAGAGATGCTCCAGAAAGAGAAAAACATGAGCACAAAAGCCTGGGGGGTGGGGATATCATAAGGAGGTTTAGGCAGGTGAAGTATAGGCTGGTGATTCCCTAAGATTAATGTGTACATAGGTCACCTAGAGACCTTATTAAAATGCAGATTCTGATTCAGCAGATCTGGGGTGGGCTCTGACATTCTGCAAGTCTAACAAGACTCCAGATGATGACATTATAGTCCTTGGCCCACCCTCTGAATAGCAAGTATGAATATCTGTGTAGGCAGGATGAAAAACAGGTAAGGGACACATCACACAAAGCCCACATTGATGAGTCTGGGCTTTGTCCTTAGTGTAGTGGGGAGATACTTCAAGTAAGAAATGGATAATCTTATCTTCAGTTTTGAAGATTACTCTGGCTACTGTGTGTGTGTGAGAGAGAGTGTGTGTGTGGTTGGGGACAGGCAGTGTACAGCCCATTTCTGCCCCACAGACTACATATAGTACTTTCCAGTTCTAAATTTGACATCTAATAAGTACATATAAATTAAATCACTTATAAATTCTTGGTAAGATGTAAAGAGGAAGCAGCGGCCAGGTGGGGAAGTTGATTTAGGTAGGCGGTGGTTCTGAAATTTGACCATGCAAGGAAATCACCGTGAGTACTTATTTAAAACAGATTCCTAGGCCCAACCCTCACATCGTTTTCTTCAGTTGGTCTGGAGCAGAGCTGAAAATTCTCGTCCGATCTTGGGATCACCAGGGATTCCTTGAGAATCACTGGTCCAGCAGAAAAAGCACAGGCTTTGGGAACCATGCAGACATGAATTCAAACCCTAGGCCTGCCACTTCCTACCTGTGTAACTTTGGGCAAAATTTTTCTTTTTAAATTCTAACTTTTGGATTTATTTATAAAACAGGAATACAATACTTAACTTCTGACAGGGTGGCGGTGTAGTGGTGGTGGTAAGGATTAAATAAAGTACACATGAAGCACTTGGCACATAGCAGGTGCTTGATAAGGCAGAGTGGCCTTGTTCTGGTTGCAACGTAAGGCAGGACCAATGAACACACTGAAAGGAGGGAGATAAAGGCTCAGTCTAAGGAACTTCAAACAAGAGAGAGCCGGCTGGTGTGGCTCAGTGGACTGGGTGCTGGCCGGTGAACCAAAAGGTCACTGGTTCGGTTCCCAGTGAGGACACATGCTTGGTTGCACGCCAGGTCCCCAGTTGGGGGCATGTGAGAGGCGACTGATTGGTGTATCTCACACATCAAAGTTCCTTTCCCTTTCTTTCTTCTTCCCTTCCCCTTTCTCAAATAAGAGGATAAGATCGAGCCAAGGAACAGGCCATCGACATGAGGGAATCAGACCATGGAAGGAGGTGAAAGATGATATTCTCCTATTTTATCGAGAAAAGTGAACCAGAAGCCTTATGACCACCCTTGAAACTCAAGAAATCCATGATTTCTTTGAAAACATGGGACATTACATCTACCCTAGCAATCTAAAGGTAGAACAAAACAAGGGCAAGGTTCTACCCAGAGTTGATCTAATAAAGGCATTTTTTTTAAAGATTTTATTTATTTTTAGAAAGAAGGAAAGGGAGAGAGTCAGAGGGAGAGAAAGACATCAATGCATGGTTGCCTTTCACCTGCCTCCAGCTACAGACCTGGTTGGAGATCTGGCTGGAGACCTGGCTTGCAACCTGGTTATGTGCCCTGGTGACCTGTGGGTTCACAGGCCGATGCCTTATTCACTGTGCCTAAAGGCATTTTTTGAAAAAACCTCAGGGGTCAAGTAATCCAGGAGTCCAGAAAGAAGAAGTGACATACTCATGGTCACAGAGCAAGTTATTTACAATGAAGAAAGGCCAGCTTCCTCAAACCTGGCACAACAGAATGATCAGAGGTTTGTCAACATGGTACGGGCTATGGGACATGAGGTCATGATTAGAAGTGTTGAAAGAGAGACTATGCTGCCATAAATTGCTTTATGTCTCCTTTAGCAACCCTCTCCAATTCTCATCTCCTCAGATTTTTTTGTCTACCTTGTCCCTCCAATTTAGTGCTTTTTCTATTAATAAACAAACCACTGTAGTCAGTCTGGTATTTATCCTTTACTTCAGGATTACTTTGAAAAGAACAATGAAAGTAGACTAGTTTTACTAAATATTAAAAACACAGCACAAAGCTATCTAAACTGTTTGGTACTAGAGATACTTAAAATTTGAATAGAAGTGGTATTGGGAAAAAAGCATGTGCTAAAGTCACAAAAAGTCATCACAAAAAAGGAAACTACAAACAAATATTGTTCATAAACAGAGTCTTAAAAAACCCTTAACAAAATATTAGCAAATCAAATCCAGCGACATATAAAAAGTGACCAAGTGGGATTTATCCCAGGAATGCAAGGTTAGTTTAATATCTAAACATTCATTAATGTAATATACCATATAAGTAGAAAAAAGGACAAAAATCATACACTTATCACAGTCAATGGAGTGAAAGTACTTGGCACAGTCCAGCACACATTCATGATAAAACTCAACAAATTAGAAATAAAAAGGAACTTCCTCAATCAGAAAAAGGGCAGCTATGAAAAACTCACAGACAACTTAATGGTGAAAGAATGAATCCTTCTGCCTAAAATGAGGAACAAGGGCACTCTTGCCATTTCTATTCAACATTGTTTTTAAATGCAACAAATATGTACTAAAGCAAATTATTAATATCAAAGGCATCCAAATTAAAAAGAAGTGCTTTTAATTGCAGATCATATATCTTGTACCTAGAAAAGCCTAAGGAATCCACAAAACAACTACTAGAACTAACAAGTTGAGCAAGATCATAGATTACAACAACAGTATATAAAATTAATTGCATTTCTACATACTAGCAACAAATAACACAAAAATAAAATTAAGAAAATATTGCCCTGGCTGGTGCTGTTCAGTGGATTGGCACCAGCCTGCGAAACCAAGGGTCACTAGTTTAATTTCCAGTCAGGGCACATAACCAGGTTGCAAGCCAGGTCTCCAGCCAGGTTCCCAGTTGGAGGCAGGTGAAAGACAATCATACATTGATGTTTCTCTCCCTTCCTTCCTCTTTCCCTGACCTTTTTTCTAAAAAATAATGAATAAAATCTTTCTTAAAAAATTAATAATGTTCTACTTAATAGTTTCAAAAAGAGTAAAACATTTAGGAATAATAACTTTTAAAGGATTTATACACTGAAAATCACAAAACATTTCTGAGAGAAATGAAAGGTCATACAAATTGGAGAGCTGTTTCATGTTAATGGATTGGAAGACTCAGTCTTGTTAGGATGGCAATCATCCCTAATTTGACCTACTATAACTTTAATGCAATCCCCACCAAAATCCCAGCAGGCTTTTTTTGCAGAAATTTACAAGTTGACTCCAAAATTTAAATGTAAATTCAAAGGATCCAGAACATCCAAAACAACTTTTAAAAAGAAGAAAATTGGAGGATTTATATTTCCCAATTTCTAAGCTTATTAAAAGGTACAGTAATCAAGACAGTGTAGTAAAGATAAGCATAAGACAATGGAAAAGAATTAAAAGTCCAGAAATAAATCTTTACACCTAAAGTAAATTGACTTTCAACAAAGTTGCCAAGACAGTTCAATAGGGAAAGGACAGTCTTTTCAATAAATTGTATTTGAATGGCTGGTAGCCATATGCAAAGGAAACCTCATACTATACACAAAAACTAACTTAAATGGATCATAGATCTCAACAGACATGCTATAACTATAAAACTTATAGAAAGAAAGCCAGGAGAAAGTCTTTACAACCTTGGGTTAGGTAAAGAAAGATGCCTTAGGCCCTGGCTGGTAGCACAGTGGATAATGCGCTGGCTTGCGAACCCAAAGGTCACAGGTTCGATTCCCCAGCCAGGGCACATAACAAGGTTGCAAACCAGGTCTCCAGTCAGGTCTGTGGCTGGAGGTAGGTGAAAAGCAACCATACATTGATGTCTCTCTGCCTCTCTCCCTTCCCCTCTTTCTAAAAATAATGAAATAAAATCTTTAAAAAAAAAAAAGAAAGAAAGATGCCTTAGATACAACACCAAATGCACAATGTACATTTTAAAAACTGATAAATTGGAAAATGAAAGACAGGCCACAGACTAAGAGAAAAATCTTTGTAATTACATATCTGATTAAGGGACTAGTATCCAAAATATATTAAAAAACTCTTACAACATAAGACAAACAATCCACTTTTAAAATGGGCAAAGGATTTGTACAGACATTTCACCATAGATAAAGGAATGGCTAATAAGCACATGAGAAGACATTCAGTATTACTTGCCATAGGGGAAATGCAAACCAAAACCACAGTGAAGTATCACCACATACCCACCCACTAGAATGGCTAACCTCAAAAACAGAGACAAGTGTGGATGAACACGTGGCAAAATACCAAAACCCCTCACACATTGGTGGGAATATAAAATGGTACAGCCACTTTGGAAAGTTTGGCAGTGTCTTTAAAAAGCTAGACACAGCCCTGGCTGGTAGCCCAATGGATAAGGTGCCGGCCTGCGAACCCAAAAGTCACTGGTTCAATTCCCCAGCCAGGGCACATAACCAGGTTGCAAGCCAGGTCTCCAGCCAGGCCCTTGGCTGGAGGCAGGTGAAAGGCAACCATACATTGATGTTTCTCTCCCTTTCTTCCTCTCTCCATTCCTCTCTCTCTGGAAATAGTAAAATCTTAAAAAAAAAAAAAAAAAAAAAAAGTTAGGGGGAAAGAGGGGAGCAAAAAGGGGATGGATGTAATACAACAACAATAAAATTAAAAAAAAAAAAAGTTAGACACAAACTTACCATACTACCCAGCAAGTCCAATCTTAAGCATTTACCCAAGAGAAAAGGAAATACATGTCCATGCAAAGACTTATACAGAAAGTTCCTAATAGTTTTGCTTAAAATAGTCCAAAGTTGGAAACAGTCTGAACACCTATCAACTGGTGAATAGCTGAACAAAATACAATATAGTCATAGAATGAAATACTATTCAGCAATAAAAGAGTAAAATATCAACTCATGTTATAACATGATGACCCCTAAGTAAAAACCAGATGTAAAAAGTCTATATATTGTATGATTCCACTTATGTGAAATGTCTAGGAAAGGTCTATCAATAGAGACATAAAGTGGATCAGTGGTTGGCTGGTTGTGGGAAAAGGGATTGACCCCAGTGTCAATCAACCCCTTGACTGTAAGGGAACTTGAAGTGATGACAGAAATGTTCTAAAACTTTGTGTCATTGTGATCACAGTTGAACATGCCTACACATTTACTAAAAATCATCCTACTATACACCTGAAATGGTTTTAATTTTGTGTTAAATGATACCTTCATACACCTGAAGAAGAAAACAACAGCTAAGGGAGGTATAGATAATCCAAGTTTGGCAATGTAATGGTAATTCTTAAAGTTGGGTGATAGGTTGGGGGGGGATAATTATACTATTTCTTCTACTTCTGTGTATGCCAAGGTTTTTTTCAATAAATTTTTTAATAGGCATATTTATGTGCATAAAAATGTTCTGGAGAAATTTTTAAAGGTTTTATTTATTTATTTGAGAGAGAGTAAGGGAGGGAAAAAAAACGAAAACACTCATGCATGAAAGATACATCAATCATTTGCCTCTCCCAAGCCTCCAACTAGGGATCTGACCCACAAACCAGGCATGTGCCTTAACTAGGAATCGAACCTATGACCTTTTGGTTTGCAGGCAGGCACTCAATCCACTGAGCCACACCAGCCAGGGCTGGAGAAATATTTTTTAAAAAATTAAAATCACTTACCTCTCTTGAATGAATTGGGGATAGCTAAGTGACCTTCTTTTCATTTATAGCTTTTAAAATTTTTTATTTATTATTTTCAGAGAGAGGGGAAGAGAGAGAAGCAGAGAGGGAGAGAGACATCAATGTATGGTTGTCCTTCACCTGCCTCCAGCTACGGACCTGGCTGATACTTGGCTTGCAACCTGGTTATGTGCCCTGGCTGGGAATCAAACCAGCAACCTCTGGGTTTGCAGGCTGGCACTTTATCCATTGGGCCACGGGCCACGGCCATTTACAGCTTTTTATAATACTTTTATCCCTGTACATGGATCACCCATATTAAAAATAAATATTTACAGTTTAAGAAGGTGAAGAAAATGAGTTGCCTCCAAAAATATTTGAACAAAGATACACAGAAAATGGGAGTGACAAGGTAAGAACAATGCAGAGGAGATTCTTCAACCAGAAGTGTGAGTAACCATATCAGATCAGCAATTCTTAACCTCGGTAGGGTGTTGCAAAATCCTGCCAAGCTTATAAAATCTGCAGAGCCTGTGCCCAGGACAAATGCTACAAAATGCAGAATCTGGTGTACGAGTCCAGGACTGAGGATTTAGAAATTCATGGGTCCCACGTTAAGACCCCTGTACTGGATACCATTTCAACTTTTTGTTATTCTTGACCTATGCAGCCTGACAGATAATGTTTGACTCACAGTTTATTTCGGTAAGGAAGTTAGGGAGTAGCAAAGTACCCGCCTCTTGGGAAATTCCATTGCGTTCGCCTTTAATCTTTAATTGATCACAGGAACTCTCAAGTGAGGTTCAGTATGAAAAGTCAATGAAGTATTGAGCAAACATCTTTGGAATGTTCAGAGCCCCAAAAGCAGTGGGAGTCCTGAGACGTGAACCAGTCCAGTCAACATTATCTTGCTTTCCTTGGTTTCCAAGTCACGAGATGGCTAAGGTAGCATGTCAAGGAATAAGATGAGGGCAATCTAGAAGCCCTTTGTCCTGTAATCTGACACCCCACCTCTGACAAAAATATGGGTGACCTGAGAAGTTATAAAGCTCAAGAGACCCAAGAATCAAGGTCTTACCTTCCTTATATATTTTATTCTTGGGAGCCAAGCATGCAAAAAAAAAAATCTCTCCCAAACAGCCCAGTAAAGGAGAGTTAGTGCCCCTCACCCTCCTCACTCCCCCAAATTTGCACCACCCAGTTTGAAAGGTGTGAACCATTAACTTCTTTCAAAGAAAATAGGAAGTGTCCCCTGAGAACTGAAAATTATTTCATTCACTCACATTTCTCTGTGGCCAGAAGTTAACCTTTTTATCCCTGGAGCCCTCTGCCTTTCACCCTCCTTTCCCACAAACAGCAAAACCTATACAGTCTGGCCAATCTTAACAGCCTTTCTGATTTCTATTCCATGACTTTCCTGCTGCAAAAGCTGCACCTCCCTTAACAGTAAACTAGAGTCTTCTTTTTCCTGTTCAAAGACACAGTTGCCATTTTAAGATCACTCAGTCACTGCTCCCAGATTAAGGGGAAAAAACACACAAAAGTAGGCTTTGGGGCACAGTTTGCCAACAGTTAACTGAAATCAATTACCTAGTCAGCTAAAGCTCCCTCAGAATTCAACCCAGATGCAGGATGGTTCATGACAACTAAAGAATGCTTACCAAGCAGCCCCATGTAGCTCAAGAACTCACAGAAGGAAAAAAAATAAAACCCCACAAAAACCAAGATCAAATTAGCCACAGGAGAGTCTGAAACTGTAGCCTTTATTTCAAAGCCGACAGATACAGAGGAGCTGAGAGCAGGTACATAAAAAAAGATTCAAAACAGTTCATTGGGGGTAGGGAAAAACCTGCAGCAGACTGTAGAAATCCAATGAAACAAGTAACTACCCTCACCAAGCAATAGACAACCAGACCTAAACCTTGAGGCCATAAAGTACAAAAAATAAAACTTGAGAAATGCGCTGACCTTCCCTCTCTGCCTTGAGTATTTATTTATAAAAGAAATTCTCAGTCCAAGCAACAGGCTTCAATGGTTCACCTCTGAAAAACTTCAAACCTTGGAGCAGAAGTCAGAGAGCTCTCTTCGTGCTAGGTGATTTCATCTCACATTTCATTTAATCATCCACCCTTTGAGGAGAGTATCATCCTCATTTTAACACGTTGTTGACCGGCAACTTTATACAAAAGTTAATGTAAGGAGCAAACTACATCCAATCTGTACATTACTAAGAAAGCCCTGGCTGGTGGCACAATGGATAAGGCACCTGCGAACCCAAAGGTCACTGGTTCAGTTCAGGGCATATAACCAGGTTGCAAGCCAGGTCTTCAGCCAGGTCTGCAGCTGGAGGCAGGTAAAAGGCAACCATACATTGATGTCTCTCTCCCTCTATGCCTCTCTCTGAGAATAAATAAAATATTTAAAAGAAAAAAAAAGAAAATCCCCTTGCCAAGTAGCTCAGTTAGTTAGAGCACAGTGCCAATATGCCAAGGATGCAGGTTCAATCCCTGGTCAGAGGGCATACAAGAATCAACCAATGAATGCTTAAATAAGTGGAACAACAAACTGTCTCTCTCTAAAATCAATCCATAAAAATTTTAGAAAAAAGTTTTTAAAAATTTATAAAAAATAAAAATAAGGAAACTGATTCAATCAGGGATAAAAATGTTCTGAGCCCTAGTTGGTGGCTCAGTGTATAGGCACTGGCCTGCGAACCCAAAGGTTGCTGGTTTGATTCCCAGCCAGGGCACATAATCAGGTTGCAAGCCAGGTCTGTAGCTGGAGGCAGGTGAAAGGCAACCATACATGGATGTATCTTTCCCTCCCTGCCTCTCTCCCGTCCCCTCTCTGTAAAAATAATAAAATCTTTCCCCAAAAAAGTTAATAAAATCTTTAAAAAAATTTTTAATAAAAATAATGAGTAAAATATTTTTAAAAATATATAAAGCTCTGAAGCTCGATAGGGGTGATGGTTGCAACAACCATGTGAAGGTACTTAAAGCCACTGAACTGTACACCTAAAATAGTTAAAATAGCCCTAGCTGGTGTGGCTCAGTAGATTGAGCACAGGGTCGTCAGCTCTATTCCTAGTCAGGATACATGCCTGGGCTGCAGGCTTGGTCCCCAGTTAGGGGTGCATGACAAGCAACCACACATTGATGTTTCTCTCCCTCCCTTCCCTTTTCTCTAAAAATAAATGAGTATTTTTTAAAAAGTTAATGTGTGTGTGAGTGTGTGTGTGTGTGTGTGTGTGTGTATATATATATATATATATATATAATGTATATTTTACAGTTAGAAAAAATTTTTTTAAAGAATAACTGAGGTTTAAAGAAGCAAATAGTTGCCCTGGCTGGTGGCACAGTGGATAAAAGCGCTGGCCTGCGAACCCAAAGGTTGCTGGTTCGATTCCCAGCCAGGGCAACATAACCAGGTCTCCAGCCAGGTCTCCAGCCAGGTCCGAGGGTGGAGGCAGGTGAAAGGCAACCATACATTGATGTTTCTCTCTCTCTGCCTCTCTCCCTTCCTCTCTCTCTGAAAAATAATAAATAAAATCTTTTTTTAAAAAAAGAAACAAATAATTTGCCAGAAATCATAAAATCAATCAGTGTCAAATTCTAGGCCAAATCCTTAGACCAAGCCTTAGTCTCTTCTTTAAAATGGACTTTTGAAAGATGGAATAATAGATGGGCATATGGTTAATCAACTAACATGTATTGTGTGAGTAGAAAGTTTCCCCTCAAAGTCAAGCAACATAGGGGATTACCACAGACTTTTAACAGATTTTGAAAATCAGAATGTCAGAGTGGGAAAAATGTTCTATCTCATTTTGGGGTTGCCAATTCAACCACCTAGAGGGGTCATGTAGCAGCTTAAATTGTGAAGTGGCTCAGGAGTCAGATAAGAGGGAATTGAGAAAATGACAAACTGGGTTCTTCGTGGGGAATGCTCCTGATGGGGAATTTAGGCCCAAATTTTCAAGAGAAATGAAATCTAGAATTGTGAAAACTCCCAATCATTAAACATTGACAACTAACTTGAAAATTTCAAAGTGCTGTGCCAGCCTACCCCCGCTCTTCCAATAAGTTCATGTGAAGATGTGGTCCATGGATTGCCAATTTAGTGTTGGATCTACTCTAAGTAGAAACTAAGGCCTGGAGATGTTAAGAGCACCCAGACTCCCTTCTGAACAGCCTTAAGAATTCAGTTCCAACTTGGGATTTGATTTTTAAAATAAATTAATTTTTTAATGTATACTTGGCATAGAATCTTATGTTGGTTATATTAATTTCAGGTATACAATACAGTGATTTGACATTCTTATGCTTTACAATGTGATCAGCCCACTAATTTTAGTAATTGCTAGTAGCAGTTAACATACCTTTTGAATACAAAACGTCAAGATTTCAGACCCTGGGAGGTCTCTCAGCTTAATGCTCAGGCATAGGTGAGACATCATAGTAGGAAGGCAGAGAGGGAAGCAATGAAGAGGAATGAGACAGAATTGAGAAGTCCCGGGAGTCCCTAACCATGCCCCACTTGGAAACACTAGTGTCAGCAAATGGTTCAGAGATCAAAGCAGGTTTGGGAGTGGTAGGTGGCTTCTATGGTTGTCTGTGGCCAGATGGCCCTGCTCATCCTAGGTCCTTCCCGCCTTCCTGCCAGTGCCAGAGATCAAAACTCAACCTTCTCAAGCATTCTGTGACCTGCATCTTTAACGATGGGATCAAAGTGGAACTTCAAGCTGTAAAAGAAAAACCAGGAGACAACTTAATGCTATCTCTGCCTCCTCTGTACTTCCTGAGGGGATTAAGGGCACTTCTTTAAAGGGATTCCTCAGAGAAACTTGCTGAGCCAAGGCCTGGTGTCGGCAGCAGCTCCAAAGACACAGTGGTTCCAGAAGAATATGTGCCCGTGGGGCAACTTAAGAGATCAGACAGACAACACAACCAAGAGGCTAAAGCTTGGAAAAGACCACAGAAACTATTATCACGGGGAAAAAATCCATCTGATTTTATAGGCATATTGGCAAAAGTTACCTAAATGCAAGTATTCTGAACCACAAATTTTCAACGTGGTATTTAAAAACTATCAAGTCCAAACCCTGTGTGGTGATTGCTGGTGGGGTGGAGGGTGGGTGGAGATGGAAGAGGTGTAAGAGTGATAAATGGTAATGGAAAGAATATGTACAAGAAAAAATAAATTATTAACAGAAATAAAAGTTTTTTAAAAATCCAAACCTTAATTTCACATGACACATGTGAAACCAATAAAGCCAGATTGATATGCCCCACACCACATGGTGGATCAGTGGCAGAGCTGGGACTAAGCATAGGCCGCTGACTCCTTCCCCTATGGGCTGATGCCCACCCCACCTGTGAGGCCCACAGGAGGCAGCAATTTTCCATACAGGGGATTGGTTTCAGAGTCCAGGCCGCTTGCCTCTTGTTCTAGAATTCTACCATCCAGGTACCACCACCCAAAATAGTTCCTGTGCTTCTGACTGTGCTGGGACTGGCTAGAACTCCCTCCAACTGCTCAAAGGAACCCTGAGGTCATTCAGCCCATTCCCCCACCTCTGGAGTGGATCTAACCTAAGTAACCTCAAAACAATGTGAACTGACACAACAATTTATTTCTATATATTATATTTTTTGAAGATTTTATTTATTATTTTTAGAGGGAGGGGAAGGGAGAGAGGCAGAGAGGGAGAGAGACATCAATGTATGGTTGCTTCTCACCCGCCTCCAGCCACAGACATGGCTGGAGACCAGGCCAGCAACCTGGTCATGTGCCCCAGCTGGGAATCGAACCAGCAATCCCTGGTTCGCAGGCCAGCACCTTATCCACTGTGCCACCAGCTAGGGCCCTGATGCAGCAATTTCCCTCCTAGGTATAAATCCAAGAAAACTAAAAACACAAAAACTTGCACACAAGTGTTCATAGCCACATTATTCACAGCAAAAAAGTGGAAACAATCCCATCAACAGACAAAAGGATAAAGAAAATGTGGTCTATTCATACAATGAAATATTTATTTGGCCATAAAAAGGAATGGAGTACTAACAAATGCTAGAATATTAATTACCTTTGCAAACATTATGCTATGTAAAAGAAAAAAAAAGCTGTATATTAAACACTACGTAGTGTATGATTCCATTTATATGAAATGCCCAGAATAGGCAAATCTATACAAAGAATGTAAATTAGTGATTATGGGAGAGAGGGAGTGTGGGAAGTGTCTGCTAATGGGTTTCTCTTTGGGGTGAAAGTGTTTTGAAAGATAGTGGTGAAGGTTGTTGCACAACTTTGAGATTACACTGAAAACCACCAAACTGTATGCTTTAAAGGGAAAATTTTATGGTGTATGAATGAGATCCAATAAAAATGGAAAACAGTAAAACCCAAAACAGTATAAACAATGATACATGGGAGAGGTACACAGAATTTTACTCTCCTGAAATGTCTACAAATGTACTCAATGGGCATTTTCCAAGTTCCACTAAAATAATATTCCCAAAAGCATATTTCATTCATATGCTCAATATTTCAATGAAGAGTGAGATAACAGCCTACCTCTCACCTCAGACCCAGCTAGATCAATTTGGTATCCTGTAGCTTTATAGCCATCTAAACCTAGGTCAGGAGGAAGGCAGGAAAACCAGAGAGAACTTCAATTTACACCAACCATACTCCTATGGCAAGATAACTCCAGGCCTGCAGGTTCAAGAAACACCCACTGTGCCAACATAGGCGGGAGAGGTGGCAGCCCAACCCTTGAGGAAGAAGGGTGAGGGAAATGCCCATAAATACTACCACCTGAAACTTGCACCCACAACCCTACTTTCAAAACAAAAGAACCAAAAACCCGCCTGTTCCCACAGTCACTGAATCCGCTAGCTCAGTTCCTCTTTGGTTGTATGACTTGCTTCAGACACCCCCAAAGCAGACCTATTCACACACGTACATGCCAAACAGTTGTGAAACAGCTCATGTGGGAACTGTTCTGACTTCTGTGTATGAAAGTGTTTGACACATACCAAACTCAAGTCACTGACCTCACTTGGCCTGTTCCCCATATTCCCCTGCAATAAACTTGCTTCCACACTTTTTCACTATTACATCAAACATGAAGTTTCCTGTGTGCACTCTTTACACTGACCTCTATGGGTCACTGTATACATTACATCCTCAATTTCTTGAAATTAGTTACTGTATTATATTCACAGCACTTACCACTGACATTACCTTATTCATGTATTTGTTTACTTGTTCCGCTCTTCAGACTAGAAAGCTCCACAAGGGTGGACCTTGACCCTCTAATTCACAAGTACATCCCTAGGCCTTGGCACAGAGCAGGAACACAAATAGTTGTTGATTACATAAATGTGTGTTCAGAAGTATGTATGGCTAACTCATTACCTCTTTAAAATCCCTGAACAGGGCAGGAATTTCCCAGAGCAATTCTATAAATGCCAGTGTATTAAACTTTTTCCCTATGGCGAGAGGGTGTGATTTTTCCTAAGTTCTTATACCATCCTTGTTCTGAATGTGGTTTCAACATTCCACTTTTGGGATTTTCTCCATTCATGGTTCAGACTGGTCTGGCCGCACAGAAATTCAGCAAGGCTGTGAAATCTTTTACTTGTCCCAGTTCTAAATAAGGAATCCTTCATTAAACAAAAAGGATTAATTTATTAGGTGGTTAACAGAAGAAAGGAAACTGATCATCTGCCAGTAACCTTAACCTACCCTTGTTTGTAGAAAACCAACACAAAAACTTTAAACAAGAATTTTCCTTTGCTAAAAGTCAAATGTCACTTCCCTTTCTGTGTCTTCCTTTGCATTCCCTCCCAGGACAAAATTATCAGCTAAGAATGTGAGCTGAGCTTCTGGAGTAAAGGCCGTTCCTTCAGAGATCTACTTCCAGGGTTTTGTACAAGGAGCCAACAAGTTCTGGCCCACTTTCCAGGCACACTGCACCCTTGTTCACACACAGGCTTCATCTTAAGGCGCTCTATGCTAATTCATCCCTAACAGCCTGTGTGGTCCAACAGGGGCATGAAAAGGGGAGGCAGCCAGGCGGAGATGATATAGTGGTTTTGTAAAACATAGTACAGACCACCTCCATCATAATCACTGGAGTGCTTATGAAACTGCGGATTCCTGAGCATCACCTAGACCTAAAGAATTAGAATCTTGAGGGGTGGAGCTCAGGAAGCTGCCTTTTCAACATAACTAAGCCCCCACCCACGCAGTTTTAAACACACTGAACTCTGAGAGCCAGTGGAGAGGCAGGGAGTTGACAGAGGAGACAGGAAAAATAGGGAAAGGTCTGGAGACGGACGACGGGGGTGGGGCTGGGAGTAGGGGCATGCTCTGAGGTAACGGCAGTTGCGACGGATTCGCGGTGGGAACAGGTGAGGGTGGAGGTGAGGACGAGACCCTGGAAAGGATCTGAAACAGGGCTTGGGCTAGAAGGCTGGTCAGAGGTGAGATCGCACCCACGGACTGGTCAGGACAGTGGGGAGGAGGAGAGAGCAGGGTTTGGTCATGAAGGGGAGGAGCGAGGGCGAGAATAACGGGGGGCTCTTCATAAGGGCAAGGGCTGGGAAGTGAAAATTGGAAAATGGGGTCACAGAAGGCGGAGACTAAAGCAGGAATAGGCACCGGAGAAGGCAGTAGCAGAACCCTTTCCTCCGACCCGGTGCCTCTCCCGAAACTCCAGGCCTTGACAAGCCTGAGAGCCGGGCCAGCTCCTTAAAGGAGGAATTTTGGGCAAGACAAGCCCAGTGAGAGACGTCCCTCATGCCTAAGCTAGGGGTTCCGGCGGTGGCTCGGGGCAGGCATGGAGGGCCGGAAGGTCCTGGGATCCCCCGCAGAACCCCTCTCCAGCTACGGATTCCCGGAGTCTCCTTCACTCACCATCGCTGCCGCCATCTTGGGTCCACGTGTCGCCGTGATGACGTCGGCGGAAGTGGTGTTTCCCTAGTTAAGGACTTTAACCTCTGCAAGGTGCTGCCTGGCTTTAATAGCTTCCGTAGTTGCGGTCCGGAGAGGCAAAGTAGACTGAACTCCTGATACGTACGCTGCTCTGGGCAGTCATGTCGCTGCTAAAGGGAAAAAGAAAGGATGATGTAACTATAGGAGCCATTTTAGCTCCTGGCAGAGGTTGCTCCTCCCCTTTCCCCACTGCATTGTGGGTAACGGGAGGGAGTGCGTCAACGCGCTTGTTCTTTGGGCGCCATCTTTACTATGGGCCGGAACACCCGTTGCCAGGGTTACTTGAAGTCTTGATTTAGGTGAGTGGGTACCAGAGCTCCAATTGCAGTCTGACTCCGAGAATAATTTGTACTTATATATTTAATTATTTGCTTGACTGTTCTATGTCCTTTCCAATACCTATTAAGATAGGATCCGGTTTCTAATTTTATCTCGTTCTGCTTCATTTTCATCCGTAAAATGGGGAGGGGATTAGTATATAATACCTTGATCGTAGTTTTATGATGAGGATCCAGTGACGTAATGTTACATAGTTGTCATTATACTCATGTATACTCCTTCGGGCATATGGTAGTTGCCCAATACAATACACTATTTGTCAAATGAATGAATGGAAAGCAGCATATTTAGTGGAGGAAGACATCTTTGAATGTGGACTTCACCATGTGCCAGTTAGGTGAGTGTGTGGCTTAAGCCAAATCACTCAACATTCCTAAGACTAAGTTTCCACTACCTGGAAAAGAGGACTCAAAGTGTCATGGTGTTAAAATTAGGAAAGACTTGAATAAAGCGGACACAAGTACCTATTGTCTGCAACTGTTTCAAAAAGTTTGAAAATTGTTACTTTCAAAATAACAATTATTGTTAAAATAATAATCAGCACTTACCATTTGCTGTGTGCTGCCTATGCTAAAATCACAAAACTCTTATCTAATCCTACCTCTTGGCAGGGGACAGTTGAAATCCGATCCACACTTAGGAGCACTACTGTGGTAGATTGTCCACAAAGATGATGACCAACAAATCCTCAATCTTTGCACGAGTATGCTATTTTACCCACCAAGAGGCAGATTTGATTTCTCCCTTTGGATCTGGCTGGTCATGTCATTTGCTTTGACCAATGGAATGTGTGTGGTACAAATGACTGCCGGTTCTGGGTTTTAGCATTAAGCGGCTTGGCAGCTTCTGCTTCTGCTGTCTTGGGGCTAAAGAAAAATGGCTACCCTGCTGGAGAACCGCAAGGAAAGGAAGGGAGGCCAGCCAAACCCCCAAGACATTCTAGAAACTCCAGCTGCACTAGAATTGGAAATGAAGTAACCTGGAACATCCCCCCACCAGCTGAACTGCCTGCTGAAAGCAGCCACATACATGTGTAACCCCTATCTAACTCCATGTACATGTATAACAAAAACTGTCAGTCTGAGCCCAATTGTTCTAGATTTTGAAATGGTTTCACATACAGTGATTGATGATTAAAACACACAGCCATTAACTCTTGTGATCCCCACAACCATCCTGAAGAGTAGCTGAACAGTTATCATCCCCAAGGTAGAGAAATCTTGAGAGACTAGGAGAACTTGCCTGGAGTCTCATGGCTAGTAAGCCATATGTTCCAAACTTGCAAGCAGATCTCCTGCAGCTTGAATCCTGGGTCTCATGGGTTCTATGCAGGTAAAGGTGAAAGCTGCAAGGCTGTTCCTAAGGCCTAAAAGCTTCAGGACTCCCATAGCATCAGTTTGCCACATGCTATTGATCAAAACAATTCACAAAGTTAGTCTAATGTCAGAGTGGGAGGGGCCCAAACAAGAGCATGAGTTTAAGAAGGTATAATTCATTAGAAGTTATTTTATAACAATCTACTGTGCCATCCTTGCCTTGGCCACCTCCTTCTCGCTTACCGAGGTCTCTGGGGCAGCCTTCTATCTGGTTTTCCTACACTTTTGTCAGCTCTAATCTCCAGTTTGTATTTAACAGCCAAAGCAGTCTTCTAAAATAAGAATCAGACGGTATTTCTACCCCAGTTAAAACTCTCAAGGGTTTCCCATGGCAATTCCTAAGTTCTCACCATGGCATGCAAAGCACTGCATGATCTGGCCTTGTCTCCTACCATTCTTCCCTTCATTTATGTGGCTGCAGCCACTCAGACTTCTTCAGAACTTGATGAGCTTCAGGACCCTGGCCCTTGCAGTTCCTTCTGTCTGGAATCCCCTTTTCTTAGAGTGTGTGGGGTTAGTTCCTTCTCATGTTTAGCTCTCAGCTCAGCTATCCCCTCCCCAGAGAGGTGATCCCTGGCCACACATGCATATATATGTATAATTGGGTTATTTGTTATTGTTTATCTCTTATAAACAATAGGGGATCAGTCTATATTGTTCCCAACTGTATCCCTATTAAGTACTTGCTAAAAATATGTATTTGTTGAATGCTTGCACTCTATTAGTGGGGACAGTAAGGAAGCCCCACCAACACCACCACACACACACACACACACACACACGCACGCACACTAATGAGTGCTTGACAAGATAGAAGCTCACTTTCCTCTTAGTTTAGTTTTCCCTAGAACCAACTCAGACAAGGATTCCAGCAAAAGTAGTTTATTTAAGAAATGAAGGGACCTCAGAGGGCACTGGTGTGTAGGAGCTGAATTACACTTCCTGCAAGAGCCGATAGTAAACTTTTCAGTAATTTTGTGGTTGTGAACCTAGGTATTATCAAAACTTATATAACTTTAAAATTAAATGATATTAGCCCTGGCTGGTGGCACAGTGGATAGGTGCCAGCCTGTGAACCCAAAGGTCGCTGGTTTGATTCCCAGGCAGGGTACATAACCAGGTCTCCAGCCAGGTCATAGCTGGAGGCAGGTGAGAGGCAACTACACATTGCTGTCTCTCTCCCTCTCTGCCTCTCTCCCTTCCCCTCTTTCTAAAAATAATGAATTAAAATCTGTTTAAAAAATTAAGTGATATCAAAAACAAAACATTCTATGTTTAAAACTTATCATGTTCCTAATCATTTCACTATATCTTCCTATTACCAATGCTCTTGAGTTATTTACATTTTATGCACGGCATAAATAGTATGCCACTGCATACCCCTTCCCAGCTCTGTATTCAGTGGCGTTGGGTTGGTAGCAGAGCCATTAGCACAGTAGGCACAGTGCACAAAGCCCACCAAACTTTTAGGGGTCACAAAAATGTTAAAACGAAAAATTTTTTAATCATAAGGAAAAATAAAAGGAACTTTGGGGTTGAAGAAAATGTTTTCATATGTAATATTAAAATATTCATCTTGATATCAATGCAGGTGTCAGCTGTTTAATATATTTATGAATAGAATACATATTTTATGGAAGAAGGTTCCAACAAAGGCAAAAGTGCCAAAAGCCTATGAATGTCATAATGCAGTTCTGATTGGTAGTTTGAAATTAGCTACGGTGGTACTATTTATAACACAAAAGTCAGCAAATGCTAGGATCAGGACTTGAATTATTGTTTCACTAGCAAAGTTTTTCTATTAAGTGCCACACAGTAATTATTTTAGGCTTTGAGGACCATGTGATTGGGTTACAACTACTCAACTGTGCCTTGTGGTACAAAAACTGCTACAGATAAAAACAGTGTGGCTGTTCTTGCCAAATTCAGGTCTAGACTTAAAATGATGTAACAAATGCTAATAATGTAGATGAAACTTTAAGTGTGTATGTCTTGCCCTGCCTGGTGTGGCTCAGTGGATTGCTCATTTGCCTGCGAACTGAAGGGTCGGTGGTTTTATTCCCAGTCAGGACATAAGCCTGGGTTGCAGGCTGGGTCCTCAGTTGGGGGCATGCAGAAGGCAACCACACATTGATATTTCTCTCCCGCTCTTTCTCCCTCCTTTCCCCTCTCTCTAAAAGTAAATAAAGTCTGTTTTTAAAAAGTGTGTTATGTCTGCAGCTGTTACATTGTCAGCACTCACCTCAATTGTCTTTTAAAAAGGATGCCAGAAGGTGCTGTACCACACTTGCATTTATGGCCCATTAATCACATGGCCACCCTTTGCCACAAAAGGAAGTGGGAAGTATAGCATTCATTCCAGGTAGTCGCCTCTGATACAAATTCTTTTTCTCTAAAACAGTGGATATGGGGACAACTAGCTGTCATTGCCAACCTCCAAAAGGGAAGGGATGCAAATAGAATGCAAACTGGTATCGCCCTATGTCAGATACATTGTGATGAGGACAGAGACATGGCAAAAATGGAAGCACTTTTATTCCAATTCACAGGGTTATGAGTGCTTTCCCCATATTTAAACTCAAAGCCACAGCTAGAAGCTGGATTGAAGCAAGTCATTAACATGGGGCAGTGTGTCTGTGCCTGCCTTTGCCACTATCCAGGGGAGGACTGCATGCAGTTTTCCCATAGAATTGGTAGCATAAAATGTATCCCCATGTTTTGGTTTGTTTGTTTTTTTATTAGACTTTATATTTGACCTACATCTACAGAAAAATTAATGGAAAATACAAAGTTCCCATATACCTCTTCATCTTCCTCCAGTTGCCCTTATTATGAACATCTTGCCTTAAAATGGTATATATGTTATAGCTAATCAGCCAATATTGATACATTATTATTAATCAAAGTCCATAGATTACATTGTTCACTCTGTGCTGTACATTCTATGAATTTTAGCAGATATATAATGATATGTGTCTACCATTAAGAGTGTCATACAGAATAGTTTCATTACCCTAAAAATCCCCTGTACCTATTCATCCCATCCTCCCTCCCCACCAAACCCTTGGCAATTGATGATTTTTAACTATCTCTATAGTTTTACCTTTTCCAGAATATAAAATGGTTGGAATACACAGTATGCAGCTTTTTCAGTTTGGCTTCTTTCACTCAACAGTATGCATTTAAGTTTCCTCTCTGTCTTGATGTTTCATTCCTTTGACCACTGAACAATATTGCATTATATGAATATGCCACAGTTTATTTATTCATTCATCTATTAAAGGACATCTTAGTTGCTTCCAAGTTTTGACAATTATAAATAAAGCTACTACAAACAATGTAGGTTTTTGTGTGGATCTACATAAGTTTTTAACTCATTTGGGTAAATACCAAGAAGTGCATTGCTGAATTATATATTATATAGTTTATATTATATACTATATTATTATATAGTAAGAGTATATGTAGTTCTATAAGAAACTGTCAAATGTCTTCCAAAGTGGCTGCACCATTTTGTATTCCCACCAGCAATGAATGAATCAAAGTTCCTGTTGCTTCACATATTTGCCAGCAGTTGGTTTTGTCAGTGTTCTGGGTTTTGGCCATCCTAATAGGTGGGTAATGGTATCTCATTGTTGTTTTAAGTTGCACTTCTCCAATAACATATGATGCTGAGCATCTTTTCATATGCTTACTTGCCATTTGCATATTTTCTTTTGTGAGATGTCTGTTCAAGTCTTTTGTCTATTTTTTCAATTAGGTTGTTTTCTTATTGTTGAGTTTTAAGAATTTTTCTTTTTCTTTTTCTTTTGGATATCATGTCTTTAACAGCTTTGTATTTTGCAAATGTGTTCTCCCATATCAGAGCTTGTCTTTTCCTTCATTTTCATTTCTCCATCTTTCTCAGAGCAGAGTTTTTCATTTTTTTTTTAAAGATTTTATTTCATTATTTTTAGAAAGAGGGGATGGGAGACAGGTAGAGAGGGAGACAGACATCAATGTACGGTTGCATTAGAGTTTTTAATTTTAAAGAAGTTCAATGTATCCATTTTTTTCTTTCATGGATCATGCTTTCGATGTTGTGTCTTTTCTGTGACCAAATGGATCAAACTGATAAAGCATGAATTGACTTTTTTTAAAAGATTTTATTTATTGTTTTCAGAAAGAGGAGAAGGGAGAGAGGCAGAGAGGGAGAGAAACATCTATGTATGGTTGCCTTTCACCTGCCTCCAGCTGGGGACCTGATTAAGTTGCCCTGGCTGGGAATTGAACCAGCGACCTCTGGGTTTGCAGGCTGACGCCATATGAATTCACTTCTTGATCTGGTCCACATAGCAATAGGCCTCAACTCTTGAGATCATGTCTCAGTCAGCTATTTCTATAATGCTATGTTAACAAAACAACCCTAAAGCTCAAAGGCTTATAAGATTAAGCATTTACTCCTCTCTCACATGTCCATAGGCCAGGTGGGGTTCAGTTGATTGAGGCTGGAATCAGCTGAATTTAACTCCAAGCTTCAGGTTGGGTCCAAATCTGTACCACATATCAGTCATCTTTCTTGGACTATGTTCTTTTCAGGGCAAAAGGCTGGAGAGCAAGCCCACCCCACAAGCATATTTTAAGCCTCTGCTTACATCATATTTTCCAATGTACCATTGGCCGAAGTAAGGCTCATGGCCGTACTTCATGGCCAAGCTCAACATCAGCAGTTGGGGAAATGTACTCCTCCTGTGGATTGCTGAACAGAAATTCAATGTATTGATACCACAATCACAAGTGCAAATTCCTATCACAGAGACTTGTGCTCAGATACCCAAAGACACATCTCAAACCAGAAAGCAGGAGGAATTCAGTCACCAACTAACTAAGTTGAAACACCATTTTATTTCCCACTGTTCATGTACCCAGTTTCTAAAGTTAAGACCCAGGGGCACAGAATCAATTCGTATAGGGTTCCACAGGACCCTGGTAGGTACTATGATATAGATCATTCAAGGAACCCAATTATACATAACTGTGTCATTCTCTCCCATCCTACTGTCACCTCTTCCCATTGCTCCCCTTACAACAAAAGCTAATTGCTAAGGACGTATAACAGAGTACATACACATCTCCCTGGTTTCTCTGCTGCCTTCCCATGTCTCCCTCTCATGCACTGAGAGCTTCCCACGCAGGGAACCAGATTCCTCTCAGCAGCCACCATTTGCAGATCCCATGATTCCTGCAATCGTGGATGCCACCTTAACAACCCCAAGAGCTCCTTGGCCATGGGAAATGCCAAGTGCTGGCAGAGATCCGCCAGCTCATGTAGCCATGTGGCTTCACAGGAGAGTCAGGGTCCCAGAGTACAGAAAGTCATTCCCATCAGACCCAGCTCCTTGAAGACAGAAACCCATCCAGAGTCCCAGTGCCAGTGTAAGGAAGCAGAATAATGCTGCACACCACCCCCAGGTCCCTATTCCAATCCCCAGAATGTATGAAGATGTTACCTTCCATGGCAAGGGAACTCTGCTGATGTGTTAAGAATTTTGAGATGGAAGATTAGTCTGGATTATCCAGGTGGGTCCAATGACATTACAGGGTCCTTGATAAGTGAAAAGGGGAGGCAGGAGACTCAGAGTCAGAGAAAGAGAGGTGATGGCTGAATTAGAGCTTGGGGTAGGGAGCGGAAAGGAACCACGTAGCAGCCTCTAGACGCTGGAAAAGACAAGGAAACAGTTCTCCCCAAGCGCCTGCAAGACACGTAGCCCTGCCAACCGTTTCTGACCCCGGAACGGTAAGATAATGAATTTGTATTGTTTTAAGCCACCAAGTTGTTACAGCAGCAACAGGAAATTAACACAGTCCCCAACTGTTCTGAGGCAGCTTGAGTGGTGAACCCCTTCTCTTTGCACTACTGGTCTTGGGGAGGGATGTCCCCCATTTCTGACTTGTCCAGTGAAAAGTCAAATAGATATTAAGGAACTGGAAAAAGAGCTGACCTGTTAGCAAAGCCTTTAGCAAATGTATCTTGTATTTAAATATTTATTTCATTATTATTATTTTTAAAAGATTTTATTTCATTATTTCTAGAAAGGGGGGAAGGGAGAGAGGCAGAGGGAGAGAGACATCAATGTATGGTTGCCTTTCACCTGACTCCAGCCACAGATCTGACTGGAGACCTGGTTTGCAGCCTTGTTATGTGCCCTGGCTGGGGAATCAAACCCGTGACTTTTGGGTTCGCAGGCCGGCGCCTTACCCACTGTGCTACCAGCCAGGGTTTATTTCATTATTTTTAAAGCTTCCCATTCAAACCGCAGCTGTAACTGGAATTGCCCCAGGCAATAGAAATAGGAACTTGGGGCCTCCTAAGAATAGCAGACTGTGGATTGCCATAGTCAAAAAGACACTGTCCAGGCCAGCCTACCCACGTGACAGATGAGGAACCATGGCTGGAGTGAGGGTAGGTGTCCAGGAGCCGGACGGGTGAGTGGGCATGTGGCAATGGTGCTGGAGACACCTCCCAGGCGTCGCCTCAGTGCCTGGCCCTGCCTTGTGCCACCCATCATGGCTGCTGCTGGTACTGGCTCTCAGTGGCTGTGTAGAAGTCTTCCAGCACACTCTGGAGGTATTCGAAGGTGGGCCGCTCCTCAGGACGGTTCTGCCAGCAGTGAGTCATGATGTTGTAGAGCTCCATGGGGCAGTGCTCTGGCCGGGGCATCCGGTATTGGCGCTCCAGGGCCCGGATCACCTCGGGGTTGGACATCCCTGAGAAGGAGCCATAGAATTAAAAAGGGAGGGGTTGGGGGGCAGACTTGCTTGCCCCCCAAGATGCCCCATCCTGCTCCACCTCCAGTGGGAACTGAACCCCTCCTACTGTGAAGGCCAGAGACTCCCCTGAGTGAGGGCAGGGGCGTCACCCCTAGTTTTGTTTGGCCAATGGGAGCTGAGGGGGAGTCTCTAGGGAGACGGCTAGGGAAAGTTTTCACCCCTGATGAAAAGGGAGTTTGACGGACACACACTTCCTTCTTTCTCTGGACACTGTGAGGCAACAGTGATCCTTGCAGCTGCAGCACCGTCTGACCATGTGAGGAAGATAATCACAAGGTCCCAGAGTCCTGAGAGCTACTGAGCAGCTGAACTATCCAGTCACCAATGCAAAACTCCATATTTTCCCCACCACTCCTTAGTCTTTTATTTCATTACCTGTAGCCTAACATGTCCTAATCGATACAGGGTTTCATCACCCATTGCCTGTTTTTTCTGGCCCACTCTCAAGACAAACACAGGTGGCCAGACTCGATGTCACCCTGTTATGAGTGGGACCATTTCCTTATTTAATTGGGTGTGCTCGTTATCCTTAAGAACAACCATTTAACTGCCTATGATGCCCAATTTTATGTTACTAGTCTGTAACATATCCAAGTGCTTCCTTGAACATCTTCATTTGGGTGTCTACTAGTCATTTCACATTTAATGAGGCTGAAACAGAATTCTTGAGTGTTTACCCTCAGACCATCATCCACCCACTTGCTCAATTAAAACCAGGAGAATCATCCTTGATGCTTCTCTCTCCCTCACCTTCCACATCAGCAAGTCACGTCCTTTCTTCTACTGAAACTTAGCATCAATGCATCAGCCTATCTCTGTTGCCATCACCACCTGTGCCTGGGGCACTGCCCGGGCTGCCACCATGTCCCCAGCCCCCAATCCACTCTCCATGCTGAACCAAGGCACCACTTAAACATGGAGACTAGGTGATGCCACTTCCCAGCCCCCAATTCCGCACTGGCTTCTGAATACTTGTGCTAACATCCACTCACTCTCCACCATGAGCACAGGCCCTGCCAGCCTCATCATCTACCCCCTGCTCTCATTCCTGGTCTCCAGCTCAGGCCCTAAAAACCACAGTGCCTTCTACCAGAAACCTTTCCCCTAGATCGTCACTCACTGTCAGTACAGATGTGACCTGCTCTGAGGGGTGCTCCCTGTCCACAGGGGCCCCACGTGTCCCACTCAAACTCCTGGGCTTCATTTTCTTCACAGCAGTGACCTCCAGCTGCGAGTGTGAGTCTGTTCAGTGTGTCCCTCCAGGCTGGAACATGAGCTCCTGACCAGCAGGGACCCTGTCTCTTATTGTACCCTTAGTGCATAACACACAGTAGGAATTTGATAGATACTGTTGAGTGAACAGTGTCTATATCTTTTGTTCTTCACCTTTACAACCACTTCTGCGAGGGAGATATCATTACCTATATTTTTACAGGTGGAGACATTAGGGTAGAAGGGAAGTAAGTTTCTCAAAGTGTAATAGTTGATGGGGACAGGATTCAACTTCCTTTTCAGTGGGGATGTCACCTGGGGTGTCTCTAGGCAGAACACTGGAAAGAGGGGGCAAAGCAGATAGGAGTCCCTGATTTTTTAATAAGCTGTCCTGCTTATTAAAGGTTAGGCAGCCACTGTACCATTGAGGTGAGAGATAATGTTGCCCTGGATGAGGGCAGAGGCTGTGGAGTTAGAAGGGGAAAGACTTGGAATGTGTTTTGAACTCAAATAGCCTGAACCTGTGACTTGGATGTGGTAAGGGGTGAGAGAAAAGGAAGGGCAGAGGAAGCCCCCGGGTTTCAGGCTTAAGAAACAGCATGGGTGGTGGTGCCATCAACTGAGATGGGGCAGGCATGGTGGGGGGTGTTGGAGGTGAGGATCAAGAGCTCAGTTGGGATGGACACACTGATAGGAGCACAGAACCAGACCGGGCCCCGGAGGCAGCCCCAAACTGGTGCCGCCTTCGCTACCTGGGTACGGGATCCGGCCGTAGGTGACGATCTCTGTCAGCAGGATCCCGAAGGACCAGACGTCTGACTTGATGGTGAAGGAGCCAAAGTTGATGGCTTCAGGAGCCGTCCACTTGATGGGGAACTTGGCCCCTGCAGGATTGGAAGGAGCAGAGTCAGGGAGAGCCACGGCTGAATCCCAGCTCAGGTGCTTGGGTGAGGAAACAGGACAGCACAGCTGCCCACACCTGCCACCTGCCACCTGCAGAACTGCGATTTCCCTAAATCTGGCCTCTGAGGAGGCAGGGAACATCTATGCTGAGGAAAGATGGCTAACGTGGGGAGGAGTAGGCAGAGGGGTCTGGGGTGCAGGGGGACCTCACTCCCCAGGACCTCTTTGTTGATTCAGCTATTACCCTGGTGACCTACAACTCCTTTAAAAGTGGAGTCCTAGAAGTCACAGAATATTCAAGGACAGCAGGATTTCAGGGAGCCTTGAGTCCAGATGGTAGCTAACACCTCAGCATGGTGACACCAGGCACGGGAAGAGGGAAGGGTTTGTCCTTGGTCACTAGTCTCCATAAGTCATGATGCCTCCTGCTATACACCTCCTCTCCTACCGCCTGGTCTGGGATGGGTTTAGTTAACCTCTGCTTACCGATTTCTATCTTTGTTCCATTGTGGTTGGTGAATGAGACCTATAAGGATACATGTCCTCTTGGCAGCATCCCCTACCTTCCCGGGCCGTGTACTCATTGTCCTCGATGACCCTCGCTAGGCCGAAGTCCGCGATCTTACACACCAGGGATGCAGAGACCAGGATGTTGGCAGCTCGGAGGTCTCGATGAATGTAGTTCCTCCGCTCGATGAAGGCCATGCCTTCCGCAATCTCCACCCAAAACAGAGAGACCCTCATCCTCAGATCCAGCCCAGCCCAAGACAGGTCCCACCCAAAGACAGAAGAGGAGTGTCCAAGTGTGAGAAAACAGGACACGTATGTGCCAGCTCCCCCTTTTCGGTGGGAGGATCCTGAGCTCAGGCTGGCATTTCTCCTCAGGGCCTGGGTCAGGATGGCGCTTCTCCAGTCAGGGAAGAACAAATATCATATGATCTCACCCATTACGGGACAATAATGAGCAAAACTAACAACAAGCAAAACAGAACCAAGTATATGAATACAAGGAATAGGCCAGCAGTGGTCAGGGGGAAAGGGGTTGGGGGGAGGGGGGAGGTAGAGGCAAAGAAGGGGAGCAGCTTAGACAAGAACCAAGTATAAAGGAACCATGGACATGGACAACAGGTGGGATTGACTTTGGGGGGAATGGGTGGGTGGGGAGGGGGACAGAGAGGAGCAAAAAGGGGATGGATGTAATACAACAACAATAAAATTAAAATAAAATAAAATAAAATAAAAACGGGCACTATTGCTCAATAATTGAAAAAAAAAAAAAAAAAAAAGGATGGCGCTTCTCTAGAGTTCCCAGACTCCCAGAGAACACTTGGAGGAAAAAGCAATGAATGGTATTATTCTTCAGGACCTATCTACCCACACCAGCATGCTATGAAGAGTGTTCATCCCCCAGCCCCTTTCTGGGGACACCCGAGGCACTGAGATCATATTCTGCTTTATCTCTCGTATCTTCTTTTTTTTTTTTTTTTTTTTTTTTTCATTTTTTTTTTAAATATTTTATTTAATTATTTTTAGAAAGAGGGGAAGAGAGAGGCAGAGAGGGAGAGAGATATCAATGTATGGTTGCTTTTCACCTGCCTCCAGCCACAGACCTGACTGGAGACCTGTTTTGCAACCTTGTTATGTGCCCTGGCAGGGGAATCGAACCTGCGACCTTTGGGTTCGCAGGCCGGCGCCTTATCCACTGTG
>PVIW01002700.1:0-203184 GCA_004026585.1 Noctilio leporinus | reverse complement strand
GGCGGGAAGAGTGTTCCAGGCAGAGGAAAAGGCTAGCACAGAGGCTGAGAGCTGGAGTAGTCCTGGCAAGTTTGGGAAACAGTGAATAGGCCAGTGTGGCCAGAATAGAATTAAGTGAGTGGGAGAGTAGGAAGACAGCTGATGAGAGGAGTAATGCTGTGTGTCTTTTCTCTGAGTGAAATGGGGAGGCGTTGCTGACCAGAGGAACGACATGACATGAAATAATTTACATCTGCAAAGGGTCGCTCTGGCTACAGGGTGAGAACAGCTGAGGACAGGTGGAATGGGTCAAAGGTGGAAGGAGGGAGACCTGTTAATGAGGAGCTGCCCTTAATCAGCTGAGAAACATGTTTCTTGGATGGAGGGGGGCAGGCAGCTGTGTAGGAAGTGAGAAATGGTAGAAGTCTGGGCATATTTTAAAGTAATGGGATTTTCAGATAAACTGGAAGAGGGTTTTGAGAGAAAAAAAGAGTCCACAATGATTATAAGGTTGAACAGGTAGGCTTTCGTATGTATGTATGTATGTATTTCTTTTTTGATTTGGGGTGAAGGGAGGAGGGTCAGGCTTCAGTCTTAGACATGTACTGTATATTTTAAGATAGATATTAAATATCCAAGCAGAGATGTCAAATAGGAAATAGGATGTTTAAGTATAGACTTTGAAAGAAAAGCCTGGATTGGAAATGTAAATTGGTGTATTGTTACCATATAGGTGGTAATTAAAACCATGGGATCACCAAAAAAGTGAGTGTGGATAGAAAACCTGTTGAGTGCATTTTACAGATTTGACAATATTTACTCAGTGAGCCTACAAAGTTAAATATTCTTTTCTTAAAGAGCTAGTGGCTGGTATTTGACCGCATGTTTTCACAAATCTAGATGTCGTTCACATAAGGCTGCAATGTTTGGAGATATATATAGCATATATATATATATATATGCTATTCTTGATATTGTAATGCAATATAATGTGGTAATATAAAATGTAATATAGTAATTGTTACATAATGAAATTGTAGAGAAAATAACAGTGAATTGACATAGTGATAAGAGTAAATTTAGAATACTCTGTTCTCAAATAATATATCTTAGAACAGATTAATATATAATAATATTTGAGTAGTTAAAATTAAGATGAAGACTTTAATTGAAGATCACTTGACACTGTTCTTTAATAATCTATGTTCAAGTCAATTTCCAGGCACCCAGTTTATCTTCCCCATTCTCCCATCCTAGGGCTAAAAGGCTCCTAGAACCCATGGCAGCATTGCTCCTGGGTGAAAGGCAGAAGTGGAACAGAAAGGAAGGCAGAGAAATGAACCTCAGTTTCAGTTTCTGTACTTTAGGATTCCATTAGGAATGAGCAGCTGCAGGGTATGTCCCAGTCAGTCAGTTAGTCCACCAGTACGGTAGTGCATACTCTACTGTCTCTTTTCTATGGACCTGGTTGTAAAGAGATGGATAAAAAAAAAAATGGATCTTGTGCTTTATGTTGTAAACATTTTAACTCTCTGACACAAAAGCAATCCTATCTTTTCTGGGAAGGGATGCCTTTAATGTAGTTTTCTACTTCCAGCTCTAAAGAAAAAGATATTATTGAGTTATGAGGTACGTACTAGTGGTTATTGACAAAGCAGGTGAAAACTGTAAAAATGCTTCCTGGTGAGATTTGCATTCATATTTACATATGAAATATATTTTCAGATGGTCTTTACCTCATGTGAATCTTACTGAAGTAGCATGAATCTATAGGAGCACTTAAAAATTTACAATATGATAAATTCACAATAGCAATCTGTTTGGGGCTTTCTTAATTTGCATAAGATCCAGCCTTATAAAATTAGTCTTTTGTTTAACTTTAAAAATCTAATAACAATTCTTTCTTGCTTGTTATTGTGATAAATAAGCAGCTGTCTGAAATGAAAACAACTATTTTATGAGAAAAGAGAACTTACTAAAATTTTAATACCAGAAACGCACATTAGCACACAGGAAACTAGAACAACTTTGCAAATAAACAAATTGGTACATGTAAATGTGACCAACTTCTCCAGTTCTGCCATTAGTTTTTAAAAGTTATTGGATTATTGGTTCTTTTGATAAGCTTTTTAAAAATAATTTATTGTTGCTGTATTACATTGTCCCATTTTTTTCCCCATTGATCTTCCCTGCCCCACCCACCCCATTCCCTCTACCACAGTCAATCCCCACAAGAGATATATCAACTAGTGCTGTTTGGTGTTTATTATTTTGCTTCTTTTCTAATGCCAAGTCAATGGGGAAAACTGTGTGCACTTTCTTTTGCAAACTGATTCTCAGTATCTTATTCCTTTATGCTCATAATATGCAAGAAGTGCCCTTAGTAGATAGATGTCTACCTGCTGCAGTGCTTGGTAAGAATATTATTTTATAAGTCTGAGTTTCAAATCTTCATTGATGCGATTAGGGCTTTATCCTTCTTTAGCAAATATAACACAATATAAATTAGAATGATAAGATTCAAGAATGAAGATGCAAACATAGAATACTATTTTAGATCTCCAAGATATGAAAGACCATTTAACCTTTCCTTTACAGATAAGGAACTGATGCCTCCAGGTATAAATTATCAGTTCCTAAAGGTACCAGGACAAGAACTCTGGTCACCTGATTGTTACATCTAGGTTCAAGGTGAATGTGAATTTTCAAGGCAAAGGATGTATATTGAGACCTTACTCTTCTCAGTCTTGAATAGTAAGACTTATACATAAAACAAAAACAGTGGCTCAGAGGCTTTCTATTGTGCTCAATAATTCCTTTGCCGCTGATTTCTGCTCCGTTCTCCAGTCTCCAGGCAATGGCTCTGATTGGGTCAGTCATTTGGTTATCGAAGACTAAGAAGCATTCCTGCTGGAAAGAAATCAGTATTGAGTTCTGTTTATTTTGGCCATAATAAGACAGTCTTTTTGGGTTAACACATATGACATGGTAAACTACAGCAGGCTTATGCAGGAAGAACCTCCTAAAGCTTCTTGGGAAGGAAGCAAAGCCAGACTTTAGAAAGGTACAAACCCTCTGAGCTTCCTGGGCCAGACCTATAGATGAATTAAAAACCTTTGTGTCTATAAATATAATGGGGAAGAAGAACTAAATTACAGAGAAGGACAAACTGAATTAGCTTGCAAATGAAGAGAGATAAATTCTCTGCCCACACCAGAGTCATCCATTGACTGGAGACTGGAGAAAGTAGCAGAGATCAGGGGGCTACTCTGAATCTAGGCTGGCTGTTGCTAGTGCCGGGCCTAGGGCCACTTAGCAGGAAATTCTGGGGCTGGGAGTTCACTAAGGCAGCTGTTGACCTTTTGAGAGGATTTAGGAAGTTAAGAGGTGAAGCCAAGACCAGCCATTCATATGGAAAAGATACTGTTAACAGTGTGGGCAGAGCACTTATCTCTCTTCATTTGCAAACTAATTCAGTTTGAGCTTCTCTGTAATTTAGATCTTCTTCCCCTTTATATTTATCAACACAAATGTCTTTAATTCCTCTACAGGTCTAGTCCAGGAAGCTCAGAGGGTTTGTACCTTTCTAAAGTCTGGCTTTGCTTCCTTCCCAAGAAGCTTTAGGAGGTTCTTCCTGCATAAGCCTGCTGTAGTTTACCATGTCATATGTGTTGATCCAAAATGACTATCTTATTATGGTTAAAATGAACAGAACTCCCTGGCTGGTTGGCTCGGTGGATAAGGCACCAGCCTGCGAACCCAAAGGTCGCTGGTTAGATTCCCCAGCCAGGGCATATAACCAGGTTGCAAGCCAGGTCTCCAGCCAGGTTCCTAGCTGGAGGCAGGTGAAAGGCAACCATACACTAATGTCTCTTTACCTCTCTGCCTCTCTCCCTTCCCCTCTCTCTAAAAATAATAAATTTTAAATCTTAAAAAAAAAAAAAAAGAAGAAAAGAAACAGAACTCAATATGATTTCATTCCAGCAGGAATGCTTCTTAGTCTTTGGTAACTAAATGACTTCCAGTCAAGATGGAGGCAGAGGTAAATATGGCTCACTGCCTCACTCAACCACATCAAAATTGCAACTAAAGTATAGAATAGCCATCAGTCAGAACCATCAGAAATCAAGTTAAATGAAAGTCCAATAACTACAAAATTAAAGAAACCACATCCATCCAGACTGGTTGAAGGGGCAGAAACACAGAGACATGGAATAGGCTGGTCCCATATCCACATGTTGTGGATAAAAATTTGGGAGGAATAGCTTGTTTGAAGGCAAGGAACCCCAGCCCCAGACCAGGCCCCTTAGCCCAAGGGTCCAGTGCCAGGAGATAAGTCCCCATAATTTCTGGCTGCAAAATCCAGCAAGGATTCAGTCAGTAGAAGAAACTGCTGGAATCCCAAGCAGTTCCTCTTGAAGAGCTCACACATGGACTTATTCAGACTCACTCCTTCTGAGCTCCAGCGCCAGAGTGGCAGCTTGAGAGACTCTAGTGGTGTAAAGGGAAGAACTGAAGTATCTGACATCAAGGCAAGAGCTGGGGGACAGCATTTACCCAGACAGAAAGGTGGACAGAGGCCATGTCTCCTTTTCTGAACCCTTCCCTTACAGAGCCACAGAACCAGTAGGTGGGTGCCATATCTGATACTCCCCCAATCTGGCTAACCCTGTTTGCCCTGCCCTGGAGATCCTCTATCCTCTGAGGCCCTGTCTCACCCAACTATGGACCCACCCAGGCTGTTAATAGTGGCTTTTCCATATGAACAGCTGGTCTTGGCTCTGCCTCTTAACTTCCTAAATCCTCTCAAAAGAACAACAGCTGCCTTAGTGAGCTCCCAGCCCCAATATTCCTTGCTAAATGTCCCTAGGCCTGGCACTACCAGCAGATAGCCTAGGTTCAAAGCTTGGCATTTCCTGGGAATCTCCAAGCCGCTGCACAAGTAGCAGCATCTCGGATTGCTTTAGAGCTCAGGCAGGGTTGCCCTGAGCAGAACACAGATAGGGACTGACCTTGGCCTGCACCACCTGAGAACCCCAGAGTCTGTGCACCCAATGGACAGCTATGTCAGATTACCATCACCCTGCGCCTGCACAGCTGATCCTCCAGGGAGGGTGGAGGTTGGTCGTCAGTGGTCACAGCCAATTCTTCAGGGTGACTGGCCTATGTAGACCCCTTCTATTGCCTTTGCAACAACCATCAAGGCTCAACTACAAGAGGAGGGTGTACTCAGCCCACACGAAGGGCACGCACCTTGAGTACCCAGCTTGAGTGATAGGGGAGGCTGTGCCACTGAACCCTACAGGCCACCTACTGTATTAGGCCGTGCTACCAAGACAGGGTATCATAGTAGTTCCATCTAATACATAGAAACAAACACAGGGAGGCTGCCAAAATGAGGGAACAAGGAAACATGGCCCAAATGAAAGATCACAACTCCAAAGAAAGAATTCAACAAAAGGGAGAAAAGCAATCTATTAGATCAGAGTTCAAAACACTGTTTATAAGGATACTCAAGGAACTTGGTGAGAACTTCAGCAGCATAAAAATGATCCAGTCAGAAGCAAAGAATACACTAATTAAAATGAAAAACAATTTATAAAGAAACAAAAGTAGAGTGGATAAAGCTGATAAGCAAATCAGTGATTTGGAACAAAAGGAAGCAAAGAACAATCAGAACAAAAAGAAGAATAAAGGATCTAAAAACAAAAAAAAGATATAGTGTAAGGAGCCTCTGAGGCAACTTCAAACATTTGAACCTTCACATCATAGGAGTGCCAGAAGACGAGAAAGAGCAAGAAATTAGAAATCTAGTTGAAAAAATAATGAATGAAAACTTCCCTAATTTGGTGAAGGAAAAAGACATGTGAATCCAGGAAACACATAGAGTCCCAAATAAGATGGATGAAAAGACACATCATAATTAAAATGGCAAAGTTAAAGGTAAAGTGAGAACCTTAAAAACAGCAAAAGTAAAGAAATTAGTTACCTACAGCGAAGTTCCCATAAAACTGTCAGCTGATTTCTCCAAAGAAACTTTTCAGGCTAGAAGGGATTGGCAAGAAATATTCAAAGTCATGAAAAGCAAGGACCTATATATAGCCAAGATTGCTCTATCCAGCAAAGCTGTCATTTAGAATTGAAGGGCAGATAAAGGGCTTCCTAGACAAGAAAAAAACTGAAGGAGTTCATCATCACTAAACCCTTGTTTTATGAAATGTTAAAGGGACTTACTTAAGAAAAAGAAGATCAAACCTATGAATAATAAAACAGCAATAAATATGTATATATCAACAATTGAATCTAACAAGCATACTAAGCAAACAAGAACAGAGAAGAATCATAGATATGGAGAGCAGAGAATGTTTTGATGGTTGCGAGATGGGCAGGGGTTGCGGGATAATGGGTGAAGAGGTGAGGGGATTAAGAAGTACAAATAGGTAGTTACAGAGCATGTATGGGGATGGGAAGTACAGTATAAGAGATGGAGGAAGTTACACATGAGCCATGGACATGAACAATGGTGTGGGGATTGCCTTAGGGAGTGCATGTGCTGGGTGAAGGGGAGTAAATGGGGAAAAATTAGACAACTGTAATAGTATAATCAATAAAATATAATTTAAAAAAAGAAAAAATAAACTACCACAAATACTGTTGGATGGCTTTAGGACAAATTAGTTAACACTATCAACTTTAACTTGCTTATTTCAAATAGATGCTATAGTACAGATCTTTGCTGGTATGAGGGGTAACATATGATAAATCATAATCACTGTGTAGGGACTGCAGGTAAGATAACTGTTAGGATTATTATTACTATTCTTTTTTTTAATATTTTATTTATTATTTTTAGAGAGAGGGTAAGGGAGAGAGGCAGAGAGGGAGAGAGATATCAATGTATGGTTGCCTTTCACCTGCCTCCACCTATGGACCTAGCTGGAGACCTGGCTTGCAACCTGGTTATGTGTCCTGGCTGGGGAATCATTTTATTACTATTCTTATCTACTTAGATGACAGGAAGGGGTTTTATGATGGATTTGCAAGAAGCTGTGTAAACTCTTCCTCACTGTACAATAGTTAAGATCATGGGCTATGTGAGATTAAGACTTCTTCCTAGCTACGAGATTTTAGACAAGATTATTTAACTTTGTACACCTCAATTATCTCTGCTGTAAAATGGGGATATTATTACTTTCTATCACAACAAGCTATAGTGGGGATTTTAATCTAGTGAGATAAATTAAGTACTGCTTAGAACAATGCCTGGCATACAACAAACACTTAATACCTAGTCTCTATTATCAATGGTTATCGTTATTTCATGAATACTGAAACTGAGGGTCATGATTTGCCTCTTTAGTAGGTGATGCAGGGGTGCTAAAAGATCTTCTCACCCTTCTTTTCTTCCTTGTTTCTTTTCTCCCTTTCTTCCTCAGATGTCTATTTATTGGACTGGATTGATATACAGTAATTCCTGCCTAGTTGATTGGGGTTTAGAACATCTGATTCCTTTTTATTTTCTTTTCCCTGCAGCACGGCTCCCTGCTTGTGCCAGGTCACCAGTAAGTACTCACATATCTCACTTCCACTGCAATGAAGTCATTATACTTTTGTCTTTTGCCACTAATGTTCAACTATTAGCTTTTATGTCCAAAGTCCCAATTTTTTATTTGAATCTTCATAATTGAGAAAGAAAGAAGGTAAGGAAATCAGAATGAGTGTTTACATAAGTGTTTACTGGACTTCTCTTTATCATCTCTCAGGTCTTGTGGAAATCTGCCTGATGCACCCCCTCGATGTGGTGAAAACCAGGTAAGGTTCTGCATGAACAAGTTTTATTGACTTTGGCTGATATCCAAATTAAGGTCTGTCAGAACACTAAATGCTAGAACTTGTCCCAAGCCAGTAGCGTCTCCCAATAATGGCATTTATATTTACTTCTTAAAGAAAATACTATTTGACAGATAAAATGTGAACAGTGAAAAGCATTTCTGGATTGAGGTCATCTGAAGGTATATAATATTTTACTGCCATCATATGCAACCATGAGGTATGATTTGTGGCTAAACTGGTTAGGTGAGGCGAATTTATCAAAGTGATGTAAAAACTAAACTTTACCCAATGAATTATTACAGCAGACTTTCATTTGGCATTGCATATAACAGATTGCTATTTAATAGTCAGCATTTTGGTGTGAGACTCCAAAATTTCAATTAAACTTCTTAAATGGTGCTTTAAAAATTTATTCCTATAACTTTTTGCCAAAGCAAAATGCCATATTTCCAGGAAAAGTGGGTTTGCTATTAAAGGTAGATACAAATAAGGTCAATGTATTAAATCTACTTATCAAGAGAAAAAATTTTAAGAGTTTTAATATGATCTGGAGCATTTAAAAAAGTTAAACTTACAGCTGAATTGTTGAACTCTGTTTTTTTTTTTTTTTTTTTATTTAATTTAGAAGTTCTGAGAATGTAGTGAAATTTTCCATTTATTTGTGTTGTGTGCAACCCAGGCACACTGTACCTAGACTGTAGGGTAATGGCAAAAAGTGCCATGTGACAAGAGTCCAACGAAACCCTACTGCCACAATTAGGAGATACAGTGGCCCACCCCGCTTAGCCACGGTTTCTCTGACATTTCAGTGGCTGACAGTCAACTGTGGTCTGAAAATATTAAATAGAAAATTCCAGAAATGAGCAATTTATAACCTTTAAATTGTGCACCATAACATGGTGAAATCTCATGCTGTCCCACTTTGTTCTGACCAGGACATAAATTATTTCTTTGTCCAGCATGTCCACCCTGTATGTATAGTACAATAAGGTATTTTGAGAGAGAAACCAAATTCACATAATTGTTATTACAGTATACTGTTATAATTGTCCTATGGTTCTATCTGCTATTGTCAATCTCTTACTATGCCAAAGTTATACATTAAATTTTATCATGGGTATGTATGAATAAGAATAAACATAGAATCTATAATGTTTGGTACTATCCATTCACTGAAAGTCTTGGAGCATATCCCCCATAGATAAGGCAGGATTACTGTACTTGGTGAGCTTGCCTGGTCATTGAATGGGCTATGCTATGCTATGCTCTGCTATGCTGCTATTTACCTAAAGACCAACAGGATTTTAGCCTGGTTGCTGAAGCGAGGAAAGGTGACTATGGTGTACATATCATATTACAGTTCTTTTCCACTTAGTTTTAAGTTTTTTTATTGTGTCTTCTCCATTACCATTTAGCCCACTTATACCATACCCCCGCAATCAACACACTTTGTCCATGTCCAGGAGTCCTTTTTCCTGTTTGCTCCATCCCTCCACCCCCTAACCTCTACCACCCCCCCAGTTGTCAGCCTGCTCTCTATCTATGAGTCTTTCTCTATTTTGCATGTTCACTTTGTTCATTAGAGTCCACATATGAGTGAAATCATTTAGTATTCTTTTTTTTTTTTAATTTTATTGTTGTTGTATTACATCCATCCCCTTTTTGCTCCCCTCTGTCCCCCTCCCCACCCACCCATTCCCCCCAAAGTCAATCCCCCCTGTTGTCCATGTCCATGGTTCCTTTATACTAGGTTCTTGTCTAAGCTGCTCCCCTTTCTTGCCTCTGCCTCCCCCTATCCCCCCAACTCCTTTTCCCCTGACCACTGAAGGCCTATTCCTTGTATTCATATACTTGGTTCTGTTTTGCTTGTTGTTAGCTTTGCTCATTATTGTCCCATAATGGGTGAGATCATATTTGACTGGCTTATTTCCCTTAGCATAATGTTCTCAGGTCCATCCACACTGTCAAAAAAAGGTAAACATTTCTTTTTCTGGCCATTGTGCAAATGTCCCATAGTTGTTTTATCCACTCATCTACTGATGGACACTTGGGCTGCTTCCATATCTTAGAAATTGTAAATAATGCTGCAATGAACATAGGGGTGCTTATGCTCTTTAGAGTTAATGTGTTTGCTTCCTTCAGATATGTTCCTAGTAGTGGGATCACTGGGTCAAAAAGCAGATCGATTTAATTTTTTGAGGTATCTCCATACTGCTTTCCACAGTGGCTGTACCAGTCTGCATTCATACCAACAATGCACTAGGGTTCCCTTTATCCATATCCTCATTAGGACTTGTTTCTTGATTTGTTAATAATGGCCATTCTTACAGGTGTGAGATGATATCTCATTGTGGTTTTAATTTACATTTTTCTGATGATTAGTGATATTTAGCATCTTTTCATGTATCTATTGGCCACCTGTATGCCTTCTTTGGAGAAGTATCTATTCAGGTCCTTTCCCCATTTTTTAAATTGGGTTGTTTGTTTTTTTTGGTGTTTTAAAGGTACTTTATAAATTTTGGATATTAGACTCTTATCAGATGTATCAGCAAATATGTTCTCCCATTCTGTGCATTATCTTTTTATTTGATATTTTTCTTTGCTGTACAAAAATGTTTTAGTTTGATGTAGATTTGTTTTTTCTTTTGTTTCCCTTGTGTAGGGAGATATAGCTGATAAAATATTGCTATGAACTATGTCCAAGGTTTTGCTGCCTATATTTTCTTCTAGGATTTTTATAGTTTCAGGTCTAACATTTCAGTCTTTAATCCATTATGACTTTATTCTTGTGTATGGTGTAAGAAGGTGGTCTAGTTTCATTTTTCTGCATGTATCTGTCCAGCACCATTTTGAATATCTTTAGTCCATTGTATATGCTTGCTTCCTCTATCAAATATTAATTAATTTTAAAGGTATGGATTTACTTCTGGGTTCTCTATTCAGTTCCATTGATCTATGTGTCTGTTTTTATGCCAGCACCATGCTGTTTTGATTATTATGACCTTATAGTATAGTTTGATATTAGGTAGCATGATTCCTCCAACTTTTTTCTTTTTTCTCAGGATCACTGTTGCTAAGCAGGGCCTTTTGTGGTTCCATATAAATTTTTGAAATATTTGCTCTAGTTATGTGAAATATGTCTTTGGAATCTTGATAGGAATTATATTGCATCTATTGATTGCTTTGAATAGTATGGATATTTTAATGATGTTAATATTTTTAAAAGATTTTATTCATTATATTTAGAGAAGAGGGAATGGAGAGAGGAAGAAAGGGAGAGAAACACCAATGTATGGTTGCCTTTCACCTGCCTCCAGCTGGGGACCTGGATGGAGACCTGGCTTGCAACCTGGGTATATGTCCTGACTGGGAATCAAACCAGTGATACTTGGGTTCACAGGCCCATGCTCAATCCACTGAGCCACACCAGGCAGGGACTAATGATGTTAATTCTTCCTATCCATGAACATCGTATGTGCTTTCACTTATTTATATCTTCTTTCTTTTTTCAGTGTCTTATAATTTTTGGAGAACAGGTTTTTTACATCCTTGGTTAGATTTATTCCAAGGTGTTTTATTTTTTTTTTTTGAAGCATTTGTGAATGGGATTGTTTTTTTAATTTCTCTTTCTGTTAGTTCTTTATTGGTGTATAAAAATGCACCTGATTTCTGGATATTAATTTTGTATCCTGCTGCATTGCTGAATTCATTTATATTACATTTCTAGTAGAGGTAGAGAAGATGAGAATACAACCTGTGTCTTAGCTCAGGTTCTGTAACAAAATACCCACAGACTGGTGGCTTAATCAAAAGACATTTATTTCTCATAGTTCTGGAGGCTGGGCTATCCAAGATCAAGGTACCAATCAGTTTGGTTCTTGGTGTGGACTCCCTTCCTGACTTGTAGACAGTCACCTTATTATATCATCACATGACAAAGAGAGGGTGCTCTGATGTCTCTTCTTTTTCTTATAAGGACACTAATCCCATCATGGGGGCTTCCCCTCATGACCTCATATAAATGTAATTTTATCCCCAAAATCCCATCTCCAAATACCATACATCGGGGAATTAGGGCCTCGAAATATCAATTTGGGGGTTTGAAAACATTCCATCCAAACAGCTCCAAGTCACCAAACCCAGAGAAAGAATGAAACCACAAACTATATTTAAATATAAAGAGTGTGTGCTCCCTGGACTATCTTTTTATAGGGGTCAGAAACAAAAAGCAAAATTCACTGGCATTTCCTTCTTAGATTTCATATTAACCTTCTTTTGGGAATCCATAATATTTTGCTAGTCTCACTGAGGAATAAAAGTATAACTTAAGGGCAATTACCTAAGCTTGTGAAGTGTTCAAATGAGCACAGAGGAGAAACAAAAATGATTTAAACAAGACATCTTATTGAAATTATGGTTATTCAGTCACTCAGTCTTTCATTCATCCATTCAACAAACAGGTATTAAGCACCTAGTATGTGTGGGTTCCAGATTAGCTTTGCCCTAAAAACGTTCACAATCTAATAAGCTAATAAGAATTTCATCACAATAAGTTTCAAAAACTATCATGCAACTGACCATTGAACAGACAGAGGTTAAAGGCATCAACCTCTCGCATAGTCAAAAATATGCATATAACCATTATATCATTTCTTTGTACTAGAGATGTTAAGAATAATTTTAAATGGAGGTGCAAAGTTACTGGTGCTTTATATCTCCTTTTTTTATGTAAGTATTTTCATGAAAATGGCATTAATCTATTGGACTTAGTCACATACCCTTGCCTAGCTTCAAGGGGGATGGGATACAATTCTTCCAGTTGCCCTGAAGGAGAAGGGAACTGGATACTGGATGATATTTGACCTGCATAATAATAAAAAGTATATTGAATAAAAACCCACAATTGAAAGTGAAAGCCCAAAATATGTACAACTAACTTTGCAACAGAAGTAGAATATGCAAGGTAGCATTTATCAATAGGCATTAACACAGGGGTGATAGGGAATAGACAGAACAGACTAAATAACCCTAAACTCTTTTCAGTATTATATGGTGTAGGACATAACTACATTTCTAGATAAGATCAACTGTAAAGAGTAATAGATAATATATGAAACTATGTAGCATTAGTTATTTGAGCAGGTCACTTTTCTCAATCACATCCAAGGACACAGGGTTCTAAGCTATTGCAAACATTGCCCAGGTGGGTGGGTAGACACCAGGCCAAACCCTACTTGCTTCATACGTTTTTTTTTTTTGTGGGCTGTTTTTACTTCTTCTTAGATATTATTACTTGAAGGGTAGTCCACTTAATTAGCTTGACTATAGAAGTGGCTCATTTGCCACAATTTCTCATGTGCTGGAGTATGGCAAAATCAAGGTGTTTACTTCTAGAAGTTTAGTTTTTTCTTTGGGGGATCTATTTGCTCGTAATGCTTTTTTGTTGTTGTTGAATGAAAGATAACATATTCTAAATATGTATTTCCAAATTCTTCCTTCACATGGATTTTTTTCCTTTCACTCTAAATGATTGTTTCTGTTACCCGGGGCTGGACTGATAAAGGGAAGTGCTGATGTTGTTACCAGAGACCAGGGGCCTGGTAGAAGCTACAACCAGAACAGATCAGTCTAGTGATGGCTGGAGACTCAGAGGAGCACCAGCCACTGCCTAAAATTCACTCTCTGAGGCAGATGAGGAAGAACAGAAATACTCTGGTCTCTTCTTTTCCACACTCTTCAGTCTCTCATCAGTGCTTCTGTGTCTGCATGCATGGAAGCCTGGGAAGCCTGGAAAACCCAGCCAAGCAGAGGGCAGACAGAGCAGAGCAGAGAAAGGGAAGAGTGAGAAATGGCTCTGAAGACAAACAGAACAAAGATTGACATACTGTCATTATAGTAGGGGTTGGAGAAAAAGCTGACGTAAGATGCATATTTTTAAAAAGATTTTATTCATTATTTCCATAAAAGGGGGAAGAGAGAGAGGCAGTGAGGGAGATAGACATTAATGTCTGGTTGCCTTTCACCTTCCTCCAGCTACAGACCTGCCTGGAGACCTGGCTTGCAACCTGGTTATGTGCCCTGGCTGGGAATCAAACGAGTGATCTTTGGGTTCACAGACCAGAACCTATCCATTGAGCCACCAGCCAGGGCAAGATGCAAATTTTTATTGAGATATAATTCACATATAATATTATATGAGCTTCAGGTGAACAACATAGTGATTGCATATTAGTATACATGGCAAAATGATACCACAGTAAGTCTAGTTATATCCATCACCACACAAATTACAATTTTTTTCTTAATGATGAGAAATGTAAAGATATACTCTTTTAGCATCATTCAAATATACAGTACAGCATTATTAACTATAGTTACCATGCTATATATTATGTTCCTAGGACTTACTTCTTTTATAACTGAAAGTTTGTTCCTTGTGACCACCTTCATCCATTTGCCCACCACCTCACCCACAGGCTCTGGTAACCACCAGTCTATTATCTGTATCTATAAGCTTGGTTTTTTATTTTGTTTTGTTTTTATTTTTATTTTTTATTTTTTGAGTTGACTTGTAAATGAGAACACATGATATTTGCCTTTCTCTAACTTATTTCATTTAACATAATGTTCTCAAGATCCATTCATTATCCATATTGTCACAAGTGACAAGATTTCCTTCTTTGTTCATGGTTAAATGATATTCCATTATACATACTCGTATACATACGTATCACATTTTCTTCTTCATTCATAGTGTACATTTAGATTATAAACATGCATTTTCAATTCATCATGCTTAACAGGAACTCACTCTGCATTTTAAATGGTAATTAGAAGTTATAATCTATAAATCTTTTATAGAGAGATTTTAGGCACTGTGGCTTTATATAAGAAATACTTTATTCTGTTCCATGTCTCAGTATAGCTCCAGAAGTAGGCCTAATGTAAGCGCAGGCTATCCATGCTTTGTTCGAACGTCTTCATCAGATTTTATAGCAGGGAAAGTTTGGCTACAGTGAGGTAGAATCAGAGACTGCCTTGAGAGTCTCCCCAGAGTTGTACATACACTGCTTTGTAGTTATGTTCACTACAGAGAACTATGTACAATTGTGGGTGGGCCTTGTCAACTGATGGTCATGGGTGCCCATTCAATGCCAACAGGAATTCCCAATTTGGGATGCAGCAAAGGAAGAAACTTTATTTAGTGTAAAACAGCTCTGTCAGTGATACAGCACTGCTGTGAAAACCTCAGGCTGTGAAGTGGCCCTGCCGCCAAGCTCCTCTCTGGCTACACAGATCTGCTCTGCACCTCACTGCTCTGCTGGGCTCTGTGCTGGTACATTCTGTACCTCTCTGGTCTGCTCCTTTCTGTGTCATTCACTCTGCTCTGGCTAGATATCGTCAATATGTCAGCTCAACCAAGGAAACTCAGTTATTGGTGGAAAGGAAAGGTGTGCTTTCAGATAGAGGGGAGTTTATGTTAAGAGAAGTTCCCACCCCTGGTCCCCTGATTGGTCTGCTGTCATGCAAATGAGAACGCCAAATCCTCAAAGTTTGATTGGTCCAAAAGACATTGGTCAGAAAGGAGTTGCTCTGATTGGTCGGTGAAGGTATTGATGGGAATATAGCTGCACAGTTCCAAATGGGTGGGGAAAGCCTCAGTCCTATTAGTTGAAAAAGGATTCCAGAAACTCCTTTATAAAGGTTGGCTCAGATGACGGAAACAGTGCAGGCTGGCAGTTCAGTGCAGGGGCAGGCAGGCCAGTGCAGTTTGTGTGAAGGACCCCTGTGTAGAAATGACTCTAAGACCTTTTAAATAATTTGAGCCAAGCTAGCCGCCAGGAGCCCTTTTTAGTGGGGATCTTCTTTCTCAGGGCCTCTGGTTAAGAACCTATAGCTACAAATGACAAAAAGGCCCTCTTTACTTACATAACTAGGAAGACCAAAGGCAGTTTATAGCTTTGTATTCTCTAGGAATTTAAATAAAATAATCAGTAATATCTTATATTTCTCATATCGTTTTTCATTCTCTCAGTCACTTTCACCCTTGCATTGTTCGTTTCTCCCCCTTTCCTATTAGCTTTCCTTTTTCTCTAGGATTCATTTGAGGATGGCTTCTCTCACTTGGCACCAGGCAGCCCCAACAGCTTCAGGTTTACATGATTCTTGGCACTTCTTTATTCTCTCTGAAGATAACCTAATAGTTAAGAACTCTAGAAGGAATCTATGCAACCAAAAAACTCTAGAACTAGTATGCCTGGATTAGAACCTTGCTTCTTTACTTATTATCTGTATAACCACAGCTAACTTACTTTTCTGTGCCTTAGTTTCCTCATCTTTAAATGAGAACAATAATAGTGCCTACATTAGTATGAGAACTAAATATATCATGTTTAATGCTGTTTCAGCAAAAGAAAAGAAAGGGGACTACAAAGACAAATGGGGGAAAACATGAGGGAGAATACAAAGTGTGGGAGAAGGGAAATGCTTGCTATGGAGTCAGGCGGTTTCAAGTTTCGTAGCCGGAAGACTTGTGTTATGTGAGTACTGCATTTAAATCCTTCCTGAGAGGGGTGTTTGCAAGAGCATCCTTCTGGGTCTGAGAGCGGGAGAGCATTGGTTTAGCCTGTGTTCCTGTTGGCATCTTTCCATGCTTCATTTCAGGGCTGTGTGCTGACATTTCTAGTTAACCCCCATGGCTAGCACAGCACCTGGCCTCCTGGAGGTGCCCAGTGAATGCTCTTGAATAAATGGGTATTTGGTAATGATTGGAAATAATAGCCCTATGAGTTCTGTGGCCAAACTAGAATGTCTAGAAAGTGAGTAATATGCACCTCGGTTGTCTTCATTTTTAAAAATGTAAGATTTCATGAAAGAGGTGAGAAGTAAGAATCTGTTGAAATAGGAAGGGGGGAATACATTGATAGGATGGTGAGCAAAAGCCTCTCAAGCTGTGGTAGGAGTTTCAGAGATGAAACTGGGAAAGAGTGAGGTGGGGGGTTTCCACTGGGCATGCCAAGATGAGAAGTGGGAGAACTGAGCAGGCACAAGGGATTGAGGTGCTGAGGGAACACAGTGACAGGCTTTAAGATGGACTTCATCTTGGACCACACTGTTTAATTGAAATAAAACACATGACATGGATGTCATTTTAAGTTTTCTAAGAGTCACATTGTAAAAAGTGAAAAGAAACAGGTAACATTAACAGTATATCTTGCTTAACTTCAAATACAAAAAATATTGTCATAGCAACATGTTAACCAACATAAAAAGTACTAATGAGATATTTTATATTCTTTTTTTATATGCACTTTTAGTGACTTTTCAAGTGCGTATTATATACTCAAAGCACATCTCAGTACTGACTGGTCAGGCACAGTTCAAATTCAATAGCCACAGGCCTGGTGTGCAATGGGAAAGGAATTCTTTAAGGGGAAGGAGGCATGGTCAAGTGGTTTTCTTGTAAGAATACTCTTGCTTGGAGTGGGGTTCACAGTTGTAAAGAAGCAGGGTGCTAGGTGGGAGGGAATTTACTATGTATGCCCTTGAAGGGTTGTACCTATGTGGAGAAATTGGCATTCAAAGCCCCAAAGATTTATCGAAGTCACAGTCCATGGGGGTTTTAGCTTACATCCTTTTCACACTTTTATTTCCAGAAAGGGAAATGGTTCATTGTGTTTCAGGAAGAGAGAATTACTGAGGTATTCATTCTGTTTCCCCCCTGCCCACCCATTTTCATCGTTTTGTTTTATTTTGGTTTTGAAAGGGGCATAAATCAGGTGCAAACTAAATTAATTCCTGATCCTGTAAGGACTGATCCTTTGAAAGCATGTGCTGTTCAAGAGCTCCAAGGCATGTATTCTGGTGGGTGCTGGGGAAGGTGGGAGGCGGGGAGGCATTTCACATCTCCTTACAGACAAAGAGTTAGAGGCTGTTGGTAAGTGGACATACCTTGGCTTTCATCCTTCCTCCCATCAGGACTTAACTTGCACTGAAAAGTCTTATCATACATCTCTCAAAACATTAATCACTGTGTGAATTCTAAAGATGCACATGGGTTAAAAAACTTGGCATCCATGTGTTGTTATATATGTGCTTGTGGGGCTTTTACTCAAGTTATTGAGATTGATTTACACTCTCTATCTGTGGCCCCCAAACCCTGCCGAATCTGAAACTCCAGGGGTGGGGCTTACCAGTATTTATGTTTCACATCCTCCTGGGTGAAGCTTAAGCAGTGAGCTCAGACTAGCCACTGGGTCAGCCTTTGGAAACAATGCTGAACACCCTATAGGCACTTCAGTAAAAAGTCTTCATGTAAAGAATTTGTGTTTATGGGAAGGAGGGTAACATCTAATTAACCCGTAGCTCTCACAGGTTTCATTTATGTAAACTGCTTTGTTAGTAGTGAATGGAGGTAAAAGAGCAGAAGTTTTCTTGCAGAGTTCATTCTGTGGTTTGTGAGAATGATATGGGAATATGTTACCTACAGCCAGAAAAAACACATTTGGTCCTACTGAGCAGAGTTACAGGGACAAAAATCAGTGCCAGAAGATTGGAGAAGAGTTAGTATCGGTTGCTATGGAGAGAAGGTAAATGGCTCTGATGGGTAAAAATGACTTAGAGGCATAAGTCCACCACAGACTTTAATAAAAAGGGAAATCTGAGGATGGGCTATGGTGAAAGGCTGCTTTGTGGGCAGCCCAGAGAGTGTAGAGCCAAGGACTGGGAATATCTACACCCTCCCTTCACTGTGGGGGTGGGGAGGGGGATAGGAAGGGAGGAAAAGCCATGAACTTGAAAATGAACACTTAATTTAGAGGTTGGCCGGGGGCGTTGAACAACCATTGGGGCCAACAGAACAGCAGGATGGAAACAAAGGAATGAAGAATGCTTTTCCCCAATAGAACCTCTTTTTAAAAAGGAAAGAAATCTTTTAAAATGGAGATAGAACAGTAGGAAAAAGTTAGAATGGAGTCTAGAGCATAGGCCATAGAATCTATAGGATTAAAAAAATCCTAATGGGACAGCTGAGATGTTATTTCCATATGTTAATGATTTGTCTGTGTTATAAAACATTAAGATCACATTCAGAGTTATACCATGGTTATGCCTGATTTCTCACCATGCATAGGAAGTCAGGGCTAGACCACTGTTGTGGCTTGTTTCTAACCATGGAGAGAATGTGTCTGAAATAAAACAAGCAAGGAGTAGAACCACATTCCTTTAAACTACATTTTCATTGGGACTCTGTCCTGAAGCTAATTCGATCAATGGCAACATATAATAAATAGTATGAAATGGTTATATTATCCCCAAATACATATAAGTGTAAGTTTAAGTTTGCTTTTGAAGTTGTATGACTCTTCTAGAGTTTCTTTGGGATTTATTTCATAATTGAAATGTCTTTTTGCAGTTACTGAGTCAAAACAAGAAGTACTAGGTGATGGGCACACTGCAACGCTGCATTGACTATGTCATTCTTTTCCATGCAGTCATCGTTAAAGATTTTATTTATTAACATGATCAAATAAAAATGGTGCACAAAATGGGTAATAAATTTGGAAAGGATAGAGGTGACAATTAACTATGTTCTGCTTGGCACATTTTAGGGCTGCAGTGAATATGTGTTAAGTGAATAAATGTGTGCATTAAAATGACATTTGCCCCCACCTAAGTGCTTTATTACAAATTAAATTCATGATGGCTAATGAGTTCATGGCAAACTTTAAAAGGTCTCACATTTGTATAGTGATTTAATTCAAAAGACTAATATAACCTCAGCATGACCCTAAAACCAGAGAAAATGATTTTGCTTTGTGCACCATTCAGAATGCTGCATTCCTACATTCTGGGTAGGTGTCAGAGAGTTTGGGTATGATGGCCGTGACCCATGAAGAAATTTCATTAATATTTCTTCTGGGATTTTTACTTGGACAGTGTTTTGGCTTTCTTTGGGATTATAAAGGTTGTATCCGAACTGTGGAAAGCTTGGAAGGGTCCAAACTGGAAAGTCTTCTTGCTCCCTCATATTCAGCGGTCTTTCCACTGAACATGGGTAAGGCCAAGTTGCACTCGTTTCCTTACCCATAGGGAGCGCTCCATGCGTGTTGGCCTTTGCTGCTACTGAAGAGTTTTAATCATTTTTCTAGCTGTCCAATAATGCTGAGGAGGAGACAGAATGAAGGAGCACCCAAGGACCTATTGCTCAGAGGTAGTGGGGGGACAATTGGTCTGAAAGGTCTTAGGCAGAATAATCTTGCTATCATAGATGAAAATTACTTTTCACATTTATTAATAAGGAGGCAACCCTTTCTTTTTAAAAAATCCAGTCAGTTCCTCCAATGTAAAATAACAGCAAAGTTTTATTATGTTAAATCAACTCTAACTCACTTTGTGATCTTTTTAAAGTGTTTTTTCTTTTTTAAAAAGATTTTACTTATTAATTTTAGAGAGGAGGGCAGGGAGGGAGGAAAAAAGGGAGAGGAACATCAGTGTATGGTTGCCTTTCACCTGCCTCCAGCTATGGACCTGGCTGGAGACCTGGCTTGCAACCTGATTATGTGCCCTGACTGGGAATCAAACAAGCAACCTTTAGGTTCACAAGGCAGCACCAATCCACTGAGCTACACCAGCCATGGCTCAGTTTATTGAACCATTGTTTCTAATTTTTTTTTTTTCTTTTAAAAATCACTCCCTGGAGGAGCATGCTATTTTTATGACTCACGTGGTGGCAACTGTTAAAAAGTGTTTACTCTCTCCTTAAATTGTGTTTTTGTCTAAATTTTTAAAGTAAAAATTTGATATTTGAAGTACAGTAGCTATCATTCCTCAATTAATTAAATAAGCTGAGAAGATTCTCCCTTAACTAATTGCATAAGATATGTTCTGTTTTGATACTTCTCTCTTCCTTCTGCTTAACTGCATAGACAATCCCAGCAATGAGTATGAGAAGGAAAAGTGGCTATGTGTTCTTTTTAGTTTTGGGTTTTTTTTTTAAGTTTATTTATTAGTTCCAGAGAGAAAGGAAGGGAGAGAGGCAGAGAGGGAGAGAAACATCAATGTATGGTTGCCTTTCACCTGCCTCCAGCTCCAGACCTCGCTGGAGACCTGGCTCGCAACCTGGTTATGTGCCCTGGCTGGGGAATCGAACCAGTGACCTTTGGGTTCACAGGCCAGTGCCTTAACCACTGTGCTACCAGCTAGGGCCTCTTTTTAGTTCTTAATATACTTAATATACAGGATTATGTTAACCTATGTATTCTTCATGCCTATTAATGGATTTTTGCAAACATTGTTTCCTTTTTTAAGCTGAGAGGTAAATAATTATTAAATGAATTTCTAACCTTTGTCAAGGGAAAGTAAATTCTGAAATGAGTATCACTTCTGGTCAAAGGAAGGCATAGGTAAATACTCTTCACCTCCTTGTACAAACACAACTAAATTGAATTACAACTAAATAGAATTACAACTAAATTGAAAACAAGTACCACCCAGAACTATCAGAAAATCAAACTGTATTTAAGTCCAACAACCAAATATTTAAAGAAGCTATAATTATCCAGATTGGTAGGGAAAAAATGGAAACTGGGCAGAGAGGTGAGGAAACATAGTGTAGGTCAGAGAGGCAGCAGTGAAGGGGGCAGAGTTGGATCTGGTGGTCCCACATTCAGGTGTGGTGGAAACAAACCTAAAGGGATACCTTGGAAGCAAGTGATCCCAACCCCAGGCCAGACTGCAATAGCTCAGGGTTTCAGTACTAGGAAGATAAATACCCATAACTTCTGACTGTAAAAATGAGTGGGAGTTGGGGCAGCAGAAGAAACTGCTGGATTTTCAGGAAATTTTGTTTAAAGGGCCACCATGGTATTAAAACATGCAAACCCACCAACTCCGAGATTCAACACCAGGGCAATAGCCGGAAGGGTGTGAGCCACATACAGGGAGTGGGTAAAGTGACTGGAAGGTGGTGAGTGCTGAGAACACTACCATCCAGGCAGCAGCACAGTCTCTCTGAGCCCTCCTCCCACACAGAGCTACAAAGTAGTGAAGTGGTTGGCCCCACCCTGATGATTACCTGAGGCTCTGCACCACATAGTTTACCAGTGCCTTTTACAGGAAGTTAAAGAAGCTCTACCTAACACACAGAAGCAAACACAGGGGGGCTACCAAGTTGAAGAGAGAAAGAAATATCCCCCAAATTAAATAACAGAAGAAAACCCCAGAAGAACTAAATGAAACAGAGATAGCCAACCTATCAGATGCAGAGTTCAAAATACCGGTGATCATGATGCTCAAAGAACTCATTGAGTATGGCAACAAAATAAAGGAAGAAATGAAGGTTACACTAAATAAAATATAGAAAACATACAGGGAACCAACAGTAAGGGAAGAAAGCCAGGGTTCAAATCAATGATTTGGACCATAAGAAAGAAAGAAACATTCAACTAGAACAGACTGAAGAAACAAGAATGCAAAATAATGAGAACAGTATAAGAAGACTTTGGGACATCTCCAAAAGGGCCAACATCCAAATCATAGGGGTGCCAGAAGGAGAAGAGAAAGGGCAAGAAGTTGAAAACTTATGTGAAAAAATAATGAAAGAAAACGTCCCTATTTTGGTGAAGGAAATGGGCATACAATTCCAGGAAGCACAGGGATTCCCAAACAAGTTGGACCCAAAGAGGCCTACACCAAGACACATCATAATTAAAATACCAAAGATTAAAGATAACGAGAGAATCTTAAAAGCAGCAAGAGAAAAGCAGAGTGTCACCTACAAAGGAGTACTGATAAAACTGTCAGCTGAGTTCTCAAAAGAAACTCTGCAAACAAAAAGGGACTGGCAAAAAGTATTCAAAGAGATAAAAAGCAAAGACCTACAACCTAGATTACTCAGCAAAACTACCATTTAGAATGGAAAAAGTTAAAGTGCTCTCCAGACAAAGTAAAGCTAAAGGAATTCATCATCACCAAGCTATTATAACATGAAGTATTAAGTGGACTTATTTAAGAAAAAGATAAAAACTATGAACATTAAAAATGCAACAGCCCTGGCTGGTGGCACAGTGGATAAGGCACCATACATTGATGTCTCTCTCCCTCTCTACCTCTTTCTCTTCCCCTCTCTCTAAAAGGAATAAATGAAATCTTAAAAATAAAAAAAATAGAATGATTACTTTTTTAAAAAGGCAACAAATTCATAACTATCAACAGCTGAATTTTAAAAAATACAAAGCAAACAACCAGGACAGGAACAGAATCATAGGCATCAGGTTCATTTGGAATGTAATCACCTAGGAGGAGAATGGAGAGAATGAGGGAATTGGTCCAGGGATCAAGAAGCATAATTGATAGGGACAAATTAGATAGGGGGATGTTAAGAATAGTAAAGGAAATGAAGAAGCCAAAGAACATATATACACAACCCATGGACATTAACTAAGGGGGTGGGGATTGCTGGAGGGAAGAGGAGTATTGGGCAGAGGGGGACAAAGTGGGAAATTGGGACAACTGTAACAGTGTAATCAATAAAATATATTTTAAAAAATAAAATGAGCCTCAGCATGAAGCATGAATTCCCTGTTACCCTCGACCCACACCTTCCCCATTAGGAGTTTTATCCCAATTGCTTTTAAATTTTCAGCAACTTTATTCATGTACTTATTTAGCCCATGCTCATCACAAGTTCCCCTACAATGAGATAGTTTGTCTCAGCCATGGCTTAGATTCCAATATATGTGTTAATATAACCTAATATGACTGTAAAATATTAATAAAGTTAACTTATTTGGTATCTTTTTTTTTTTTTTTTTTTTTTTTTTTTTTTTTTTTTTTTTTTTTTTTTAGATTTTATTTATTATTTTTTTTAGGGAGAGAGGCAGAGAGGGAGAGAGACATCAATGTATGGTTGCCTTTCACCTGCCTCCAGCTACAGACCTGGCTGGAGATCTGGTTATGTGCCCTGGCTGGGGAATTGAACCAGCGACCTTTGAGTTCGCAGGCCGGTTTCTCAATGTTTTTTATACAATGAACTTTTGTCAGATAACCTATTTTAAGTACAGATTTGGGGGTAGATTTATAACTATTTCATCTCTATTTTCAGTGGCTATTCAAATGCTGTGATAAACTCCAGCTCTGAGTTCAAGAAGTAAAGTGAAAGTTAAAATGTTTGCATAAGGTGGGGCGATAGTACTAATTTTCTTTTAAGTGATTTCTAGTTAAACTCTAAGCAATCTGGGACCAGAGAACATAAAATTATCTTATTCAGGGGTGTTTGCTCCTCAGCTATATCTATTAAAAAACAAAAACAGTTGCATATCTACAAGGGGCTGGAACATACCTTAAAAAGTTGTGTGTCATGGAGAAAACACTTCAGGGTACTTAGCTGCATCTTTCCTGTAGCATGAGAAAACTTGTAAGTGCTAAGAAAGAAGCAGCTTCAGATGGAAAAGCTCTAACTAGGAGCTGAACCTAGAAGCTCAGGCAGCACCCATGGGAGAGCCACCTCTGGGTTGAGCATATAGTGGGAACCAAGCATAATGCAATTCAAATCATTGGGACTATAGCAGTGCTTAAACTTTGGTTATCACCAGTGGTCTAGAAGATCATTTTTCCTCTTTCTGAAACAAAAATAAAAATCATAAATTTCTCTAGACAAACAAATTGAAGACTGATAATGTAATGTTATTAACTGTGAACCTTGACCAAAAATTGATAAAACTGTTTAACATTCCTGGGAAATCGATTAATTCTCAAAATATCCTTGTTGAGATGGCTAAAATAGCCTTATTGTTTTCACTTTGCAGTCAGGGCACAGCTGAGATTTCGTTTTGATATAATGAAGAAGTTTGCAAGATGATAAATAGAGCTGTATAGTCTCTAAATGCAATTCTGCATACTCTGGGCCAAGTTCCTACAGAAGAAAATTTTCCCATTTGGGGGTTATTAAATAATATTTTCTCCAGTGAAACTTTTCTGAGTACCTAATAGGTTACATACTTTCCTTTTATAGCAAAAACAATCCAAAATTGAACTGAATATCCTCAGTTTTTGGTAATGAAAATTTATCCAAGATATGCATTTCTCTTTTTAATGAAAAAACAACATATCATAGCAGCTGTCTCACTATCAGATGCAATTCAGTACTGCTAAATCTTCAAGGCTTTAAAACTGACATTATCTCTATATTTGTGTCCTTTTTAAATCTTTAAAAGAAACAAATACACACAAGGAAAGAAGTGTTGGGTTCGTTTTTTGTTTTTTTTTTTGTTTTTTTTTTTTTTTTTTAGATATTCTAAAGTGGGAACTGGTTAGAATTCTGACCATTTTCATTTCCACAAGCAGAGATGATTCTTTTGTGTCCAAGTTTTCAATGTCAAGAGAGAATGTGATTAACACACATCAGCTCAGGGAGCAACCGGTCTTGCAGAAAGGTGAAGAGCGGAGGCCAGCAGTCTAGTTGAACACTCCCAGCTCCAGCTGTGTGAGTCAAAAAAAACTGCTTAGGGACTTGATTTCTCACCTAGAAATCAAGGGTATACCTCCAAATGATTTCAGCAGCTTCTTCCAGTTTTATATTGTTTCTAAAGCCGTGTTTTCATTACTTAAAAACAACATGATCTTAGTACAAATTTAGCAGTGGGATTTCCCCGTTCCTTGAACATGCCATGCTCTCTCCTGTGCTTGGTATCCCTTTTTCCTGAAGTAACTAGCTCTTTCTTAGCCTTCATACCTCAGTTTAGCTGTCATCTCCTATGAGAGACCTCTCTGGCCATCTCATCTAAAGTGGTCTCCTGTGTTCCTCTTCCTCATTACCCTATTTATCTTTGCTCTAGTCCTCTGATCTTGTCAAGTTGATTTGTTTGTGTGCTTATGACCACCGACCTCCACTTCTCGCTCCACTGCTGTACCTGTGCAGTGACTGGGAGAGTGTTGGCACATGGAGAAACTATCGTCTAGACCTAGGATCATTGAGTCTCTTTCTCAATCCTGTCTATTCTCCTCTGCCAAGGTTCAATACTCTTTCTTTGGTCAAGTGCATGGATGACCCCCACCCACTAAACTAGAAAGAGAAGGACTCATTCTCCTGGGTAATTTGAGGATTGGTGGACAAGATGGACATGAGGCCATTTGGATACTCCTTTGGGAAATCTTTTTAGTACACACAATATCTTATATTGACCTACCCAACTCATAAGCCTAGTTGTTGTTGTTGTCGTTCAAAATCAATAAGGATAGTTGGAGTAGGCAGAGCCAACTTGTTGTTAGTATTCCTCAAGGTTGTTCTTTTTGCTAGCTTGGTAATTGTCCTATTATTGAATTGAAAGGTACAGAAAAATCTTTTTTTTTTTTTTAAACAAGATTTGTTAGGTATCTTAAAATTTTTCTCTTTCAGAGACAGCTAGAATTAGAAATGTCAAGCAGGGCTCCAGCTTTATTTCAAAACAAAAATTATGCATGGCTTCCAAAAGTAATATTTTCTAGACTCTTCTCCTAGAACTGGAGGGGGAGGGGAAGGAGCAGGAGAGATGTATTAAAGAAATGTTAATCACGGCTTCTGAAGCAATAATCTTGGAATAATTTTTGGATTTTTGCTTATGTTTGGTCCTAAAGATTTCCAAAATAGCATTTCTATTTTCTTGAACACTTCAGTAGATTATTAGTTTGATTCTTTTAGTACTAAAATGAGGAAAGTGTTAGGCATAATAAGAAAAAAGAAATGACCCTGAAATTTATTTTTGGGTTGAAGAATTGGAAAAGAACTATTGTTTCGCATTGTGATTTCCCAGAGTGTGAGAATACTGTCCCTGTCCAGATGCTTGCCAAGTTCTGAGAGAACATTTAAGGGTGTTTTTTTGGGTAGCACAGGGAGGGTCCAGCATAGTCAGGGTCTTGTGTGCGGGTGTTCTAGGTTTCAAACTGTAACAAGGGAATGGGAGAAAAGAGAGAAGCATTCCCAAATCAAACATAACTCTCAGGAAATGAGCCAGAACACCTGTGAGAGGTTGGGGGTCAGAAAATACAAACTCAGGGTTCAATATTTTGATCACATTACACAAAAGAACATGGTCACAGATAGTATGGAGAGGTTGGGAACTACAAATTCTGTCATTCTAAAACATTTTTCTCCCATGACTCTATAATGTTTCAGAAAACACTTCCAGAATTGATGCTGAAACTTTCTGGTGGTCTCTTGTTGCTTAAGCATCAGGTTGAGAAGTTATTTATCTCTCTCTGTTAACTCCCAGAGGTTCTCTTCTGGGAACCTTCTGAACCGATTCTTTGGCCGGTGCTTCGGAGGCTCTGGGAGCAGGTGGGGGGCAGTCCAGCAGCCAGAGATGGAGAGACATCAGAGCCCCGCAGCACAAGCAGTTGACTTCTATGGAGAGAAAAGTGGTTTGCAAACATGACTTCATGGGACCTCCTAGTGAAAAAAGGGGTGTTTTTTCCATCTCATTTCCCAACTCTTCAGTTCTCTGAAATCTGCCTGATTTTTGCCAGGTGTCAAATTATAACCCTCCTTGTCAACCCCGAATGACTAATGATTAATCTAATGACTATGCATAGTTCGGAATTCACATTCATGTGTTAACTTACTGGCTACATGGTGTTTTCATAATTTGTGGGGGGGAAAAAAAGTTTCCCTGAAAAAGCCAATAAAAACAAAGGTTTAGCCTTGAGTGCATCGTTCGCTTGCAGCAGTTGACCTGTAGATGCTCGAGCAGAAACAAAATGGGAGCTATAGCCACCCATCTTCAGGCGGGTAGCTCCAGCCCAGTGAGTGACGCCAGTGCCCGTCTCCTGGAGGGAGCTAAGTGATGTCAGCACCGCTGGGCAGAGCAATAGTTGACCTTTAACTGCTTCATAGACAAGCAGTTGTTTTCCTCTTTCCGCCATTCCCTGAAGGAAGCAGGAGGGCTGAAATAACTAGTCCTCTTGTTGAGGCCCCCTTGATAATTGAAAACTTTAAATGAACGAGGTCCACTTTGGTCGCTGGCCATTTACTGACAGGCAGTCGTTCTCAAAAAGCCTCTGCAAAATTTCCTTTTCTGTATACTACATGTACAAGGAGCAAGGTCTCTGCAAGTTTTCTCTGTACTTCCGCCTGGCCCCAGTGCGCGCCTTGAGAGCTCGTAAAAACAAATCTGCCCCTGGCCGGGCAGTCAGTAATGGGATCTGGAGCCTCTTTCTGCAAGGTCACCTGTTTAAATAGAGCCTCCCGCAGTGCTGCCTGAAAGGTGTTGCCACTGGAGGGCCTCTCACTCCCTTGCTCTGGGTGTCTTTTAGGAAGTGACCTTCCCACATCAGCCATGTCCTCCAGAGCACCCTTAGGATTCCCCACCTCCCTTGCAGTTGATGATGAGAAACCTGGAGTCCAGACCCCAAGGCATAAGGTAAAGCGCACTTTAGGCTTTAAATACAAAGAATTTCCCTTAAAATTAAAATAGAACTGTATTTCATTTGGATACTGGAGTGCATTATAGAGTCATCAAACAGTGGTAAATGCGAGGCCTGTAAAAGTCATTGTGAAAAAAAACAAAACATGCCAAAAGTTGTTCTCAGGAATGAAATGGCTTTTGCATCAGCAATGAGCTTCCTTGGACAGTGCAGCAGACAGGCCGCTCCCAAATTACATAAAAAGAACACAAGCCAAGTGGTTGTGACTCTCACTTGTTCTTGACATCTGATTCTACATTTTCTGTGTGGGACATGTTTCCAGCCTCCATAAACCTGCCTCCTTCCTGTCCCCACAACTGAGCGCAGTTCTTGCGCATTCAGATTCTAGCTGCGTTCACTCAGTACATGCCCTGTTGCCCGCCACTGCTGTACAAGCAACATTGCAGGGCTGTGGGTATCTCAGGGCTTCCACATGTTGGTTACTCCCCTACCTCATGTCTGGTGCATACCTAATTAGGTGCAGAGTTCTGCAAACTGGTGCCAGGGGTGCCCTTTCCACTAACTTCTCTGGATTTAAGGAGGGCAAGTATCTTGACTTCAGCATATCCGTGAGGTTGTTCCCCCAGGGCCCACTACCAGAACTAGCAGGCTCCAAAATCCCCCTCTTCTTGCAAGCTATGTCTGAACAGCCAGGACTGAAGACTTAGCTGAGATCAGATCATGACTGGCCCGACTGCTTCGGAATCAAAGAATGAAGTCAGGGTAGAAACAATATACAGAAGGATAAGCTCAAGAGAAGGAGAGCAAACAAAGCCAGCAGTTCCCGGTTAGGGTCATAAAGCTCCTACTTCCTTTACGGACCAACAATAAACAGTCAGTCAAATCAGTAAACATTCCTCCCCACACAAGTACAGATTTGTGTTCAAAGACACCAGATTGGATGTCGCCTTCCCCACCTTGTCTTTTCCTTTCCTCCAACTTAATAGAGATCCTAAAGAAACCTCTTTCTTTGTGAAGTTAACCACGTTCTCAGCCTCAGCTCTGCTAATACTTGGGGCTGGTTAATTCTTTGTGGTGGCCTGTCCTGGGCTTTGTAGAATGTTTTAGCAGCCTGGTGTCTACTCACTTGATGCCAGTAGTGCCTTTCTCCCAGTGTGACAACCAAATGTGTCCAGGCATTGCCAAATACCATCTGAGGCAAAAAATCACCCTCCACTCCTGTTGAGAACCACTGGATTACCAGAGGAGTAAATCTATTGGTCTCAGGTATAATAGGCTTAAATACTCATATCTGACGAATGTCACAAATACCAGTGAGGCATCCGAATGCCATATTATGACCCAGAAGACATGGCACTGTATTTAGGGAGTTGGTCTGTAGATGAGGAGAGCTGTGATTCTTAGACTTCAGTGTGTGTCCCAGTCACTGGGAGGGTTGGTTAAAACACAGATGGTTGGGCCTCACTCCAGAGTTACTGTTCAGCAATTCCAGGTGGGGGCCAATAATTTGCATTTCTGACAAGGTGATGTGGATGCTGGTGTTTCTAAAAATGACTGGGCAGGGCCTTTCTGGCTTGACAATGACCAGTGGTGAGGAGGAAACTGTATTATTTGAAACCTTCCATGTGTCTGTCTGTATTTTCCTTTACAGCCCACCAACCAATGCCACTTAACCTCGTTTTCCCAAGATTCTCTTGCAGGTATCTCCCCCTTTGACCTGCCCCTAATTTACCCCAACTTCATAGCTTCACTAGAACTTTCTATTTGGCTGCTTGACCCTTAGGTCCAGTTCCTGCTCCCCAATTAACCCATTGCCCAAGCATCAGAAAGTACTCAGGGCACCCAGCTTCTGGGTGCTTGCTAAGCTGCCTCAGATTTCACAAAACAAACTACCCAGCCATGGAATACTGGCCAAGCAGCAAGAGCATTTTATCACTGACATTTTTAATAAGTTTTAATAATTACCAAGACATGGTGATAATAATAAAGAGCAAGCTGAAGTTTATGATTTTTCAAAATTTCTACACAGGCAACATACCCACTTATTGCCTGTACCTCAGGCATGCTGCTCACACCACTCTTTCTTGTTAGTTTGTAAGGTGGCTAAATGCCTCCCCTGCCTCATGTTATAAAATCACAAAAGACACAATCTCCCTGCTATGCTGCAGACTTCTCAGTAGGTGCTGCACTGAACACTGTGATCACCCAGGACCCCTGTTGGTTGATGATCAAGTCCAGACTCCTTGGGGTGATGTATGAGGACTTTCAAAGAGAACCCAAACTTAGGTTTTTCAGAATCCACTAACTGGTGCACATGCATTCCTTCTATCTGCATTAGACCGTCATTTGTTATTTTTCAAACACAACCTGTCACTACACATAGTGGTGATAACAGTAATAAAATGTATTAGCAATGACCTTATCGAGCATTTGCTATGTGCTATGTGTGGTTGTTTACTGTGTTGCTTCTTTTAATCCTTCTTTTTTAAAAAAAAAATATATATATATATATATACTTTATTATTTTTAGAGGGGAAGGGAGAGAGGCAGAGAGGGAGAGGAACATCAGTGTATGGTTGCCTTTCACCCGCCTCCAGCCACAGAGCTGGCTGGAGACCTGGCTTGCAACCTGGTTATGTGCCCTGGCTGGGGAATCGAACCAGCAACCTTTAGGTTTGCAGGCCGGCGCCTTATCCACTGTGCTACCAGCCAGGGGTTAATCCTTCTAACAAGCCCATGAAGGAAGCACTATTATTATCCCCATTTTACAGATGAGAAACCTAGAACTTCAGAGTCAGGAAATGATGTCAAGGAGACATCCAGGATTCAAGCCTAAGCAGTCTGCCTCTATACATTAGTCCTTTCTGGGCTGGTGGTCAAGTTGCCAATGTTGAGGTAGCTACAGATGAGGCAACTGTATGATTTGAAGCCTTCTTTTTCCCATCTTTAATTTTCTGTGTTAAGTACTACATATACTATTTGCATTTGCAATAATTACTCTCATCCAGCTTCTCCTTTAGGAAATTCTCTCCTTGTTCAAGAAACAACTCAAATATGACTACTTTTGTGAATCCTCTTCTACATCTCCAGGTTGAATTAACCATTATTTCCTCTCACACTGGATAAAACTCTGTGTGTATGTGTGTCTCTGTGTGTATGTGTGTGTGTTAGTGTATATATGTATGTTTCACACCATAATGTTGTTAGAATTTTGTAGTCCCCTCCATGAAAATATGAGATCATGTCACATTTATATATGTTCCTAGCATCTAGCCCTGTGTCTGGTACCAAATAGATACTATATATGTGCTAACTGAAGGAATTAGTAAATTAATGAATGATATACCTCAACTTTAAATATTGCCTTCAATGAACACAGGTCACATCACTCTACCAGTTGTCAAACCTGAGTTGGAATGAACACTTACACTTCTGGTTTCTAGAATTTAAAAGGTTTTTCACTCTACCTACTTTAGTATAAAGGTGGGGAAAATAGACAATATATGGACTGTGTTCTCTAATCCAAGTGGAACAAAAGCATGAGATGCATAATACAGCAGTGTTTGTTGGAGGGTCTCAGAGGACAGCTAAGACCTCTGATAAATAGGGTGTTGGCTGATAAAAGTCCCAGGGATCAGACCATTAAAAAGCTGTGGCATTTGTCACTGGTCCAGCAGAACCAGGAATAGCCAAGCTGGAGCAAATGCAACCATCAAAACACATTTCCCTGTATGACCAATTGTTTAGTGGAGTAAGCGCACATTTGCATGTCCCAGTGGGCAGAGCAGAGCTTCTCAAGAGTGGCTAGTAGCCAGGGCCCAGCACAGGAACAGGGTGTGGTGACCTGAGCTGGGAGCAGCAGTCTGGGGAGTTTAGGGAATCAGGCTGGTCCTGGTGCTGCTTAGCAAACAAATTAGGAAATTATTTCTAGAAGTTAGAAATGAATGCTCAAATATTAAAAAAAGAAAGAAAGAAAGAAAGAAAAATAAGGGAGGAAGGAAAGGAAGGAAGGAAGGAAGGAAGGAACAACACTGTGTCCTAGACACACCACACTTCAGAGAAGGCTAAATGGTCCTTTATAAGAGCTTGATAAACCCTGGCTGGTGGCACAATGGATAGTGGCACCAGCCTGAGGACCCAAAGGTTGCTGGTTCGATTCCCAGCCAGGGCAACATAACCAGGTTGCAACCCAGGTCTCCAGCCAGATCTGTAGCTGGAGGCAGGTGAAAAGCAACCATACACTGATGTTTCTCTCCCTCTCTGCCTCTTTCCCTTCCCCTCTCTCTGAAAATAATAAATTAAAAATCTTAAAAAAAAAGTTTGATAAATTAAAATGCATAAGTGTTCTGTTGAGAAGTACTGAATCTATTGTGAAATGCTTTACTTGAGTACAACGTTCACTCAGACAGCTTCTCAGGTTTTGCAATTTTAGGCTTGTCCTTGGGAAATTTTAATGGAAGCAGAGTTCTGACAAAACATTTATCTGGAATATGTGATTCATTTCTTACCATTACCATTTTCAAGTGAATGATTTAATTAAACTATTTCCACTTAAAGAATTGTTTTGGTTTTTGTGCCAACTTTATCCGCAATATTCTGTTTTATTTTGGCTACTGAGACAATCTTACAGTGTAAGTATTTTACGGCACTCCCGATTTTCACAATAAGAATGTCCCAATTTATTAGCAGGGATATAGGTTGTAACAGATTTACAGTCTTCCTTTTTCAGTGTATGGAAGCAATTTGATCCCATTTCATGTTTATGATATTCATTATATTTAAATTCAGTATATTTGGTTTCCATGTAAAATTTTAGGAGTGTTTCCTGTATGATTTTTAAATATATATAAATATATATATAATGCTAAATATGGTTAGCTGTATGTTTGTTTTGGAAATATCACAGTGACAATTTTCTTTATCCAAAATTGTATGTATTATGCCTAACTCATGGTGGTAGACTCCCAAAGAATACTATGTGGTCTTAACAAACAGACAAGAGCTAATAAGAATTTTTAAGTTTATGCAAAAGTATATTTCCATCTTTCTGTTTTTATATCTTGTGAAAATTACCTATTTCGTGTAAAGAATGAATTTGGGGCACTCTGAATGAGTCAAGTTCAGTTACATAATGCTAGGAATTCTAATTGTACTTTCAGCTGTTACAGCCACATAATGCACAGGAATTGCATTGACGTTTTAATATGCTGTCGCTTTAAGATACACCATGAAGTGTGAACAGAGCGCAGGGCACTTTAAGCAGGTGTGTCTAATTGTTAGTTTTGGGTTTTTTCCCCTCTAAATAGCAATGGTATAGTTAAGAAAAGATGTAAAATTGAGGAAGAGGGTTTCCATGCTAAAGCAAACGAACCAGGTTCACTTCAGCTGGCTGGTGAACACAGATTGGACCTTATCATCATTTTTGTTGTTCTTCTCTGTGTAGGTGGTTTTCCTTGGTAGGTCTTTCTTGATCCATGCAATAGAGGAAAGGCTGCATAGCATGCTCATTTGGATAGCAGTGAGTGTATTTCCAGCACTTTTTGGCTTTGAGTTAAAGTCTGCAACTGCAAAAATAATCCTAAATTTGGGAGGAGGTAGAGCTCTTTTATTATTAAAAAATATGTAACAGTGTTTTCACTTGCGCTTCCAAATGTTTAATGTGTTTGGTATCCTTCCAGAGTACCATGTTCATTATTTAGGAATTAGGAAAACCTCCTTAAAGTAGCTGATCTGTCCCAGGAAAAGACTGTTTTTGGATTTGGTCATCAAGTTGGCAAGCAAGCGAGCAAGCAAACATCAGTATATATAAAGCAACCCTTCGTGGGGTTCTGGGGATTAGCAGCTCAGACAAGACTTAGCTGCTCATTTGGAGGACACACATCCAAATGTAAGTCTCTTTTTCCTAATAGGAGACACAACATTTTGAATACCCAAATATGCCTTTCAGAATAAATTTTCATAATGCATCTAGTCCCAAATTTTTGTCTAGTTTATCCATTTATTTTTATAATCAGCTACATTCAACTGATTAATTCTCCTGACACTGGATTTTGTTACCAAGCAAATTATATTCATAAAAAAAAATAGTCTGCCTTAGCCCAAACTAACAGGTGTCCCTGTTTCTTAATAGGACATGGCTTAGAGCTATGGAATAGTCCAAGGTGACTTGCCTTTCTAGGTTCTTAAATTCTTGCTGCTTGATTATAGAAACTTGTGGGTATCAACTTGTTAGCCAGGCTCTCCTTAGGTAAAGGAATTCTGATCAATTTGCTCAGAATTGTCTCCAGCTGTGCAGGTTTCCGTCCTTGGTTGAACAGAAGCTGACCAAACTCTGCCTTAATTGCTTGCCTCTCTTTCTTCAGCCACTGAAATTAGGTGTGATTGGGTCCAAACCAACCATGTGACACATATGGTTCCCAGGTTATCTTACTTGCTTTATTTTGTACATAATAAAGAGTAAGTTTAATAAACGATTAATGACTCCAGCATCTGTTAGCTTGGTCACAATTACAGTATCTTCCAAGCAATTTTCAACACTATATTTTAAAATCTTAAACTGTGTCTCTTATTTAAAGAGGGTGGTAGAAAGTCTTGGTCTTCACCATTTCCACTGGGAAAGAATCAGTGGAGAAAACAGGATTCTCTGTTACCTGCCCAGGACCTCTGTGTAATCCCTGTATTATGCATTAAGCCTGAATTTCTAGTAGTGAATGCAGAAGTCTCAGGGAGCATAATCAAGACCAAATATTGCTTCCTAGATAGATGCTGAATCCCTGCTCTCCTTTTTGGTGGAATGGTGCTGAAATCTATTCAGAGATTTTTAGGAGTCTTTTGTGCCCTGTGCTATGGCTCTATTAGATGGCTGGGGAGTACAGGTAGTGTAGAGAAAGTCATATGTTATAACAAAGCAATAAACTATCATTTAGCTTTCCAGTGTGGTTACAAGGAACTCTGGTGAATGTTATTTTTGAGAGATTGAAAAAAATGTAGTCAAATCTGAGTCCTGATTAAGTAGCTTCCTGTGATCACAAGCCTTTTTCTCAAGAGGAACTGTCAGCGAAACCTTTCTTTCATCTTCTGCTTTGTGTAGCTGATAAGCAAAGCTATGAAAAGAATATTAGTTTTAGAGGAAGACAGACCTGGGTGTGAATCCCATTTCTATGATTTACAAAAGGCACGAATTAACCAATTATCAGCTGATCTCAGGTTTCCTAATATGTAAAAAGAGGTCATGATATCCACCTCATGCAGTAGTTATATTACATGTTATGATGTACGTAAAACTCCATGCAATGTCTGGCCAAGAGTCAGTCATCGATAGCAATCATTTACTTCTCTGCAAATGTGAATTGGTGTGATAGGAAGCATGCACAAATACCTTGTTTGCTTTCTGAGCCAGAGAGTCAGGATAACATCTGTTGAGGAGAAGTACAGGTTCCTCTCCCCTCTCTGGAGCGCCCCTTCACCCTCAGGAGAAAGTCCATGTTCCTCAGCCCTGCATTCAGGGCAAGCATATCTGGCCTTTGCATGCTCTTTGCTCCTCTTCTGCTGCCATTTTCCTCCCTGCGCTCTGTGACCTCAAAACCAGTTTCTTGTTTTGCTCTGTCTTCCTTTGCCCATACTGTTTCCATTCTGTGCACAGCATCATTCTCCCTCCACCTCATTCCTTCATTTCCCTGTCTAATTCCTCATCCTTTAGATCTTTGCTTACACATCACTTCCTCAGGAAGGTCTTTTTCCCCTCATATGTTAGAGTCACGTTGTTCACCTGCTACTGTGTGACCCCTAGCGTTCTCTTATCACAGCACTTCATATACAAAGTGTTGCCAATAACATGTTCATTTACCTACTGTATCCACATTTGAGTGCCTGTCCTGTGGCTACAGGAAATATATGTCATTCACTTGATCCAGAGACTGGTGCATAGCTGGAGAACAACGAAGATGTGAACTAATGGATAAATTAACTAATTAAGCAATGAATTAACAAGTAATTGAACAGAGATAAAATTAAATGTAACTTTTTAAAAGCCCTTTATTCTGAGAAATTTACTCATCAAGATAACACATACTAATGAGTCTCATATAGCTCTGGCAATAATATGTTTTAGCAGGACATAAGCAAGATTCACCAGAGATAGAGGTAGACTGCCTTCAATATTAGCATAGCCCAAAACCTGGGAAATGTTCTTTTACTCTTATTTTACTCTGCATCTCTTGTATGTGATGGGTAATCCAGAAACTTACATTTTATTAAGTCGATATTAAACAACCCAGTTCTTACTTCTTTCTTTGGAATGGCCTCAATGAAGAAATTTACTTCAGCTGGAGTTAGAGGATTTTGACTTAGTCTAGCAGTGATGCTTTTTGCCCATTATAAAACATATATAAGCACCTTTTATCACTATTATTTCCTTAACATAAGATTTGTCATTTCAAAACTGTGTAATTCATCCCTCTGCTATCCAAAAGGGCCATGCTTTAAAAATAAAAGCACTTATTATGGCAGTATCTCATTAAGATATTCCCTGAAGTCCTCTCCATAGGAAATGAAAGGGGTACAAATGTAGGTGGGCAAATGGGGACATCAAGGAATAAGGGGAGAACTGTCTAGGGATGTACCTGAGCGGTCCACACAAACTCAAATCCCCATATTTTATCTGTAAGATTTATTTTAATGTTACATTAAATACTATGAAACTTCATTGTATATCCATGTTTATATTTACCCCAAATATTACAATATGTTAGGAGCTCTAAAAATAGTCACAATATTGATTTTACAACTTTATAATCCCCTGCTTTTCTTCGTTGGAAAAGCATAGAATTAAGAGAACGCTTTAGGGGGTTTAGTATGATTAGCTGAGCCTGAACTAGCGGAGAAATAAAATTTAGAACTTGATCAGGTTACAAAAATCACTGTTCAAAAATTCCAAACTTAGACAAAAACAAAACACACACGAGTGGATTTGAGCACATGGGATTCCAAATCTCCGGATCGAATTCAGTTTCACAATTATTTAGTGATCTCTTAATATGTGAAAAAGAAACAAGGCTCCACTTAATGTCACCATGCCCTGACCAATGATTAAGGACACCATTACCAAAATAAGAAATGTAATCTGAAATAAATATATAACCGATTTTCTTCGGCCAAGGACTGGTATTGATTCCATTCACAGGAATCTTTTATAAGCAAGAGAAATCTGTTGACCATTTGAGGATAAGCATGGCTTGACTACATTTCTACCAAGAGTGGATGAGACCCTGCTCTGGGCCAACTCCGGTTTTGGGGAATTGCATTCCACAGACCTAAGTGCCGCAAGGAACTCCATGGAGACTCCACATCCTCCCTCTTGCTCCGTCCCTGTGGCAGAATGCTGCTGACAGCTGTTGGACAGCTGAGGCAATTCACCTCCAGAGTTGCATAATTTGGAAAGTGCTTTGGGATCCATTTGGTTGAAAGGTTGTTAATTATGATGATTTATTGACACTGGGAACGAAGCTGAGCCTTGACAATATGGAGAATATACTTAATGTCTAATTCTTTTGCTTGTCCCACTGGAAAGTCCCTAAGTACAAGGAAAAACTTTCTAATCTTTTTGTGCCTTATGAATAGGGTCCACAGTTGTGGAAAACAGAATATTACTGACCTTTGGAAGTGGGGAGAACATCCGGGGCTGATAGATCATACTTAGCAATACCTTATGATTATCTCAGTTTATAGTGGGTTTTTTTTTCCTAGCTGGTTTTCTCCACCTAGTCTTCCAACTTAGACACACTGACTCTGTCTCTCCCTCACTGCACACATCCACTGGCAATGCCTCTTAAATCTGCCCTCCTGTTCACACCACCTTTTCTTCAGGTTAGCCTTTATCACCTCTTCCCTGAGGCCTGCCCTCAACTCTTGGTCCCTATTCAAACCTAACCTTCCAGAGTTATCTTCCTAAAACAAAAAAATAAAGCAAACATCTTATATTTAAAAAAAAAAAAAAAAAAAAATCTGAGCTCCTTTGGAAAGCCACAATCAGAGCTTCTCACAGCTCATCTTTTCCACCTGATAGCCAGTTGACCCTTGCACACTCTGCTACTGTCACAGCGAACTTCCCACCTTTCCCTCAAACTGCCCTGCCTTCTCAAGTTCTGTGAGCCTTGAGACATAAAAATCCACCTCCTGGAGGGTCCTTCCTTACCTTCTGTCTCTGGAAAACACCTACTCATCTTTCAATGCTCCTTAAATGTCACCTCCTCTGCCCAGTTCTTCCAAGTACAATAAGATAATTGCGGCATTTATCACATTTGTGTGGCTTTCTTCTGTTTCCATATCTATTCCTCCTACTAGATGGTATGTTTACAAAGATAGAGACTATGCTGTCCTCATTTTAGTCTCCTCGGTAGACAAAGTAAGTACTAATTAATGAGCTATTGAATGTTAGGGTTGGTTACTACTAAGTAACCTGGCTTTAGACTCTAGATGTTGCAAAATGTATAAATTTACCAATGGCTATGTATTTTAGTGAAATTATCAGACTCACCTGAAAAAATATTTCTAAACACCTGTTTATAGTTCATTCATCTGTGTGTCTATTCATTTACTTTTGGACATTATAGTATACAGATCTAAATTTCTTAAACAAAACTCTTGTAAGTGGAAATGTAAAATAGTGTAGCTACTGTGGAAAACCAATGTGGAAGCTACTCAAAAATTCAAAAATAGAATTATTCCATGGGACCCAGCAATCCCATTTCTGGTTATATACCCAAAAGAAATCAAATCAGGATCTCTAAAACATATCAGCACTCTCATTTTCACTGCATACTTTTTATTGTATCATTTATTCACAAAAGCCCATATGGAAACCACTGAGGTATCACCAACAGGTAAACAGATACAGAAAATGAGGTATACAATGGAGTCTTAATTCAGCATTAAAAAAGAAGGAAACCCTGCCTTTTGTAACAACATTGATGAACCTGAAGGACATTGTGAAATAAGCCAGTCACAGAAGGACAAATGCTGTATAATTCCATTTATATGAGATATCTAAAGCAATCAAACTCACAAAAGCAGAGAGTAGACCTACGCTTTCCAGGGGCTGGGAATGGGGGTGGGGGGGCAGTTAATGGGTTTTAAATCATTATGCTATATGAATAAGATCTAGAGATCTGCTGTACAGCATAGTGTCTATCTTTAACAATACAATATTATGCATTTCAGAATTTGTTAAGAGGGTAGATCTCATGTTAGGTTTTTTTATCACAAAAATAAGAATAAAAACAAAGGTATACCCAGAAACTGTAAGAGGTATTGGAGTTGAATATGTCTATTCAGTTAACTATGCTGATAGCATCATGGACATTCCAAACTCATCAAGTTATATACATTAAATATGTACAGTTCTTTGTTTATCAATTATACCTTAATAAAACAGTTTTTAAAAACTTTTAGAGACAGATGTATTTCTTGTATTTTAAAAGTAATTTGTTGTATTATAAAAGTAATATAGTGTACTTATTTATTATGCATATTGCAAGCATCCCAGTAGGGTCTGGGGTACCACTCTGTAATCCAAACATAGCAATTCTGACCCTAAACATACACACATTCACACTGAACAGAATACAAATACAGACAGCCTCACTTCTTTTGCCACCAAATGAGTTTGCCACAAATTTAGGGGAAAGTCAAGGTTTTTGGGTGTTTCCAGAGTTTGGATTTGGAAACTCTGGAAAGGGACTAGAACCTGTATATATAGTCGCCAATTTGTTTATCATTCATATCCCTCCTTAAAGTGTCAACTTGTTAGGACCACAGGTGTAGTCTTGTTCGCTCCTGTATCACTCGTACTAAATCTGTGTCTAATGTTTAGTATGTGCTCAATAAATTTCTGTTGAATGTATGGATGAGAGATGGATACATGCATTAAACAAAAGTCTGGCTTAATGTAAAGATAATCCAAATAATGGATTCCAAGCATTTGTTTTTTCATGGGCTGTAAGTTCTTATGGGTCAGGGGTACTTTGTTTTGATCACATCTTGCTCTCTTTTTATGCTTTGTACTAAGTGTTGTCTTCATATAAGGAACTACAAATTCCTTTTACAACTAGAAAGTAGTAGTTTAATTTTTTTTGAGAAAATTGAAATTCTTTCTAGAAAGTTCACTAAGTTGCAAAGCAGAGTTATGTGGTTTGGGGTTTAAAAGTAAACACTATCAGTCACTCTTCACTGGAGCTCTGGGTATAAAGGAGCAAATAAATATCCTAATCACCATGTTTTAGAAATATATTACCTTACACTCCAGTTTACTATCCATGTCCAGTGCTGAACTATAAACTTTTATTTCCCTCAAACAAACCCCCAAACATTTATCACATTAAAAATGAATCATCTGTTATGCTCCAACCATAAACTGAATAATAAACAGAGGCAGGAATTATGATCTCTGGAAAACTGGAGAAGCGCCGGTGTGCGATCACAATATTTCACCCCATAAATCTTCAAATCCACATTTATATTGAATTCCCAGACTTGCCTGTCAAGAGAATGTCTAAAATCCTAGCTAATTGTTTTACAAGAATAGGTGGAAGCCAATAGCAAGTCCTATTTGTTGAAAGAGGATTTTGAGGCAAATCTGATAATTTGGCCATTAATTGGATCATATTCTCCTACAGAAGTTTTATTTGAAATAGTTCAACTTGAGGCACTTTTAAATGTGGAAAAGTTCTCTGCATTCCTGAAAATCCCAGTGCCTCATATATGGCTTGGCACATTTTATATTTCTCCTGTGTGTATGCAAGAACATTTTTAGAATAGGATTTGACTTATGGCATATCTAGTTTACGTACTAGTTAATTGGAATCTAATTTCTACTATACTTTAAAATGAATCTCAAGGATGCAAGGTTTGCATCCATCCATGTGAAAGTTATATTTGATCCTCATGTTCTTCTATATGGTTTCTTCATGGACCCTGAAAATGATGTCTACTTTTTTTCAGAAATTCATCCATTTCTGTGTGGCTATTCTAGGCAACTAGGATAGTCAGATTTTAAAATTAATATAAAACAAATCCATGTTTGATTCTCTGAAAGAAGTGACTTTTCCCAGTCTCTGTTTTGGTTAAATTGTTAGCTTGCCTTATATACATGTGCTCCTAAAGAGATGGAGAAGCCACTTTGCAGCCTGGCTTTGTACTGTGTTTACATGATTACAATAGGTCAAATCTGATGTGGTGTTGAAAGAAAATTCCTTTTGCAGCTAATTAATGAAATGCCGCACAAAGCATGCCACCACCTAATAAAAACATCAGCTTGTGAGAAATGTTTACTGCCCTTTTCAAAAACTTCCCCTTGGATTTGGGCGTATGGAATATTACATTTCACGTTCGGCTCTGGCTTCCCGTGCAGCTTTGGAATACTTGCTGTGTCCCCGCCAGAGGAGAGATTCTGTAAGGAAACTATTAGCCCTTGGCTAGGCTCTCAGCCTCATGATTCAAAATGACCAGCATTCATTAAACTTTATTACTGAGCTGCATGAAGTTTCTCTGGATTAGGAGACGGCATGACCCTCTGTCCAGATTTTTGAACGGTGCTGAAGCTTTTCATTAACCTGGAAGCCTTCTATTTACATGGTTCACAGCCTGGTCTCAGCTCACTTGGAGGTAACAAAGGGTGTCGGGACAGGAGGGCAGTGGGAGTCCCGCTTCTCCAAGGCTTCCATCTGACTCTGATCAGGTCAGCACTTTAACTCCTGCCTCATTAGGTAAAATAAAATGAAAATGACTGAGTCATCAGGGGTCATATTTCAGATTCAGCTTCATCTCTTCCTGCCTCCTTCTCTGGGTAGCACAGTGCTGTGATCTGGTTTGCTTGCCCCCCACCCCCCATCCCCCGCCTCACCCAGTGCATGTGTGCGAGTGCGCTGCTGCCAGTGTGGGTGCCACCTGCGCCCAGCTTACAGCGCCCACCTATTATCTGGAGCAGGAGCAATTCCCCTTGACATAAAACTTGTTACAAATAAGAAAACGCTGATTTCTGTAACTGAGGGGGAGCTGTAAATTAAGAAGGGCATATTCTTAAAGTAGAAAAGTAAATGAGTGCGAAATAAATTGTTACTAACCTGATTAGTGCTTAATTCACATACTGATAAGTTAGATGCTTTTGAAATCGCTGACTTCTTTGGTACTGGAGAGCATTAACATATGTAGCCTTGCTCACCTATAATGAGACAGAGCCGCATGGTGTGCCTCCTCATGTGATACATGGAAAGGATACATTGCCCAAGTAGTATTTTTATCAAAAATGTATGTTTTACCTGAAGAATTGCAAGAAACTGGTCAAATTCAAATTGTGGAACATTCTACAAACAACTGGTCTGTATTCTTCAAAAAGGTCAATGGCTTGAAAGACCAAATAAAATGTCTTAGGTAGAGGGATACCGAAGACACATGACAATTAAATGTGATCTGTGATACTGAGAACAATAAACAAACTACAAAGGATGTTGTCAGGACAATCAGGTCAGTTTGAATGTGGATTGATTATTAGATAATATTATTGTACTGGTGCTAAATTGCTGATTTCCTGAGTGAAATCATGGCATTTGATTATGTTGGAGAATGTCCTTGCTCTCAGGAGACATATGCTCAAACATTTAGGGATGAAGTGGCATGATGTCTTCAACTAAATATTAAGTGACTCAGAAAAATATTCATGTTTTAGGTTGCAAGCCGGGTCTCCAGCCAGATCCGTAGCTAGAGGCAGGTGAAAGGCAACCATCCATTGATATCTCTCTTCTTCTCTGCCTCTCTCCCTTCCCCTCTCTCTAAAAAAAAAAAATAATAATAATAATCTTTAAAAAATATTCATGTTTTAGGTATTCACACATACATATATGGAGTAAAAGAGAGAGAAAAATGTGTTGCAAAACATTAAAAACTGATGGCTCTAGATGAGTCTTACCAATAAGATTTATTATTTTTACCTCATGGAACTGTTTTAATAATTAAAATTACAGAGGCAAAGTGATTAGCACACTGATTAGCTCAGTATGCTGCTACTGATCATGATGTTAACAGTAACATCCTGAGAGCTTCACCTTCCCTAAGTCAACATGGAGGGATGGTCGTGTAATACCCCACCTGATTAAATGGATTCTCAGATTGAAGTGACAGCTATTGTGAACATTCTTACTTGACGTATCAAATGTTTAACCAAGGATATCTATATAACATTAGGCTATAGTCTATATGGCACCAAACATGTCCCCCAGTGATGTCTTTCCCCTTCATTTTCAGGGTCAGCCCCCTGAGGATAATAGATGGAGGCACACCTGTCCCCTAGCTCCACATGGGCCTGCCTCCCCATGCTCAAGTTCCTGCTTCCGCAGTAATGTGCTGGGAGTGCTGTTTGGGTACAACCCTTGATACTCCATGTTTTTAAACCTTTGCTACTTTATTCTTTTCCTACTTATGCCAAAGATTGTGTTTCCCTCCTCTTTTTATATCACCTTATACCTAAGCCTCTTTTTCCTTTATGGCACCAATGTTAAGTTAGGTATTGTGTAAATAATAGAGAGTCCTCCCTTTCAAATAAATCAGGAGTGTAATCCTACAATTTCAGGACCCAGGGTCCTTCTGGCTTACAATTTCTCTGTTCTTCATTGTGGCTTCTATCTTTTTGCAAAGTCACTTCGTAGTGCAAAATGGCTGCCAAGGTTCCACTATAGGACCAGCTTCCAGGCAAAAAGAATATCCTTCCCAGCTGAGTCAGCTACCTTCAAAGTAATCTCCTGGGAGCCTCACCTAATAACTTCTGCCAGAATCTCACCAAGTTGCATGGAAGGATGAGAATTGTAATCTTTCCCATGGGCATATTGTTGCCCCAAATAAAATCAGGGAACTCATTAGGAAGAAGAAAAGAAAGAACACTGACTGGCTAGAAAACTAGCAATCTGGTGCTCCAGCATCTGTTAGCATATTGTTGAATCAGCTACTTGAGTATAGGTTATAGGTCGGATGGGGTGGAGAGATGCATAAAAAATAGTCTCCCCTAGCAATTTATAATTTATTTAAGAAGGCAAAACATGCAGAAAACTTAGAAAAAAATTTAGTGCTGATTTAAATGAAACTTACAGAAGACAAGAAGAACCAAAGTCTTGAGGCAGGGTTTCTGACTATGCACAAAATTTAGATAATAGAAATTGCAGGAGAATTTTCCAAGGGGGAAGAAACAACACAAGTAAAGCAAGAAGGCTTCGCCTCACTTACCTGGGCAGAAGGGATGGTTGGAAGAAGAGCAGAAAGTAAAATGACAAGTGGAGTGGGGATGGATTACAGAGGATATGGATCCTAAGACACAGCATTTGATCCTGATGAACTAGGCAATAGGGAGCCATCATGGGTTCTTAAGCAGGGTACTAGTTAGGTAAAAATGGTATGCTAGGAAGACAGCTACGAATAGGAGTAAGAGGCTGGAAGAACAAATGAGCATATATTAATTCACATTAATATAAACTCTGCATTAAGAAGTCAATGGAAACGGAGAGGAAAGGACAAATCTGACAGGTGTTGAAGATAAAATTTGATGATCAGGGAATGCAAGGAAAGGAAAAACTGCAGGATGACTCTGAGGTTTCTTGTCCAGAATAGTGGAGCTTTTGGGCAAAGTGGAGAATAATGAATTCTGGAGAACTTGGTACATTTGAGGAAGAACAGTGAAGAATGGATAGATGAGATATAACAAAAGTCATTAATAATCATTATAGAAGTGAAAGCCCTGATGTTATTACTACAGAGTTCATGGAGACCTGAATGATACATTTGTGTATTTAGCTATGTGTATTTTTTGGTGGGAAAGTGCCCATTAGTTTCTTAAAGGATAATGTCTTCATGAGAGAGACAACTCACATTTTTTAAATCATATGTACTACATATAATAAACAAACTAAGGACGTGGTACTTTGTACTTCAAGAAACTCAAGGCTTACTGTGTTAATTCTTCATAAAAAGGGAAAAGAGAATTTCATTTACTCAGGGTTCCTAAAAAGAGAATTAGCATTTATTTGGTTTTTGCTTTATGTCAGATACATTGCCATACATAATTTTTAAATCTTTTTTTAAAAGATATTATTCATTATTTTTTAGAGAGAGGGGAAAGAGGGGAGGAAGAAAGGGAGAGAAACATCAATGTATGGTTGCCTTTCACCTGCCTCCAGCTGGGGACGAGGCTGGAAACCTGGCTTGCAATCTGGGTATGTGCCCTGACTGGGAATTGAACCAGCAACACTTGGATTCACAGGCAACCCCAATAATTTTAATGTTGTCCCGGGTTACCCAGCTCAGCAGTGGAACTGGCATCCAAACTCAAAACACTGCTAACAAAGCTGCCACACTTTTTTATATTGTCCCGCTTGCCTTCTTGGTTCTTCCTCCCTTCTTTCTGGCACATCAGATAGCAGATCTGATGAAAAATTATTCATCTACAATTTTTGGTACTCACAGCTTAATGAGATTTTGAAAGACTTTGAAAAACCAGTGTGTTATGATTCTATTCTATAATTTCAATGAGAAAACTTTAGGATAGGTATTTGGTTTTTCAGAGCCTAACCTAAGGAATTTGATGTTATCAAGCTATTTGAAGGACAATGCATTTCCAGAACTTTTATATGATTAAAGACTGTCCAAAACAAACTGATTTGTCTGTTCTCATTAATGTGGCTACTAAGGAATTTTCTCAGGTTACCCATTTGGATAACTTTAAAAAAAATGTTGAAAATACTGAAAAATTTGGTAGATAAAAGATAATTACAGATAAAGATAAGCAAACAGTTATTTTTCATTGGAACTTCAAAAATAAAGACAAATATATTTGTGGTTGAAATAAACTCTTCCTTCTGTTATCCATTAGAAAAGCCTCTTGTCTCTAATAACAGAGGGATTAACTACCATGGGTTTTTCCCAGTGACTTCTTTTTTTTTTTTTTTTAAGATTTTATTTATTATTTCCAGAGAGAGGGGAAGGAAGAGAAGACAGAGAGGGAGAGAAACGTCAATGTATGGTTGCCTTTCACCTGCCTCCAGTTACAAACCTGGCTGGAGACCTGGCTTGCAACCTGGTTATGTGTCCTGGCTGGGGAATCAAACCAGCGACCCCTGGGTTCGCAGGCAGGCACCTTATCTACTGATCCCAGTGACTTCTTGAATAATATTTTTTTTTCTTTCAGAAATCTTGTTTTTATTCTTGACCATGGTTTCAGATCTGCTCCACACATGGCCGTGAAACCGGTCAAAGAGCATTTCCATGGAGTTAGCTGGGTGAGCCCATTTTCCCCAGAAGGTCACCTCTGTGGTGCTGCTGAGGGACAGTCAGGGCTCGAGTTATGTCTTCCCTTCAAGTCACAGCTCATTTCTCACCAACTTTTGACCATCTCCCAGAAGTGAACTAGACCCTCTGAATCTCAGAGGACATTTCTTTTGCATGAGAGTGTTTTGTCTCTGTTGTATTTGTCATTGTTTGACTGGATTCAAGGGCAGACAAGGGAATTCATTTCTAATATGTCAAATTAACTTATCAGGGCCAAAGGATGTCATTTGGTGTTGTGTATGTGCAGCTAGAGCTACAGCCTTTTTCTAAATTTAACTTTAGGAAAGTTAATTTTGTTCCCTTTGGCTGGTTTCATTTAAGCGATGGATATGATCTACCAGCCAAAGGACAGTCATTATTTAAAGAAACTAGTTCTTTGTATCTTCAGTTATGTGTTCTCTGGGGAAAATACGCACCTTGAGTAGATACTCAATTGAATATTTATTATACACACAAATGCAAATTCTCTCTATTCTAAAATGTGGTTTGAGAGATGAGTTAAATGTGTTAAGAGCATGGGGATTTATTTATAATATAATTTGTCTGTATAATTTGAATGAGAGCCTCTCACAGTTGACTGTAAATGCACTTTAATTAAGGTTTAATAACCTTCCTACAAAAATGGAGAATTACTGTAAGTGATCTTGGATAAACTTCAGTGACTTCTTTAAAGGAAACATCAAATAAAAATATTGTAAATATCTTTTATATAGTAATTATGTGGATTAAAGAACTTTATTCAGCTGAATGCATTTTGGCAGATTATAGAGTACACACTCTATAGCAAATGAGATGTTGAAAAAAAGCACTAACCTTGTAGCAACTTGAAATTTCCATTTAGAGACTAGTAGATGTACTGGTATAATGTACTTAACTAACTAAAATGTTTCATAAAAGGGAAAGGTGTGTTTCTTCTGGCAGTAAGTGATTACTAACAAATGGATAAGGCTCTTCACTGAACTCCAAAGATAGGCATAATGTTTTATGTTACCACGAACAGGAATGCTGACTAATGTGCAACATAAAATCTCCCTGATGCTGTAGCTTAGACTATTAGCCAAAGTAATATAAATTATTTCAACCAATGATCTCCCAGCCTCCCTGAAATTCACTCCGCCCATCTCTGAAGTTGATTTTCTCCAGACTAGGCCACTTTCCTAGGGCTCCAGGCTTATGATATTACACCCTGTTCTTTACACCCCAGTCACATTACCTTGAGTAGGCTACAGCCTGGCTGAGAGAGACCATGCAGTCATGCTCTATGAAGTTCACGTTACAGTCCTGATCTATTTAGCAAAAGCTACGCAATCTTAGTAGATGCTATATGGCCCCCCAGAGGAGGTTCAGGTGCTGTGTGTCCCTTGTTGGGGTCTTCTTCCCAAAGACCCAGCAAGGCTATGCAGCTGCCAGTACCTATGTCTGAGCAGATACTATTTTATGCCACACTATAGCTTCTTTAAAATTTGCACTCAATTCACTCTTTAGGAAGAAGGCAGGAAATCTTTACAGATACCTGGGATTCTATTTTCCAGCTAAAGTCCACCTCGGCAAGCCCACATGCTTATCCAGACGAGACAGCAGAGTGAGGGCCCCGGCAGCTCTGAGCACTTGGCCCACCTCTGGTTGTCCCTGTCCCTGCTTCCTCCTACTCTGTTTCTTGACTCTGACTTAATTCCCTCTTGGTGTTTGTCATACTGGTTGGTTTGTGACCACAATCATAAAACCATTTACTTCCATCAACCTACCATGTAGAAAGCTGTGGCCCCGCCACATCTATCGTCTCTTCTGTTGACTCTGTGGTGACCACTTGGTTCCCAGAGCCCTAAGCGAATACAGTTGTAGGCCTGGAGCCCACCTGCAGGCTCTGCTGCCCTGGGGGTAGCAATAGAGATGTAATGGACACTGGGTCATAGGATTGGGGAGCCCATCACAGAAAAATTGGGAGGACAAGACAGTGATAAGTCAAAATTCGAGATCATGGTCTTGGAAAGTTTTCCAGTGTGACACAGTCAGGCCTTAGCCATGTGGGTGAATCAAGGAACTGTGGTCTGGAAACAGGTCACAGGAACTGTGGAAACCAAGGAACCGCAAAGCCAGGGTTTCCACTGCTGCCTCAGCTTCTCTGATCCCAGGCTCCATCAGCTCCAGCTCTTCCTCATTTTGCTCCACTTCTAGCTACTACTCACTGGCCCTTCCACCTTCTCATTAGACATCCCCTCACCCCCTTCTTCTACCCCTTTACCTGACTCTCTCTGAAACACCTCAAAACCCTCCAGAAGAAGCTGCTGTTCCTCCTCTTCTCTGTACACTCAAGGGCTGACACATTCCTCACTTGCCTGTGTCATTGCTATTGACCCTCGCTCAACATGCTCAACATCTTTCTCTTTCATGCCTTGATCATTCACCAAATGCTGACATGGCTGCACCAGCTCTCCAGCACACCAGGGCCCATTATCTGATGACATCATCAGGCTTCCAACTAAGCATTTAACCTCCAGTGCTCACAGTCCCTGAACTAGCTCTGGCTTTCTTCTCCATGCTGACCAATGACTGGAAACTCACCTTCCTAATGTCAATTCCGAAATGCCCCCTCTTCTTACTCTTACACTGTTCCCATCCCTTGTGTGTGCTGCACCCCATTCAGGACTACTGCCCTTTGGCTTCTTCTCCTAGTCCTCCACTCACTCTAACTTCACTTGGCTTTCAACCTGGTTGCCCATAGCCAGCCACTTCAGCCACATATAATCCCAGTTCCATATTCGTTGGTCCCGCAGCAACTTGATAATACTTTTAGTTTCTTGAGTGCCCATATCACTCAGCACAGCAGCCTCTCTGGGCTCTCTCCCACTCCACAGGCCACCAGTCAGCAGCACACCACCCCATCACCCTCTGCAGATGAACTTGCCTTCCTTTCTACTGAGGAAACTGGGGACAACTGACAGAATTTCCTTTAAAATTTCTCTACTCTCCCTTATACCTGTGTCACGTCTCTTGTCTTTCTTTTTAAAATTTTTAAATTACAGTTGACAAACAATATGATATTAGTTTCAAGTGTACAACAGAGTCTTTATTTTTGTTTTTAAAAAGAAAGTACTTGGTCTTTTCTAAAATTAGTTTCTCCTATTTCTACCTCTCTAAGACTTACTCTATCCCTTCTTTCTTTTGCTTCTTCAGTTTCTCCTTCTAATCTGATTTTCCTCGTGGCAAATACACTTGCCTCCACTGTCCTTTAAAAATACTTTCTAGTAATTACTCTTTTTTACTGCTTTCTCTCCCCTTTTCCTAACTATCAAACTTTTTGATGAAGAGAAGCTACCATCAACACTTATTCTCTCTGCCACCTGCTCATTTCTATACCCAGGAACTCTGGTGCCCACCTCCGCCATTCTATTGAAACAGCCTTCTCAAAAACGGGCTGATGGAGTGCTCTAGTCTAGCAGAGCTCAGAGGTCAAAGCCTATTGCCCTCCATCTTCCTTACAAAATGCTCCCATGTTACCATCCAACACCTCTGTGTTTGAGAGCTACATATTCTATTAGCCCAAGAATATGCAGGGAATGCCACAAGATTGTAATGGGCCCAATTCTAAAGATTTCCAACTAGCAAGTGAGAATATGAACTTATAGAAACATTATCTACTGTTCACAAGACCATATTTCGAGCAGGATTGCACTAATACTTCAACAAGAAAACTGTTGTGCTTCCCCATAAGATTTGTGGTTTGAGTCAAGCTGGGTTGTACAAATACCAATGGATGTCCTAAACATTCCACATTTTCTCTTGCTGCGGCTTATTAGCAAGTTCCAGAAGTAGCAGGTCTCAGTGAAGTCCTTTCAATAGCAGCAGAGCTTCTTAATAAAAGTATTCCTAATTTATACTAAATTCCCCTAAACTGTAACTTCTTAGAAAATAGGAACCACATATTCTGCATGTCCATTAGATGTTCTTTGCTCCAAGCATTGTACAATGGAATCAGGATGTGTTCAAATGGAGAGACTAGTTAGGTTCATTTGGCCAACTGTAGTGGAGTGTTCACTCTGTCAAGATATTTGGCCAGACTCTAGAGGGGAAGCTAAGGTAAATTGAGATGAACTCTCTGCCCTCAGGGAGCTTACAGTCAAGTAGTAAAAACTGAACAAGTACCTGGAGACCACAACTGATAAAGACAGTGGTGAGTTCCATTTAGAGGGGAGAGGAATCACTGCCTGGGTTGGGGGCTCCACTCTAACCCTCCCAACCCCCAGCCCCCATGAGAGGTGATCTTCTGAGAATGAAGACTGAGAAAAAGCAAAAAGATTTAACCTCTATGAATGTATCTATTCTTTAAGAAAGGCTATTAAGAAAAGGATAGTTTTATCTAAATGCATAGTTTAACAAATACTAAGCCATTGGATTTTTTTTTTTTAAGATTTTATTCATTATTTTTTAGAGAGAAGGGCAGGAAAGGAAGAAGAAAGGGAGAGAAACATCAATGTATGGTTGCCTTTCACCTGCCTCCAGCTGGCTGGAGACCTGGCATGCAACCTGGCTATGTGCCCTGACTGGGAATCAAATCCATGACCCCTGGGTTCTCAGGCAGGCACCAATTCATTGAGTCACTAGCCAGGGCAGCCATCATATTCTTATTTAGAAAATATTAAGTCTTTGTGAGTTTGTAACAAATGAATTGCATCATCTGCGTTTTCTGGAAAGTGCCTTTTTATGGGCTAAGTGTTTTTATTAAGACACTGCTACCTCTGGGCATCATGTCCATTTAGAGGGTTTATGACAGAAGAAAGGTTGCAGCAATGAAGGCAGGGGCCTTCTCCCCCTGGAGATAAAATGCCCTGAGTTTCCCTGCAGGAGGTCCAGCTCTCTCAGACAAGTTTAATAGCCATTCAGGCACTGAGAAGATCTTATCTAGCATCCCGATTGGTTCAGGGTCACTTGCTGGCTCACATTATATTGAAACGTAGGCAGAAAGAGGGAGTAATTTGTTAATGTCATGTAGGATGAACTTGGTTAGAAAGGGAAGTGTACCCGCTTTATAATAACACAAGTGTTTCCTTGCTAATCCCTTGGCAGGTTCATTATCTGTGCAGCCCCAGGCAATGGTTAGCCTCAATGCTTAGCCTATCGTGAAAGTGAAATTTAACCCTCAGCATGAAATTAATCCTCAAAGATTTATGTCTGCTCAAGTCTAGAAATAATATATTCTAAGTGACTTTATAATCCCTAACTCTTTTTGCATAGGTGCTGAATTGTTATCAAGATGTTATATAGTGCATGCTAGAAAATGGATTTTTGTTTACTTGGGAAAACTGGACAAATCTGTAAGAACAAAGAGAATGATTGCTTATTTCAAGTTTGTGGTTGAAAACCCAACATGGTAGGATGGCTGTTTTTTAAGCAGTAATAGGGTAACCATTTTGGGTGATCATATTCATGCTTGCATTGCATTTTACCTAACAAAATAATAAAGAATTTTTATTAAAAAATCTTGACAAGGAGGCTCTTTCACTCAGCTTATTGGACCTTTGACTTGAAAAAAACTGGGAAAAACCGTGAAAATGCCAAATCAGTATGAATAGTTCCTTGCAGAGTTAAAGGTTTGAGAATAAGAGGAAGTGAAGCTGTGTCTCTTTTCCTGTTTCACAAGACAGGGCTTTGTTCTTTGCCTTTTTATGTCCCCTTCTGTCCAAGGTGCCTGGGCAGTAAAAGAGAGAGAAGGGAGAACAGGTTAGGATTGACAAGGGGTGGAAGAGAACCAATATTTACTGAGAAATATGCATACCAAGCATTTGACACAAAAGTCTTATTTAATCCTCACTGCAAATGGCAAAGTAGGTACCCCTTTTTCAGATAAAGAAAAAAAAAGGTTTAAGTTTCCTATCCAAATCTGTGCATTGGGTAAGTGACATAGTCAGGATTTGAACCCAGAGCCTAAGAAAAGTGAAAAGATTTGAAAAATCAATGAAATGGTTGAAATTCACTTTTCCCCCCCAAAATGTGAGAGGTCCTTTCAGTTTACCTAGTTGCCATTTAGAATATTAATGTTCCTTTGTGCTAATTTGTATTTTGTTTTTATTTAACATGATGGCTTGTTTTTACCATATTCTTAGGTTGCTTGCAGTTCTGTATACTGCATTATTACAAAATTAATCCATATTTTCACTCATAGCGCCTTGTGAGATAAATACATAAAAGACCCAAGGCTGGAGGATGAGTGTAATTTGCACTATTCTTTATCCCTGGACATTTTAAAGAAATTGAGGGTCTTCTTAATTTACAAAATATATATGGTTTTCTATTTTAATTCAGCAAATGCACAGTTATTAGAAGGCTACTGCAGCTTTATTATCTACCTGACACAATTTTAAATGATGTTGCATAGAGAAGGCAGACTTCAAAAGGAATTACAAAAAAAAAAAAAAAGAATTTCAGCTATACCTGTGCATATTCTTCCTTAGCCAAACCCTCATCAAATTTGCATTCCAGGTGTTGGTTCTTTTGTGCAGGGCTATTTTAACATCCTTATTTACTATTGCGTCCTGTTGGTTGGTATTGCCTGTCACTCTTCTGTAGGAGGAAATTACATTGGTCTGGCACAATTTCTCTTCACAGAGCCAAGTTCAGTGGCAGTTATTGAATGCCCTTTCCTAAGTAGATACAAATCAGCTATTTGATAATTTACTCTCATTTCTGCCTGTTGTTTAGGTACTCACTTTTTTTTTTTTTTTTGACTCTACAAATGCCTATATATACCCTTTTTTCTAAACTTCCAGAACATTCCACCTATACTTTAAAAATCCTAAGCTTAGTTCTTAGAAAAAGGTTATTAGCCCTTACTGATGTACACATAACTTCTTTTAAAACTCCAACAAGGGTCTTTTCTGTGCTGGTTTAACATCCCATCCAGCCACAAAAGCATTCTGCTCACTGTCACAAACCATCCTTCTTGGCATCACAGATTAACTGCTTCAAATAAGTTTTCTTTATTTAACCCCATCTGTTCTCCAATCCATCCAACCGATTTGTATATCCTATCTCTTTTAACTATTTATTTGCTCTGAGCATATATATATATATAATTTATTTTAATTGTACTCTGTATTTACTTTGAATTTCCTTGTCATTGAGTTTTAAACTTCCTTGTACCTCATCTTTTTTTAGGATCCTCATGCCTGTATAATTTACTATGCACTTTATAGAGGGATTGAAAAATTAACTTTAATGGGCTTATATGGAAGATCTTTTGTAGTGAAATTTCAAGCAAATTATTCAAACTAGTAAACATGAACATTTATTTTAGTAAAGTAAGAACAGATTCTGATAAAATATTATTTGTTCAGTCACACAAGGAAGGGTGGCATCCACTTTATCTTCTGATATTTGTTTAGTCATTGTAGAGTACCACAGAATGTTCCTTTGAAGTGATGATTTTCACAAGGGTAAAAACAGTCATTTATAGTGTTTAAAAAAATAATCTTAAAAGGGCATAAAGCTGCAAACAGGCAGTAAAAATTTGTTGCGAAGTAGATTCTTTTGAGTACCTGAGAATGCCTTCCTGTTGGTATTTGTTTATAATTTTGTTTGTTTTTTCTAAAATTACTTCCAAATTGTCAGCCTGCAGAAAAGCATGAAAAGGTATAATGATCACACTTCAGATCCACCAAGTTAACACAGAATATTATGGAAAATTGTTTTAACTCTTGAAAATCCCTCTACAACTATAAAAGTGCAAATGAGATTGTCCCTGCTGTTTTGGCCAGGCCTGTGAGCCTCAAAGCAATCGGATATTTATAAGAAAATTCCAGACATAGCAGTGCTGCCATGATCCATATGACCCAAACTTTCCAGTTTTTGTCTCTTGTCCTGTCTAAGGAATAACAAAGAGGCATACATTCAAATGGGAAGATCTCAAGTCATTGTTATGATTCAATATAATGAAAATCTGTGTAGTATTTGATAGAAGTCATTAGGACAAAAAAGCACTTTTTCATTTTCACCATATTCTGGTGATTTTCCAGTAGCCATCTCAGTGTAAACAGCTCCAACTTCTCTCCAGTGCTGTCCTGAGAAATTGGCTACTTCTGTTTTTCAGTAAGGGATTTGGTTTTCTTTAAGACTAGACTGACAATCCACAGTGTCTGAAAGGTTTTCTTTAATTCTTATCAAACTAGTAAAGATATGACATGGAAGCCCTGGCTGTGGCACAGCGGATAAGGCGCCAGCCTGCGAACCCAAATGTCGCTGGATCGATTCCCCCGCCAGGGCACATAACCAGGTTGAAAGTCAGGTCTCCAGCCCGGTCCGTAGCTGGAGGCAGGTGAAAGGCAACCATGCATTGATTAAAAAATAATATTACTAATAAAAATAAAAAATGAAAAAAGATATGACATGGAAATGACTTGAGCATAGCTATGTATTGATCTTTCTCAAATTTTATACTTGGAAAAGACTACTGGTATCTTTAGGTGTGACTCAAATAGCTTAAAGAAAGAGGACCTTGTGTATTTGAAGTGTCTTTTCAATATTCTTAAATTGGCTTGGAGCTTGATTCAGTAGACTCCCTTATGAATTTCTCAGAAAACATTTTGGCCAGCCTTATAAGTATTGTAGTTTCATTCTAAGGGTTGATACATCTCATAAAAGATTGTTCATGAAACACCAAGGATGCATTTTCAGCTTTAATCAGTTGAAAACTGGCATAATAAAATTACCTTGTGGAGGAAACTTATTTTATTTTAAGCATATTAAATTTTCAATGATAAAGAACTATACAATAACTAACACTATGCTTACATATAAGAGGAGAACTGAAGTTGAAATTCGGAATGTTTTCCTAACTCTTGTACTTACTCTACACTAGAGATGTTTCCCCACAAATTCTAGTAATGCTACATACACTAAGGTGCAGCTGTATGAAAACAAAAAAAAAAAAAAACATAACACTTAGCCTTAAATCAGCTTTTTAAGCCAGACATTTTCAATAGAAATATAATGTAAGCCATACATATAATTTTAAATATATTAGCCACATTGTCAAAAGTAAAAAGTCCATGCTTACTATAATACATCCTATGGAATGCAATGGTTAAAGTCAAGTTTAGTCCTAGTAAAATGATGAAGTTAGGTTTAATGGAAAAGGTTTTTCACTACTTTAGCTTTTAAATTAAATCTAAATTAAGTAAAATAAAATGATTTCCTCAGTTGCCCTAGCCACATTTCAACTGCTTAGTAGCCACATGGGACTAGTGGCTACCATATTGGACAGTGCAATATTAAGCCTTTGCTGATTTTACACAAAGCTCTAGCACTGTATTAATAATAGTCCTTTTGTATGTAGTTATTGTTTAGAATAAACATGATCAAATAAGATAAATCACTTTCTATAGATCCTCTAGAAATCAGTGTAAATAAATTGCCTATATGCTGCACTGATTTCTAGGTGTGCTTATGTCCCTGGTTTTAGCTACATACATGTGCTGGGAGGCCTGGCAGGAGAAGTAAAGTAGAGAGGAGAGAACCAGCTATTTGATCAAGCTTTTGCATGAACTCCAAGTCATGAAATTGATGATGTGGGATATTGAGGAGGGGTTGGTGTGGCCTTCCAATGTATGGTGAAGGGCAATGGTGATGTTGCTTAAGAATATATTCATTTGTATGTTGCATTATGTGCAATATGAAGATCATATATCATAGAAATGTATACTTGAAACCAATCTGATCCTATTAAACACCATTACTACAAAAAAATTAATTAAAAAATTAAGTGATATTTTAATATTAAAGTTAAAAAAGAATATATTAATTTGGAAAAAAACTGTCTTTTAATCTTAAGCTCATTACAACTTATATAAAAATTCAAAATTTAAAACTAAATAGAGGCCTTGGCTGGTGGCACAGTGGGTAAGGTGCCGACCTGCGAACCCAAAGGTTGCTGGTTCGATTCCGAACCAGGGCAACATAACCAGGTTGTAAGCCAGGTCTCCAGCCAGGTTCCCAGCTGGAGGCAGGTGAAAGGCAACCATACATTGATGTCTCTCTCCCTCTCTGCCTCTCTCCCTATACCTCTCTCTGAAAATAATAAATAAAATCTTTTAAAAAAACTAAATAGAGTGAAAATATATTTTTTCTCTCTCATTTTTTTCTTTCCCTTGGGAAGGAATGTGTTTTCTAGTTCCCCCTGTTCTGAAATAAGAACAAAGGATCAACTGTTACACCAAAAACATACTAGTATGCTAAGATTAAATATTTAAAGAAAAGAAAAACCTTAAAAATAAAATGTTTGAATTCTGTAGCTAATGTTCACACAGCTAATTTTTACAATACCTTAAGTTAGACACTTTACCAAAACTTCCTGGCCCCCTATGTATGAGACATTTTTACTCTGAGTGGAAGTGGTGAGATGTTTGATATAATAATAATTTTTTTACTCATTTGGGTGCTTCTATAGCATCTTTTTGTTGGGAACTATTGACAGTAGAAAGAATGTAAATAGTGCCAAATAGATGTGAAAGAGAAAATTGTGGTTAGCTTTTTGGATGCTATATGATATAACCTTGGCATATCCGGGTTGGCACAAAGGTGCTTTTCCCCCTTAAAAATAGCATTGCAAATATATAATTCTGGGTCTATTTATTCTTTTTTTTCTCTATTTTTTTGTATTTATGAACATTTCTATTTCTAACTTTAAAGACATGGGTTCTAGCCCTAGCTGGTGGCTTAGTGGATAGGCACCGGCCTGCGAACCCAAAGGTTGCTGGTTCGATTCCCAGCCAGGGGTCATAACCAGGTTGCAAGACAAGTCTCCAGCCACATCCATAGCTGGAGGCAGGTGAAAAGCCTCCATTAACATTAACCATACGTTAATGTTTCTCTCCCTTTCTTCCTCCCTCCCTGCCCTTCTTTCTAAAGATCTCTAAAGATCATCTCTAAAGATAATGAATAAAATCTTAAAAAAAAAAAAAGAAGACTTGGATTCTAAATGATGTGATAGGATTATGCATTCTGTACAATGGATAATCCTATGCAAAGCAATAATGCTTTCTGTCAGCTTTGAAGCAAGCCACTACGGGGGAAAAGCACAGTAGCAGATGATGACAACCACATAGATAAGGAGGATTGAAAAGAAGGGAAACTTCCCAGAACAAACATAGGTGCCCTTTTTGGTAGACATGGTCTGAGGTGCATGCCAATCTTCTGCTCTTGTGTAAGTTGCCATCACTCACAGTCTAAGCTGAAAGGATGGGCTTCATGGCAACTCCATTCCCTGACCATGGCCAAGAGAGCCAGTGGGAGACAGCTGATCCCTGAAAAATTTTAACTGTGATATAGTTTTATAGTGAGAAAATCTGCAGAAAAGAGATGACACCCAAATTAGGATAGTTGAAAGAAGGTACATAAATGGATTTATTATAAAAGTAGATGCGGGCAGGGTGTAAGGATGTCAGAAGGAGGAACTTAGGGTCCCAGGGCTACCAAGCAGGAGGCGAAGTTATCAGTGCTCAATGCATGTGTGAAGGGAAAGGTTACCAAAACTTGAAAGATGACAGGGCTCCTTAAGAGGAGCAGTGAACTTCTGTTGACAGAGACAAACTAGAGGAAGCCTCACAGGAAGGAACCAGACAAATAAATACCATGAACTCATTTTCCTCCCTTCCTTCTGTCACCTGCCAGGGCTGTTTAGTGACCAAATCTAACTGGAAGGCAGAGAGTAAAGGAGTGTTTTTTTTTGTTTTTTTTTTTGTTGTTGTTGTTTTTAATTTTTTTAAAGATTTTATTTCATTATTTTGAGAAAGAGGGGAAGGGAGAGAGGCAGACAGGGAGAGAGACATCAATGTATGGTTGCGTTTCACCTGCCTCCAGCCACAGACTTGACTGGAGACCTGGTTTGCAACCTGGTTATGTGCCCTGGCTGGGGAATCGAACCTGTGACCTTTGGGTTCGCAGGCCGGAAAGGAGTGTTTTTGATGGAATCCATTCAGATCATTTCCCAGGGCCATGAACAGAGTGGGAAAAGGTAGAGAGTGAATCTGGAAGAGCAAATGAAAAATTTTTGGCACATGTGGTGGCAGAAAGGAGTAAATGTTGGGTACTAGGTTCGTCATTTTACACCAAGGCTGGGTAGCTCTATCCAAGTTAGAGCTGCGGGGGAGCAGGAAGCATGAGGAACAGGAAGGAGCTGATCTGAAAAGAGAACACATAGATGGAGAGAGAACGCATTGTTGATTCTTGGATCAGTTAAAGCAAATCTAGCTGCAGAAACAAAACCCAAAATTTTGGTAGTTTACCCCCACAAAATATACTCATGTAATAGTCCAGCGTGAGTATTACCAGATTATAGGAAGATTTCCTCCACAAAATATACTCATGTAATAGTCCAGCATGAGTATTACCAGATTATAGGAAGATTTCCTCAGTGTACAATTTAGGCTCCTTTCATCTTGTACCTCCGCAGCTACTAGAGCTTCCTTCTTGCAAGTGATACAGACTTGATAACTGTAGGTAATCTTGCTGTAAAACACATCCTCAAATTACACCTTGTACATGGAACAAGAGATAGAATGAAGAAGCTTCACTTGCTTCTTAAAAGCCACAATCTAGAAATGATACACATCACTTAGATTCCACTGAAAAGAACTGAATATTGTCTATACCTGTATGTTAAGGGGGTTGGGCATCTACTCACTAACTGTGTAGGTACCTCCCAGCATCAATTCCACACAATGGGAAAAGAGGTTTTAGGTGGACAGGTTATGGCTTCCACCACAGTCCCTGATAGATTTCCCTTGTCCCCGACCCAAATCCCAGGAGACCTTATTATTCCTCCTTGTCACACACCGTCTCTATAATAGGCCCTCCCTCCCTCCCTCCAATGTGTGTTGCCTTGAGACATATCAGTTCTATAACGAGAGCCCTTGGTGAGGCCATGCTCATTTAGGATAGGTATTGCAATGTAGTAAAACAGTTACTTGTTTACTCCTCATATTTCTAGAATATTCTAACTTGGGATTTTAAAGAAAATTGTCTATCTTATTTTATCTGACAGTCTGGTACCTTTTATTGTATACTTGTTTGCCTATGGTAAATGGTTTTTCTTAAGTCACAAAAACTTTCAGAAATTGTATAACTTTTTAATATTCTTGAGAGTTGAAACTCAATCTGACATAAGTAATATTATTTTTTAAATATCTATTTGAACCAATCTTAATTGCAGAAAGTTCTCTTGGCACTGAATATTTAAAGTTGTGAATATAATGACTAAACCATTAAAAATACTCATTTGTCCTGATCCCTTTTTTCCAAGTTGTCTACATTCAAGGGAATCGAAAATTTAGGGAATACGTGCCAGCAGTTTTATAAATTATATGAAGGTTTTTTAAGTGACAATTGAAAGTATGGAATTGCAGCTGTTCATGATTTCTGCCAAAAATTGACCTAACACATGAGTAGGAGTGGGCTGAGTAATTCCAAAAGTACTTTACTGGGAGGTAGAATCCTTTGCAGTGGTGTTTCTCTCTCTCTCTTTCTCCCCCCAAAGCAATAGTGCAATCCTATCAGAACCAACAGAAAGCCACAGTGATTTGGTCAAAATTTTGAATATAGGCAGTTTTCTCAAAAGTCATTTTCATATTTTTCTTAAATTTTCAAATTAAACATGCATCTCTGAGAATCTGAGTAACAGACACCACACAGTCCTTAGGGAAAAAGTGGGAAACACGGAAACCCAGGATACAAACAGAAATGGAATGCACAAAACAAATGGGGACAAAACAAAGAAGGAATCATCATGGCTGGCATCAGCGGTGCTTTGTGTCATCATCCTCACACTCATCTTCAATTATAAATTAGTTCTAGTTGAGCTCCAGCAGCAGCGGGACTCTTTACTAAGCCCTTGAAGTAAGACCAGGAAGGGAGACTGCCCGTGCCTGGGGAGCTCTACCTGAGTGTGACAGTCGAGCCTCCGGGACAGAACCTGACTGCTAAAGGAACACTGCCCACCTCTTCCCTTCTCTCAGAACGGCTCTTTCCCAGGGAAAGTTCAAATTCAGCCAGAGGCCACTTATAGCAGAACCTCAACACTCTGGTCGAAAAACACACCCAAAAATGGTCTCTGAAAAGCCAAAAATAGTTGTTATAAAGGCCAGGCACTGATACTCAAGGACAAACTCATAGTCTGGCCCCTGAGGCCCTCACTGAGAGCCTGGACCACACTGCCTTATCTGTTCCTTAGTTCCCTGATGGCTTTAAGAAATGAATTGCATGTCTTAGGAGGAATAGGGGGAAGAGAGCAGGGAAGTGAAGGGAGCCAGAAGAGTGGCTGAGGGGCATGGAGGACAGAGCCCTCCAGGGGTAAAAAAAAACCAGCAAAGCACTGTGAGGCCCATAAAGGTAAAAACTGGCCTGTCCAAGCCTTGTGAGGCCTGAGATCACTGCATAATGATAACCGGGGAGGGTGGCTCCTTTCAGAAGGTCCCCACCAGCCTCAGGCACTACAAAGATGCTTTATTGGGTTCCCTGTGCTATTTAGGGAGGCAAGCACGAATAGGACAAATCTGGGAAGACTTGCCTGTTATTAATCCTTTAATGCTACCTGTTTGACCCCGTAAGAGGATTGTTGTCTTAGAGAAGCACAGTATAAAACCTCAGTGTCTATGCAGAGTAGGTAACCAATAAATGTTAGTTGGTTGAAATTCTCTGTAAATTTAACTGTTTCAGGACACTTTTTGCTCTTTTATGCTCAGTAATAAGGTTTTCCTTGTGAAGGGAGGGACTAAATCTCCAAAGGTTAAAATCTAATCTCCACCTTATTTGATGATTAATTGAATGAGAGTGCGCAGAGTTTCATGGCCATGTACACAGCCAGGGTTCTCTGGGGTTCATGATATAATAGAATATTCATTATCAGCCATTTAGCTGAGATAAAAGAGAGAGCGAAGGAGGGAGAGAGGGGGAGAGAGACAGACAGAGAAAGTTATAAATCTCACTAGTTGATATTGGCCTTGCAGATGTTCTCCAGTCACACAGTAGGTACTCAAACATTTGGAATTAAATAAACCCTATAGAATATGAGCTATGTAAATAGAGAAAGATATTTTGGAGGTTCACAATATATCAAGCCAGATGTCTACAGTGAGAGAGCTGGAAGGAATCATATGATGTCTTTTGCTCTTCAAATAAGATGGCATTGAAATTCTTTGACAAAGATACCCATCCCACTTCCCCTGAAGAGATCTCTCTCCATCTACAGTCTATACTCCTGTCAGTGAAGAATCAAATTAAAGAATATGACTGGTGTATCTCTGAAAGCTTGCTCTCCCCAGGACAGTTAATTCAGGGCTGATTTCTTTAGAATTTCAGGGATAAACCTCCAAGTTAACTGGCTGATGTACAAGTAACATTCCCTTTTTGACTGCTGAAAAAGCTTGGGTTCATGGAACCAACTTTACTGGTCATTCACTGAACTAAAGAGACAAATTTATGGTACAGCTGACAGACTTCAGTAAACCTACTCCCTCTAGTCTGGTGCCTTTCTAGCTCCAATTTGATACTTTTTCTGTTTTTCTTTTTCTAATGATTTTAACCATACAAATACAAGAAACTGTGAAACTGAGGCAAGCAGAGATGACATCATATGTGTCAAACTGCTCTCAAAGTTCAAAGTGATTTATAACTAAGCAGGATGATTATTTCTGTCATTTTGGGGTTCTGTCCACCAATGAAACTGTATCCACATTTGAAACTGATAACAATTCATCCAAATCTTGGTAACATATGAGGTCAATCTTGGAATAAAGAAAAAAATGTTTCTTGAAGTTTTTCTGAACGATAATAAACAGCTTGTTTCCTTATTAGCCAAGTTTATTTATCTCCATTCCCCAAATTTCTTTTTAGCACAAGCCTTCATGCTTACAAATGCAAAGAAACAACTCATTTTTAATCTTTCTTTCTTTGAAATTATTGAAAAGTATCCTTCTTTATCAGTGCCAAATAAGCCATAAAATAAGCACATTTGATTAATTAAAATAAAATGCAATGGTACATTAGGTCTCCAGAGACTATATTTTTCGACAGCTCCCTCACTGGGACCCTGGATAATGGTCTCTAGTGCATAATTACTTTCTATGAAGTGGCTGAGTTCCCAGGGCAAGTGAAAGGGTTCTGCTAGATTTGACTGCTTTCTTATCCCCTGTTCTGAAAGTCTTTTATGGAGGCCAGAAACTACAGAAGCATCCCAAGCAATGAACTGATGTTGAACAGGTAAGAATGATGCTACATTGCCTGTTGCCAGAGAATGCTAGCAACCAAGGAGGTGGGTGGGAAGGATTAGAGAGAAAAGACATAATTGGCTTTTTTTCTTTTTCTTTTTTTGAGGGGAGGGGTCAAGTTTTTAAAAACTGTAATTATTTGGGGAATACGGGAAAACTGATACTTGTCATGACAAAGTTTATGTAGCTCTCTCTACTTTCATTATCTAGACAATGGGTATTATTTCCGATCTGTGAGCCGTCTTTCCCTCATTCCACATACAAGTTGGTTTCATGCTAATTAATCATGTAATGGCCAGTTTATTTCTCAGTGCACTTGGGAAATTGTAGGTGAGTACATCTGGTTGTGAGGTTATTTCTTGACATTAAATATATGTATAATTTGCACATGTATATTCAAAGAGTGGCAGCACTATCATCTAATAGTAAGCATAGCTTTATAACGTGACATGTATTTTACAAAGCAAAATGTCTGAAAGTCACGTCAGTCAAGCTTTTGTTTAATTGAAACCAGTTTAGGCTTGGAGCATATTAATTATACAGCTATGTCAATTAGCCTATGTTATTAGTAGTGATTTAGCATTATTAAACTTAGGTTGTAATCTCTAACGATCATTTGCCTCTGATTTGTTAACTAGCATATTGTCATTAAAACAAATTTTAGAATTATATTGTCACTACACTTAGTTATTATTTTATCCCATAAGTAATATGCTCATATACAGCTAGATGATAAAATAAGTTCTCTTATCAGGTTTCATTTTACAATGTTATGTAGATGCTAAATACTAAAAATACCATATGTCTTGTAATTGTGTGAAATGCAAAAAAACTAGATCTATTTCATCACCATAATCAGGAACACATAGATAAATATTTATTGTAACAAAATTTGTGGCTGGCAAAATAATGAACTATTTTTAGGATATTTAAGTATACCGTTAAGGTATGAATTGTAAAATGACAGTCACAAATATCAGACTTTAAATCTCCTAGGCTTGTGAAATGAGACTGCAATTAGATGTGTCTAGGATCACAGGAAATTACTTACAGTATAATCAAACTAGCTGGGTTGATCTGATATTTCAGAGAGATAATATTTTTGAGGCTTCGCTCAAAAACATGTTCAAAATTACACGGCAGGATTCCCCTTGCTTTTGTGCCCTCGCCAAGATGTTGTTACTTTATCTGGAGTAATTATCTAGACTGACTGAGCACTCCAGGTTACATATTTCTCAAATTATAAACTGTTTTATAATCACATAGAGAAATTTATTGGTCTTCTTTACAATATCATAAACACTAAGTAAGGCAAAGCACAGCCCAGCCCATTTAGCCCTGCCTACTCCAGTGAAGACATTCACACTTAAAATAGGCAAAGGGCACCCTTTTTTATTTTTTAACCAGGTGTAGCTTTCTACTTTTATAAAGGATCTCTTGTAGTAGATGACTGAGCACCAACCAAGAAAAGTATCTTTCTTTCCCCTGAATTTTTAGTATGATTTGATGAACAGCCAAATATATATGAGTACAGCTTTGGCCTTCAGTCAGTGATCACTGCTGGGACAGAGCCAAACTCAAGACGCTTGTGGACTTGTTAGTGTATTTTATGCTGTTAATTGACGCCAGGCCCAGGCTGCCAACCCAGCCAGCAAAGGCAATGCTTAAACTACAGGTGAACTGAGGTCCTAGAATCTCGAGTTAATGCCTGTATTCCGCCTCATTTTATAATTATTTACTAAGACACCTGTTTGCTCCCTTCTAGAGGGTAAGAGCTGTGGTTTATTCATCTTTGGGGCCCCAAAACTCTTAACCTGGCACCTTCTACAGATGAGGATCTCAGGAAATGTTGTGACAGAAATCCGTACCTAGCACTGTAAATGGCACCCTCTCAACACGGTTAAGGATCTCACGCTCATTGTTGCTAAGGCAGTGTTATGTGAATTAGTATTATAATCTGAAGTAAAACAAAATACCCATAGCTAACTTGTTTTTTTTCTAATTACCATTCAGAAACACCAGGTAGTTAAAATGGGAATAATAAAACTACGGACATAGAGAAATGTCGAAAGGAAACCTTTCCATCTAGCACTTGCTTTTAAAAAACACCTGACAGAAGCATCTCAGCTCAGCAGCCTCACCTCCGCACCATCTGCAGTGGGCCTCGTGCAGGGGTCGCAGAGGCGGTGGCCCTGCTTCCCCTCAGTTCCGTGGTCAGCCTGTCATGGGAGCAGCAAGCTCTTCTTTTAGGGAAGCCTCCCTGGTGACTTTTCAGAGTTTAGGAAACAAATGCACATGGTGGGAATTTTTCTGCAGATAAGCTTTCTAGAGCCTTTTCCCAAAGTTTGTTGCATAGCTGTGCACACCTGAATTTCCAAACATTAGACGTGCTTCTTCATGTTCAGTCTGACTCTGGCCATGCTCAACCTGTAAGGAAACAGGCATAGTTCTTAGGAGTAGCATCTTATTTTGTGACATGGGCTAATTATAGTGAATTAAAACCTTTATTTAATCTTCCTACAGCTATACTTCTCATGTGTTCTGTAATTGCAAACCTTTAGTCTGCTAACCTCTGATTCATTAGAGGGTTTCTTAAGTGTTTATTAAGGAGCATGTGTAACCTTCTGGTAATTACTAATAATCTTTGTTCGTATCATATTTACGAAGATTCCTGCAGGGAGTTTCATTAGGTTCATCACCACTTATTGTCGGTGTATGATTTTTACTAGCAGTATCCACCCCTATAAACAGGAATCTGGGGCTTTACAAAACAAAATGAAATCTTTCTTCTCTTTTATGGCTAGCAAACTCAAATGTTCAGTCTGTGGGTCACTGTCCTTTCAAAATCAAATTGTCCTCTAATGTCTGCCATCCTATTGCACAGCTAGGATAAAGGCAACAAGAGATTACATTACAAATTTCACCAGTGTTTACTGTTTATTGGTGGCAACATTGGAACTATAGCTGTGGCTCCTACTTTGTGTTTCACTTCCTCAAAGTGTCTCCTCACCTCCTTTGACACAAAGATGTTATTCTTATGAAGCCTGGCACATTATGGTAATACAAAATTCCATTCAGGATTAAAAAAAATAAAACAGTGACATTTGGGACTGTCTTGGTGGTGAAGGTCCCCTGCATCCCCACCCTAAACAAAACCAAATCTTCCTCCCTCATCTTTGATAGCCAAAATCCCTTTAAAAGGGACTTGTTCTTAGAGACAGTATTATCAAATTAAAAACCACAAGAAAGATAAATGATTGATGTGAGTGCTTTTCCGAGCACAGGGATGAATAGAGGAAGATAGGGGCAGTGTACAAGAATACTATTCAGCTGGACAATAATCTGGAAATGATGCTGGAAATAAAGTTCACTTATCTCACTGCTTTGTTCAGGATTAGTGACTGTGTCAAAGGACTCACTTTTGCGCCCTACCCTCCTCCCCAAATATCCATCAGCTCTCTATCCTAAAGCACCACGACAAATCGTATGACGTAAAAGTACAGTGCATACTCTGCAAATGTAGCTTCAGGACAAATCTCATCATCTACCCTAACCTGATTTTTGCAACTAGATTGCTGCTTTTCATACAAATATATAAATGACATTTACATATGTGTGTGTGTATGCAAGTCCCAAAGCTTTCCCAAGAATAGACTCTATTAGACATCAATATTTTTAAAGAAAATGGTAGATTATAAAATTTGCAATTTTGAAATTTTCAAACAACCTCATCCGATGCTTTTTAAAGCAACAATGCCATCTTCTTTCTTACAGACATGTCTTTCTTACGGTCGTATCTTAAGAAATGCTCTGACAAGTTGCACACTTAAAATGGCATTTCTGACTGTGCTGAGAAGCAACAAGAGACCAGTTTAAAATTGGGCATCACAACTAAGCACACAGTGAAGTCAGTGGGAAATGCTGGTCGTGGCTCTTGGCCAGTTTAGAAAACATATTTTAGTGAGTGAGATAAGTCTTTGGCTTTTAAAAATACACTTTTTTTGTGAAGGGTAAGCATTCCTTCCTTGCCCCAGTAGGGCAGTTCCCTCCTATTGGAAAGGCATGCACTGCTGTGTCCCCTGGTGTCACCGTGGACGGGGTTGCTGGCTCCCAGGCAATGAAGTGGAGGGTTTGAGCCACACTTCTTCCCTTGGTGTTCTATTCTGACTGGATGTTAGGCACTGAATATTTCTCAGGTGTTATACTTCATTGTCCAATTTGCCAGTTTGGCAGCAATTTTTCCTTCTAATAAGAGAAGTTACTCAGAGATTCCGGCTGTGTCTAAGTTGCTTTTAGTGGGACAATGGAAAGGTCCAACCTTTTCTTCTAAATACAATCAAGAGTAGTATGGCTTTGCTTCTGTATTTCAATCATTTTACAAAGAGTTGTATTACGTAACTGGAAAATTGTCTCTTCAAGCATAGAGAGAATTTGTTAGCACAGAATGCAGCTTGGAAACGCTGATGTAAAACTTCAATCCGAGAGAGAAACCTTTTAAGTTGCTGAAATGGAGTAGAGAGGAAGAAGGAAATTGCTGTTTTACATGATTGGCCAAAATGCACTGTAATTATATCAACTTGAAACAGATTCCTTAGAAGAACTGATAACTCTGATCAGAATAAGTCATGTGTAGAGGAACTAAACACTGCATGTACTTGCTCTGCAAAGTGTAGACACGCAATATGTGTGATGTGCAATAGAAGAGCCAGCTGTTCTTGCCTTAGCCTGTTTCACAGGCCCTCCAGCTGTTTCCACAGTAAAGAATGGTGGAGAGGCCTTACTGAGGATTAGTATTTACCATGCCGGCCTGTCCTCTTGCGTTGCTTGTCAGGGCAGTGGTGGACTTCCCTCGTTTAATGCTATTTTGATGTAGCCACTCCTGTTCGTAATCAACATAGCACCACTCATTAGATAGTCAGCTTCTGAATGCAACACTCTTGAATGCAAGGATTCCACCGGCTGTCTGTGTTGCCTGTCCTAACACAGGTAGGTAAAGTTTACCTATTTAGCCCAGAGATATCCCTCCCATTTCCCTCTTGGTCCAGTGTCTCTACATTGTACTGTTTTCTGTCAGCCACAGTCCACGAATAGATAGGAGATCATCTCCAATAAGAGTGATACTAGTGTTCATTCAGTATCAGTACAACTCATTGGCTAACATCTGATACCCCAAAACAATGTCCCTAAACATTCCTTGCATATAGTAATCATCTATTTGTACCTAATTATAAGCTTCTAAGCAGCAGGGTTATGTCTTACTTCTGTGCAATGCCTCAAATGGTGGAGTGCCTAATACATAGTAAATGTTCAAGAACTCTTATCAATGTAATAATTAGTGGATTAGAAATACCATCTGTTGAATTCTGAAAAACTAAAGTCACTACAGCTAGTGAGTGAGGTGCCTCGGATTCCTATGGCCAGGTTAGATAAAGCTGAAGCTGACAAAAGACCTGCCTTACCTGAGCAGCATGCAGACATCATAGACAAAGCTGACTGATGTCTTTAACATTGGCAGGAAATTTTCCAGGCATTGAGGTACACTTGCTTCAGACCCTCTGCTGATTCTTTCACAGTCCCTGCTGGGACCAGAGTCACATAACTGGGAAATGGCCACGCAGAGAAACAGGAAAAGTCCAATGACCTATATAGGTCTTTGGCTTTTATCTCACAAATAAGCTCTTCTCATCCTCTCAGGTCTCCACCCACCCTGAGCAACTGAATGGCATCCGCTGGGTGCTGAAACATCTGTCCTGAAGGAGACTCAGAGGGCTGCCCTGGTGGGGATTTTTTCCCTTCAGTTCTCTTGAAATGACAGCGTTTCCTCACTGGCCTTTGTTCCTCTCATTTCCTCACCCGAAATGCCTCCTCCTGGCTTACTCTTCTGCCTCTCTGAATCCTATAGACCCAGCTCAAATCCCTTTTTCTTCCCGAAACCCTTTCTGGTCCCCCTGGGGAAGCAGGCACTGCTCCCTCTGATGAGCACCTGGGCAATGTGGTGCTGATGCCACTTGATATGCTTGAATATTTTTTCTTATACTGTTATTATTTTTTTCATTTATGCATTTATTGAGTTTCTTGAGAAATAATGTCCTGGGTTTTTGTAAAACCTGTAGCATCTTATTTCGCATGGCAAATGTCTTTTTAAAACATGGTAATTTGGAAGAAACGCATTTAGAAAGGAATTTGACAGAAGTCGATGAACTTAATAAAAGTTACTTTAGATATTATGAGAAAAATCTTTGAGCATGTAATGCTTTTATAATATATAAAACTATTTAAGTTATTTTCTGAAAAGAACAGTTAGAGCAGAATCTTGGACTTCCCCACTAGACATAAGAAAATGTTGCATACTCAGCAATGAATATAGATTGCAAATAAGCAAATACAGAGATTCTGTTATCTCATCTTCATGCAGTAATCCAGAAATAGGAAACATGGACCCTCTACCTGACCATCAAATTACATTCTTGATTCTAGACAGAACTGCTGAGTCTTCTTGGCCAGCGATGGTACATGCATCAAGTGCACCTCTGAGTCCAGACCCGTTTAAATGAGTTAGCTGTTCTGGGCCATTCTTTTCTGATAAGCTCCATGAAATTTAAATTTTGGAGGTATAATTCTTGCCTAGAGACTGGTCTTCTAAAATTGATCATGCTCATAGAACTGTAAGTTTGGTAAGCAAAGCCATTATGAAGATGAATGTCTATGACATTTTAAACTTTGACCATAATAGTAGGTCTGGGGCTGTGGAATATTACTTGATAGGTTGAAGAGGATTAAGAGGGGCTCATATTGAATGTATCCTTTTTAAAAAACATGTATTTTAGAAAAGGATTACCAAACAAGTACAGCCCCTCATTACATTTTTGTTGCCACCATTCATATTCTAACATAATTATCTTCACCTGGACTATATTGTAGTGCTTTCACATCCTGCCCTCCATACTCTCATTCTAATCTATCCAATCAGGGAGTAAATGTTTTTAGGGGATTTATATGTGCCACTACTCTGCTGGAAGACTTACCTCCCTCATTTTGGAGTAAATTATTCACTCTTTTCTGTGATGTATGTGTCAGTTTTCAGCATAATTCCCTGGGGCCTAGAACTACAAAATAAATCACTCTTAGAGGCCATGTTCCTATCATAAATCTAACCATCTGAGAAAAACATCTCCAAGAAGACAATACTAGAGATTTTTTAAAAATTCTTTTCAAAAATGCTTGGTAAGATTTTGGAAGAAAGTATAGAAGGGAGAAGGACCTTAATTGAGAATTGGGATGAGGAAGTTAAGCACAAGGAGTAGACAGACTAAAGAAACCCAAAAATAGAGAACAGCTGGGGTGTCGGGAAATGAAAACACCTGTCGTGAATTTCTTTAGAAACAAACCCGAGGGTAAAATACAAATTGAAGAAGTTAAGACCCTCATACTGAAAACTTCCATATTTTGAAGGTTAGAGTTCTGAGATCCATGAGCATACCCAAAAAGACAACGAAAAAAGAATTTAGCATTCTAAAATGGGAAGCACTCATATTGAGCACCAACTATATGCAGGCATTGTACTTCTGTAAAGATTCAGGTAGCCTGAACTACCCACAATGACCAACTCTGCTCCATCATGAAGTAGTGAGAGTAAATTATATCCCAACACAGCGCCAACTCTTGCTCTAAGCACAGGTTCCTGTCTGCTGGAATGAATGTCAAATTCACCATCAGGATCCAAGTTGGGCCAGGTTAACTGCTCTGTATTTTTAACCTTTGTATTAAATTACCATCAGGGAGCACTAATTAAGATAAGAAATAGAGCTTTGTTTTATAAGCATCTTCAGATTTCTGAATTATACATTAACACAAACTATGACATCTGTGTAGGCTTTTCATAACAGCAAAAAGCATAAATGCCTCAGGGTGCATCTGTCTGGCTGAGAAACAGATGGAAAAAACTCTTCCTACAGTTTCTATTAAAGTGCAGAGAAATACAATAATTTTCAATGTTACAGCAATAAGGTAAAGCTATGTAAAAATAAGTCAATAAAATCTATAGCAAAACTGAATATTTCTGGATTAATCTGTAAAATTTGAGTTTCCTGAGACTTTGAAAAATGAGCAAAACCATTTGGTGAAATTTTTAACTTGGATTTTTTTTGTTTGTTTGTTTGCTTTTGTTTGTAGGCTCCAAATTCAGAGAAGTTCAACTGATCCAAACAGTTATAAAAGCTTAGGAGACAGCTTTCAAACAATTTTCCGAAGAGAAGGGTATGTACAGTTCTTCACATTATAGATTCTATGTTGATATAGGTGTTTAAATATATAACTATGTCACACACTTTCTCATTTTGAATGGGATACTTTCCCGATCTTAGTAGGGAAGAATGTTTAAAGGGGTGCCTTTCTACTTGTTTAATGTTCTTCTTGATAATATGATTGAAAGTTAATATGTATACAATAGAAACTACCATAAAAAGGATATTAATAATCAGTTTGATTACTAGAGGACAATTTCTGATTTGTGCCATGAGGCTTTTCAGAGTTCTCAATAACTGGGACTATGTCAACATAACAGTTCTTTATTTTGATTCTTAACACTATTGCCCAAATGTGTTCCTTTAATAGTAATAACTAGTAGGTATATTCAGCTTCACTATATACTAGGAATTCTACTTAAAACTCTGTGAGGTAAGTTTTATTAGGATCCTTTCCAGGCGGACAGGTGAAAAAACCAAGGCTCAGAAAAGTTAGTAATTTTCACATATCTGGTATGAGTATATAACAGGACCTTTTGTGGGGATCCTCAGTTTTAATGGGCCTGTTTTGCCCGCTGCCAGGAATATCTCTTAATAACAGAATTTATTAAGAGAAGGAAAAGTATTTTGTTTATTTGAGGGTTATACAAATTTACATTAAAGGTGCAATTATGCAGTTAAATCCCACTCCCTTTAAAAACACTCAAAATATACAGTCCTGCCGGGTTAGGCTAACTTTAAAACAGACAAGCAAAAGATACCATCTTTCAGAAACACAACATTTCACAACTTAGCATTCTAGTTATAAATCAAAATTCCCAGTAGCTGCTGTACTTAATTGGGGGAGTATCTTGTGCGCACTCCCCAACTCTCATACCCCAGGTAATTCCCTATCTCTGTGCAAGCTGCAAGTTGCCCTTCTCCCCCTTTTTGCCTCCCCCTCTCAAACCAGGCAAGTTCTTTCCTCTTTCTTAGGCTGCGTTTCCCGGTCCTCCAGGAGAGAGAGATGGATGGCTGCCTATTTTAAACCATGACGTCAGCCCGTGACACAGTGGCAGGGTGACCGGTTGTGGCCACCTGTGAAATCTGCAGCCCTGTAAATTCTCTCATCACCATTCTGTGGTCAAAAACCCCTCCCATCTTCTTGGGGCAGAGGTTTATCCAGTCATTCGCATAACCAAGACACTAGCTACCAGCCATAGATATGCAAAGTACTTCCTCAGGCAAAATGGCTCACTTCAGCATCCTACCCCCACCCCCAAAACTGTGAAGAGTCAGGGACTTTGGCTTTCTCTTACCCTGTAACAAGTAGTGGAGCTGGGACACAATTCTAGGTCTGTTTGACCCCAAAGCCCAGGAGCTCCTGGCTATTGTAGTTCACTAGGTCTCTTGGAAGATTGGACTGTGAATACTGTTTATTAAGTGAATACTGTATTACTGCTAATTGTTTATTTCAGTTAAATATACGTACATTGTGGACATCTTCGCATTATAACAGCATAGTAAATTATTTATCTACCTGATGTAATTTATTAAATTAATCTTTTTGTGACCATTAGGTTGTTTTCAGACTCTCACTACTATAAACAGCAGTGCAATAAATACACTAGTTTTGCATATTTTTGTATGTATGTGTATATTTCTGTAAAACAAAACTATGGATTTACAGGATTAGATGTTACCAAATTATCTTCCAAAAAGTACATAACAATTTTATATCCTTAGTATTTGAGAGTTCTCATTTTGCACAGCCTCTCATCTAATAGATGAAAAATAAAACTACCTTAATAGTGTTTCTATAACCAAATGCCGGTCCTTCTACAAAAGCCAATACTTGAGAAGCAGGTGCTGATGTAAGGGAAAGTGGTTTATTCAGGTGCCAAAAACCTGGAAAATGGGGGACTCATGTCTCAAAGCCCACCCCCTCCCAAGGAGATAGGATACTCTTGTCTCAAAGCCCGTCTCCACACCTCAGTGGAGGTCCAGGATTTTATAAGGAGGGAGAGGGGGAACAGAACAAAGGGATCAAGGGAGGGGTTTGAAAAATGCAGACCAACACAGTCCATTCCAGTACGTCAAGTGATGGTCCAGCATGCGTCATCTGGGCCTCATATCATCCTAACTTTATATCACCGTGAATCCAAAGTTGAAGGTCAGCAAATCTCCAAGAGCTCAGATGCCTGAAGGTTAGACTCTGTATCTTTTGAAGTTCGTTCCTAGGATTCTTATACAAACATGCTGTTTATCTACAAGCTACTAGTCAGAGTCAGCATTTACAGAAACAATGTCAAAAGAATGGTGGGGTAGGATACAATTTCTCACTCTTATAATTTTCCACTGTTACATTATTTTGATGTAATTGGAATTGAGCATACTTTCATATCACAAAGTGTCATTTCTTTATGAATTGCTTATTTGTGTCCCTTGCCTATTTCTCTTAGGTTAGATTTTTAAATTAATTTATAGGAGTTTAGTAAATTATTACAGGTAGTAATCTTTTGACTGTTACATAGAATGCAAATATTTTTCCTAACATGTCATTTGTCTTACAACTATAGTACCTTATACCTTTCAGAAGTTTGTTATTTTGAAGATCTGTGATTTTGTGATTATATGTCATTTTCTTTGTGGTATCTGATCTTGATGTCACATTTAAAAAGAAGAACACCACCTAATCCCAAGATTATAAACATTTTCTTCTGGTACTTTGCACATTTAAATCTTTAATCCATATAAGAATGTTTTTCATGTGCAATATGGTAGATAGGAATTAAATTTTATTTTCAAACGGTTAGTCATCCAAACACCACTTGTTGAAAAGTTTATCCTACACACACTAAATGGAAATGCTAGCTTTTTCACATATTAAACTTTCACATATGTAATCTAATTTTTCAATTCTGCTTTTGCATTTCCTGTTCTGTCTTATTAATGTATCTATCTCTATTTCAGTATCATACTGTTTTCATTATTCTATCTTTAGAATATTTGAGAATATGCAAAAATATCATGGTGTGAAGAGCCCTCCTGATATGGCCATCCCTTCTTCTCCAGGCTTATTTCTCATCCACAGATCTGTTCTAGGAATAGCAAATGCTTCTGCTCCCTGGTCTCTCACACTCTTGTGGTTTTGCATGGTAGTCCATGCAAAACATTATTCCTGTAGGACCAATCTTCTAATCCACACAGGAAACCACCAGTCTTTATTCCAGGGTGCCCTCATGTTTCACCTTCTCTGACCATCTTTTCTCTACCACATGCTTTCTTTACACATCTTTCTACATATACTACATATGCTATATGACATTTAGCATCCATCACCATGATTCATTGTGCTCATTTTCTGTCTCTCCTCCCCCTCCCCAAGAATGTATTTCCCTAAGGGCCATGTCTCATTAGCTCTGCCCTCCTGGTGCCTGTATTTGACACTCACTAGAGATATTCAGTAATGCACATAGAATAAATGAATGAATGTCATCATATCAATATCATGATGATGCAAAATGAAACAGAAGTGATCATTCTTGCAATAGATCAACCCTTCTGAAGTTATAATGATCTTTACACCTGATTAAATATTTGAGGTCACCTAACATAGGATTAGCAAGTTCTTATTATACTGGTGATATGGTGCCTAAGTGCCGTACGTTGATAGTGTACCTGTTTTATAACAATTAAGATCAAAGTCATGCTCATTTTACCCAAAATATAAATAAAGAAGTCATAGTGTATTATGTAATCTATAAGTGTGTCCCTTCCAGTAAAACAGTAGTGTCAGCATTGCCAAATTCTGTAAACTGTAATTGATACCTCTGGATTAGATGTGGGGGTTCCATGGCCAAACTCTTCATTTCATGTGTGTTTTAGGAAGAATTGGTTGTTTCTGCTTTGATATCAAGTAATATAATAAACATACAGTATGTGTGGTCCTTGCATAGTAAAATTGGCCTTTTCCTAGACTGTATGTATAATTGCTTCTAGAGCAAATTGACATTCTTTCTGTATGCCTTTAGATCTGGACATGCTGTTAGCCAAAAGCCAGAATGCTCTACTCTTAGAGATGAAAATATTTGTGAAAGAAAAATGCTGCCTGTTATTTTTTGACATAGAGTAAGAGCATTTCATTGCCTTAGGTTAAAAAGGGAGAGAAAAGAACAACTTTTAACACATACCATGCTGATTTGTTTTTTCTAGTAGAAGTGGCTCCTTTTGATTTTCTTACTGAGCTTTTAGGGTACACTCTGCTTTCAAAGATATTCTTCTCACTCCGGTACATAGAAGCCAGTTTGATCAGTGGTCTGCAAGGAGGATAGCACTAGTCAATTTGACTATTAGCATATTTAGGAGAATTCATATCTCCTGGTTTTTCCTATCTCCCCCAAGTAAAGGTTTTGAAAGCTAGTCCTTTTCTGTTGTTTGAAAACATCAAACTCTGATAAGACACTTAATTTGCACAGATTTCCCATTCCCCTCTGTCACAAAGTGAAGGTTCCTAGAAGTGCAATTGCCCACTTCTCTGCCCATAATTCACATGTTTCCTAAAGACAATAAGTAGTTCAATTACCTGGGTCCAAAATTGTTTACTCTTTCTAAAATTGTTTTTCAACACAGCTTTAAAGAGGTGAACTTAATTTAAGTCAAAAATAAATAACTTCCAAATTCTGGGTACGCATTTCTGTAATATGAAATCATCAGGCTTTGTTAACTTTGATCAAAGAGGCCATTACTGTTTTCTCTTAAAAAGAAGAGAGAGTTCAGAGGAAAGAATGTGTCACTGTTGAAAGCACCTCCATTGTTATCATGATTCTCTAAGAAAAGAAAAGAAAGACAAGAAAAGGAAAGGTTTATTGATTTTAGAAAGAGGAGAAAGGAGAAAGAGAGAGAAACAATGATGTGAGAAAGAACATCAATTGGTTGCCTCCCATACATGCCCCAACCAGGGATCAAACCCCACACCTAGGTAAGAGCCCTGATGGGAAATCAAGCCCCCAACCTTCTAGTTTGTAGGACAACACTCCCACCAATTGAGCCACATGGGCCTGGGCAACACCATTATTCTTCATCTTCCTCTGATTTGACAAAAAATAAACTAACAGGCCCATCAAAGATTTGCCATAGTTGATTAGGTGCTTTTAAAATGAATAAGGTTAATTTTGTTCTCTCCCAACAAAAAGTGGATGGTAACTCAGTTTACCACCTATTCTTGCATCATGCCTGATTTCTTTTGTCAGGATACCTCATGGGTGATTTTATAGTTTCTTTCATAGTTGTCTTATTTTAAAGTGAGTGACTGAGATGTTCACAGATGGGTGAGGAGGTTATAAATGTGCTAATAAAAACCAGGGCTGCACATTCCCTTACTCTTCCTCCCCTAAAAGTGCCTAGAAAAAAAAAAAGTGTTAAAAAGAACTTGATATTTGGTGACATAAGTAAAAAAATAAATAAATAATATTTATTTTCTTCAGTGTACAGGCACTATTCTAGGGACTCTCCCATTCATTATTCTCAACACAGCACTGTTCTCATACAACACAGCATCATTAAGTCTGTCTTTTGAATGAGGTAACTAAAGACCTGAGGAATTAAATAACATGCTTGAAGTCACCCAGGTATTAGTAGTGTACCATGATCTTCCTATTGCACTATATCACTTTTCACTAAACACCAAATTTCGTTGTTATTTATTGAATGTAAAGAAGACATATGGAAGTAGTGGTTGTAAACCCTTAATTTTTTAAAAAGATTTCATTAATTATTATTTCCAGAGAGAGGGAGGAAGAAAAGGAGAGAAGAATCAATGTATGTTTGCCTTTCACCTGCCTCCAGATATGGGCCTAGCTGGAGATCTGGCTTGCAACCTGGTTATGTGTCCTGACTGGGAATTGAACCAGCAACCTTTGGGTTCGCAGGCTGGCACCTATTCACTGAGCCACCAGCCAAGGCACTAAACCCTTAATTTTTAAATCAATACATATTTTAACTATATATTCCCTAAAATCCCATAACAATTGATAGTAGCTTTATCTCCTCCTTCAAGTGAAGCCTGAGTCTGAAAGCTCTGAGAGACAAGTATACGAGGTCTGTCCAGAAAGTATCTAGCCATGTACTATGAAAAATAGAGACATTTAAGAAGATACAAGAAACACTGTATGGTGCTCGCTTCGGCAGCACATATAATTGGAACGATACAGAGAAGATTAGCATGGCCCCTGCGCAAGGATGACACACAAATTCGTGAAGTGTTCCATATTTTTTTACACAATGGAATTCTATATAGCAGAAAGAAAGAAGGAATTTGTACCCTTTGCAACAACATGGATGGAACTGGAGAGTATTATGCTTAGTGAAATAAGCCAGTCAGTGAAGGACAAATATCATATGATCTCACCCATTACGGGACAATAATGAGCAAAACTAACAACAAGCAAAACAGAACCAAATATATGAATACAATGAATAGGCCTTCAGTGGACAGGGGGAAAGGGGTTGAGGGGAGGGGGTAGGCAGAGGCAAGAAAGGGGAGCAGCTTAGACAAGAACCTAGTATAAAGGAACCATGGACATGGACAACAGGTGGGATTGACTTTGGGGGGAATGGGTGGATGGGGAGGGGGACAGAGGGGAGCAAAAAGGGGATGGATGTAATACAACAACAATAAAATTATAAATAAAAAAAAAAAAGAAACATTGTATGTATGACACCTCAGTCCCCTTCAATGTGGGTGTGTTGGGACCTCACATAGTTCTCCCAATCTCCATCAGATGCCCCCTCATATTTTCCTAAATCTTATCAATTGCCTGAAACCTCTTCACTTTCAAAGGTGATTTTAGTTTTGGAAAAAACCAGAAGTCTCAGGGTGCCAGATGTGGGCTTTAGTGGAGCAAAGTCACCTGGGTGATTTTACGTTTCACCAAAAACCTGCATAAGATGTGATGTGTGAGCACGTGCATTGTTGTGATGAAGCTGCCAATCATCAGCAGCCCATAACTGCTGCCCTCTGAATCATCCAAATAATTTCCACAGAAGGATGTTCAAGCTTAATGCAAAATTTGATGCAGATTTGTTGGTCTACCAGTTCAGCCATTTTGAATGTGACAGCCACACAGTACACATGATTACTTAATGTGTCTACTGCCCCCACGGACTAGTACAGTGAAGTCATCATTGTTCATACATGTGCGTTCCAGTCCACTCCTCTTTGCTGCCAGGTTGCAGTGATGTTGCATGGACTTTTTCTGGCCATTATTAATATGTTCAGTCACACAAATCTTGTTGATTCTGAGGCAGCACCACAAACCTCTAACAATTGAAGATAATCCAGTTGTTGCCTCATCCCTGGCAGACAGCTCTGTATCTCTGAAATGCTTATGGTTTTCCATCAGTCTACTCTCATCCTGCATGCTCCTTAGTTTTCTTATGAGAAAAATTCTTGGGCACTGGTTTGCCCAAGGCAAATAACAAGGAAACAACTAGGTCAGATGAAACTAGTTTCAAATGAGAAACATGTTGATTGCTGGTGCCTTCAGGAATACGGTCTTCTTCAGAACGTGGAAACTATGTGGTTGCATTTGGGGGGCATTTGAACTGTGTTTTGTTTCACGATTTGTTTTCTGTAACCACTGATGCTGCCCCAAGTATCATCTTACAATCAGACCACTTGGTGATTATAATATTTTCTAGTTAAATGACATTTAAGGCCTTGTTTTATGAGCTCCAGCATAATTGGCTAATTTGGTAAACTCCAGATGTGTGAGATAATGTGCCACTCGTTTCAGTGCCGTTCAGACAGCATAAATGGCCCGGCCTCGGGAGGCATAATCACTCCCTCTTGTTTTCATTAAGAACGGGAATGAGTGGCTTTCAGCACAGACAAAGGAAGTGGGGCGTCGACAACGCAAAATCAACAACAACCTGGTAAGATTTGGCCATTTTCTTTTTGCAGGTGAACTTACTCCAAAATCTTTGGCTTCATTTGGTGTCTTAGTGGGTCTACTTGTTAAAAAGTGGCTTATGCCATCTAACATGGCTGGGCGATTTTGAAAACCACCCAGAAAATAGAAAAGACTTGTGAAAATAGAAAGATCTACCCTCACAGAGACTCCCCTGAGTCAATCAGTCTCTGGAAACTGTCCCTCATTCTCATATGGATATGAGGAGAAGCATGGGTTTGAAGAGACAGTAGTGGACCTAACCCTACCCTACTGCCAGGAACATGGATTAGTTCCTTGAGCAATCAGCAGCTTCACCACCTAACCCAAGTTCCAAAGTAACAAGGCCGCCTGGTTGCTGCTATTTTTTACTTCTCCTCTCTAACCCCATCATTATCCGACAAAAACCAATTCATCCACCCAGCATTTCCAAACTGGAGTGGGTGGGTGTACTCACCATCACTGTTTCCTGGGTCCTGGGGCTGGTCCCTCTGACCTGCCTGCAGATCCAGTGGAGTTCACACACAGCTGAGTCACGGGTTGCCCATGTAATTTTCACACAGGTGAGTAATAGTAGAATGTACCCCAGGCCCTGAAGCAGATAAGCTGCAGTGCTGATGGAGTGTGTGTAGATCATTGAGTACGGACTGGGTTTGCCTGAGTGAATTCGTTCTTTGGCAGGCGCCATGTCTGCCATGAGTTTCCAGGTTCCCTGAATACTTTATCTCCCTTTTTGTTTAACCAAAGAGCCCTTCCTGGCACCCACTGGGCCTCCCTTGAGTCCTTCCTTGTTTTGTTTTGCTTCCAGCTTTATTGAGATATAATTGACACATAACATTGTGCAAGTTTAAGATGTCCAATATAATGATGTGATACACATTGTATATATCGAGAAATAATACCACAATGGGTTGTGTGTGTGTGTGTGTGTGTGGTGAGAATATTTAAGATCTGCCCTCTTAGCAACTGTCAGGTATACAATAAAGTATTGGCATATACATACCATAGTTGCATGTGGTACATTAGGTACCTGATCCTTTGCTTTCATGTGAGGAGAAGGAGGAAAGCAGAAGTTCCAGCCACTCTCACTCCTGCACTATGGAGTCAGCCCTGGCCTGCCTGGGCTTCTGAATGATGACACAGGTATCCTCTTCAGCTAGGGAAAGAAAAAGGAAACCAGGGGAAAAAAAAAAAACAAAAAACATAGCATGTGAGAGCTTGGAGAATAACTACCACAGATCTGTTTGGCAGGTCTTATAAGTAGACTAAAGGCATTTCTTCTTCCCAGTCTTCCCCTGTTTCAGAAAAAGAGAAATAAGTGATCTCAATTCAGGCATGGGCCTACTATTATATTTTTCCTGAATAATTTTTTATCCTTTTTAAAATGGTTTGGCAATGCTTTAGTAGGAAAGACCCGAACAAAATGGAATTTAGTTACAAAAAGTGTGTCTTTATTCTTACATTTTAAATTTTCAGTTACTTTCAAATTATTCTCTATTTGATATAATACACCTATCGAGACATTTTTTTCCCACTGCTCAAAACAGTTTTTGAACTCATTACTTTTGATGCCTTTTAGTGCTCCTGACGACTTTTGTTTCACCTCTTTCACATCAACAAAACATTTCCCTTTAAGGACATTTTTCATCCATAGTGGCAAAAAAAAAAAAAAGTTACTCAAGGTGAGATCAGGTGAATGGGGAAGGTAAGGCATGGGATCATGCCATTCTTGATCAAAAACTGCTGAACACTCAGCACAGTGTGAACAGGTGTTCTTGTAAACCACCCATCATGAAGTGAGCAAACATTCTTCACTGAAACCAAACACTGCCTCTTACAACAACACCGGCTGGTACACTGATACAGATAGGATCCTCGAACACTCACCTAGTGGGGGGAGCCTGTACTATAAGGGACTTGCCCTCCAGAAGATAATTCCACTTGGGGTGGAGGCTCATATATTAACCTCATGAATTTTTAGTCATAAAATTATATAATTGCTTTTCACAGAAAGCTTATGTTATGTTGCTAAGAACTTTAAGCTCTGATTATTTAGCAATCCAAGGTTGAAAGTAAAAGGATGAAGGGTAAGGAGGAAAAATACTGAGAAGCATAGACAGTAGCTTATTTCAATATAATTTTTTTTAAGCCAGGCAATTGAATTGCTACATTATTTGGCATTTCTATTTTACCAGACTATTTTACACCACTGCTAAGGCAAATAGTTGTGGATTTAATCTGTACTGGGTTGTAAAGTAGTTTTTCAGTTAGGGATAATGAATTTTCAGAGTCCCGGGAAAGCAGCATCCTCAGTGCTTCAATGGCCCAGAGTTCTGTTTCCTCTTGGAAATCAGAGGTCTTTTGTTCTGCCCACAGAGCGACCTTTAAAATGGTTTCAGCTCCTACATTCTCCTCCTGTCATCACCATGGATTGCTAGCTGACAGTCACACTCCGGACTCCCCAGCCTCTCACTGACAATGCTTTCTGAATTACTGACTGGCCTTTGGCAAGGATTTAACTGTTGCCAAAGAGTAAGTGAAAACGTTTGCAGTGATGTCAGCCCGTCAGCAAGGCCTGATTAAGAGACCAAACATAGCCTCTCTCAGCTTTCAGTGCTGACAGAAGGAAAGAAGGGCCAGTTGTTTGGGTGGAAGGAGTTGTCTTTCAAGAAGGTTTGTGTCTCAGTTCAGAGCCTGAGCAGATATTCCCTATGTTTTATAGAGTGTTAATGGGAGATGAGGAGATTCCATAGTCCATGGGAGATATCCCACTGGAAATATTTTTAAGCCTTTGTTTTGAGTTATTCTGGATTTCTGATGGGCTAGACTCATAGTCACCTTGGGAAAATATAGTATGTCTTTACCAAAAACAAAATCTTTTTTCTAGTGGTTGTTAAATGGAACATTTTCAGATGAGAATGAGAAAGAAAATCTTTTAAAAACTCTTCTACCTTTTTCTAATTCTCTTGTTGTAGATAGTAATTTAGGTGTGACTTGAAATAGATAAAGTTAACAGAGCTAATGTTTTATCTTCACCTTTGATTTCATCTAGTGCCTCTGATTTTGTAGCCTCACGTTCTTCAATATACTTTTTGGTAGGCTCTTCTGTTCCTAGTCACATGCAAATTTTTCTTTTAAAGATTTTATTATTTTTAGAGAGAGAGGGAGAGAGGCAGAGAGGGAGATAAACATCAATGTATGGTTGCCTTTCACCTGCCTCCAGCTACGGACCTGGCTGGAGACCTGGCTTGTAACCTGGTTATGTGCCCTGGCTGGGAATCGAACCAGCAACCTTTGTTTATGCAGGCTGGTACCTTATCCACTGAGCCACCAGCCAGGGTGTCACATGCAAATTTAATCTCATTACTTTCCTCAGAAATAAGTGGTCACATAGAAGTTATGTACACACATATATGTATTTAAATTCTAATTAAATTGCTTATAGTTTAGATGCTACATTTTCTCTGCAAATCCCATGAATTGGATGACATTGGAGAAACCAGGAGTATTAATTGTGATAAGCTTTTATTCAATTCCTGCTTACGAATCTGTTTAATCACCCAATTACACTGCTCTTATTACTGGCCCATGAATTTTTGTCTAGTCACATGACTTTAGCTTTGCCTTTCCTGGGTCTTTCAGGTGCTTTGAAACTGTAGGAAAGGAGAAAATTTAGACATTATGTATTGTTTAATAGTGATTCTATCCAGAACCATTGTTACCATTTTAGCCCTTTACTTTTTATGGACTGTGTTATTTCACTTAATACTTATATGACCATTGGCAGGTGGCAAGGTGAGGAGCATGAACTCTAGTTTTCTAGTTAAGAAATTAATAAAATGTTAAGAGACTTGCCCAGAGAGTATTCATCTGAAATTTTCTGAATTCTATGTCATCTTCGTACTTTATAAATAACTTCATAGTGATATTAGTAATAACAGAAGCAACACCTGAGATTTACACTGTTGCATTGTCATGAATTCAGAGCATTGTCGCATATCTCACTTGGCTGAATAGCATTTGGAGGAAGTAGAGGATAGATGGTATGTTTGATTATATTCTGCAAACCAGATAACTTTAGCAGAAAGGGTTTTGTGAGATTCACAGAATAATAGATGAGACCCTAAGATCAGCACTCATAGAATACAAAGGTATAATTTTTTTAAATGGTATCTTGGGCAAATGAAATTGGACTAAAATGTCTTTTGAAGTATGGCTCCATCATTTCATGAGACCAAGATAGAGATGCAGTGATCATCAGGACAGAGTTAACTCCAAAAGGAAGTTACAGGGTTCAATTTAAGGTTATGGCTCAATGTGTGAACTTACACTCTGTTATTTGACCTGTCGGTGTCATTGCTTAACTCAACTTGAGTTAGATAATAACCAGGAAAATCTCATGAAACACAAAATAAGGCATTTAACCAAAAGTCCTTGGATGAATTACCAGAAGAGGTGAAAACTATCTTTTAATTGCAATATATGTTGAAATATGTGGTCACTAAAATCTAGGATAGATGTCCGCCACATGCAGTGGCCTTGTTCTCCTGCTGATAAAACACCATGTTCATAATTCACCTGTCTGGCCACAGAGAATTCATAGGAAAACAAAGCCCCAGTATAAGAAATTTGAATGTTGACATACAGTCTCACTGGTAACAAAAAATAAGATAAATTGTGAGATGAGTTTTGGAAATTCATAAAGAGACTTTGTAAGTTTGTTTGATGAGATGAGTTCTTTGATTTCTTTACATAAAAGCCTTTCTTAAATTAGAAAAATCAAGAGCGAAAATGAAAGAAATGTATTCTTATGTCATTCTCATTTTGTATCCTTTAAATTATCAGTGAACAGGCCACTGTGCATTTTATAACCCAAATAACAAAATTCCCAGAAGTTAGCACTATTTATAAAGGAACCAACATTAGACAAATATTGTGATGTAATCCATTAAGCAATAGGACATGCAGTAACAGTGTACGCCAGAAACTAGGGAGAGTACTGAGCCCTACCAATACCATTTTCTCCTATACACACTTAACTAGAATAATGTTTAATTTATAAATTAGGCAACTTCACAGATGAAAGATTCATTCTTATCATAGATCTTAGCAACCTCAACATATGATTTTTTTTCTTTCTTTATTAAGTCAATGACTTGTACCTTTTCACCTAAAGGAAGTACTTTATAGCTTCTCTTTGGCACATTTGAATTGCCAGCATCACTACTCTTGTACTTTGGAGCCATTATCAAGTAAAATAAGGCTTACCTGAATACAGGCACTGCCACACCATGACAGTTGATTGGATAACCAATCAACTTAAGTGACCAACGAGCAGGTAGCATATGCAATGTGGATATGCTGGGAAAAGGGATGATTCATGTCCCAGGTGGGATGGAGTGAGGTGCTGAGTGATTTCATCATACTATTCAGAATGTTGCACAATTTAAAAGTTATGAAATTTTATTTGTGTAATTTTCCAATTAGTATTTCAGACCACAATTCACCATGGATAACTGGAGACATGGAAAGCGCTACTGTATCAATAACTACAGATCTGGCTTCCTGTGTAAAATAAAATGTGTTAGATTATGAAAATGTTTCTTAACCACTTGGTCACTCCTTAATCCCCATGTTCTGGCTTTCGTCTACTCCAGTATTTTCAAACTGTTCTCTCAGAAGCCACCATAGGCCTCCTATTCTTCTGCAAAGAATCTGAGACACTGATGATTGTAAGATGTGCTATTATTTTATGTATCATTAGAAAAATATGATGATAATTAAACTACTTAGAATGATTTAACAATGGATTGAGTTAGGAGAAATTTCAAATGACTTTCTAGTTTTCAGAATGCATGGTGAAACTATGCCACTTGCACATTCGGAGATCTTTGATGATTTTGCTAGGCCGCCACAACAGTTACCCCATGGTCCCCACCTCCTTGTGTTTATGTTCTTGTATCATCTACTTTGAGCATGGACTAGGCTTATTGACTCTCTTCCAATGAAAAGGATATGGCAGAAGTAATGAGATACCACTTTTAAGATAACTGCATCAAAGACCAGCTCTCATCTCGGTGGTCTTGTCTTACCCTGCTTGGTCTTCTGGTTTCTGGCTTTCCCATTTCTTTGAGGCAAGGTTCTCTATGGAGAAACCCAGATGACAAGGAACTGAAGGTAGCTCTAATCCATTGCCAGTGAGAAATGAAGCCTTCAGTCCAACAACAACTTGGAAGGAACTGAATTCTGCCAATAACAGCATGAGGGAGCTTCGTAGTCAATCCTCTACCAGTCAAGCCTTCAGAAAGACCTCAGGTCCAGCTTACAGTGACTGTAGTCTCATGGGAGACCTCAACTCAGTGGCACATGCTAAACCACCCCAGTTTCCTGACCCTCATAATGTATGTGGTAATAAAACTTTGCCACTAAGAAATATATTTACACAGGAACTAGGTACCACAAGAGCAAATCTGAAACCCTAGACATATTTATTTGGGGCCTACCATATCTGATTCGAATCTTTCAAGCTTTATAGTTAAGAGTCATTTCAAGAGCCCTGGCTGGTGGCACAGTGGGTAAGGTGCTGGCCTGCGAACCCAAAGGTCACTGGTTCGATTCCCAGCCAGGGCAACATAACCAGGTTGCAAGTCAGGTCTCCAGCCAGGGCCTTAGCTGGAGGCAGGTGAAAGGCAACCGTACATTGATGTCTCTCTCCCTCTCTGCCTCTCTCCCTTCCCCTCTCTCTGAAAATGATAAAACAAATCTTAAAAAAAAAAAAAAAAAAAGAATCATTCCATGCCTTTTATTTTCAAGCCCTTCTGGACCAACTATAATCCCTTAAACAACTTTTCTATGTACATTCATCAGCCAAAAATGCTATTTCCCCCTTCTGTTCAGCTAAGTAAACTCTGGTCATTCATAAATGGCAGACCTGTATGTTATCTTCTCTTTGATGCCTTCTCTCATCATCCAAAATGGAAATGCTTTTCTCCATTTGTTCTCCTATAGTAGTTTGCTCCTCCATAGCATCTCTGTTTATAGCCTAGATTAGAATCCCACATATAACTTTTGGAACCTTGGACAAATTAATCTCATTATACACCTGTTTCTTCATTTGTAATAAGGAGACAGTAATACCTACTTGACTGTGTTGCTAACATTCAGTATAATACGTGGTATGTAAATTAGTAAGTAAATATCATAGTTATAATTATTTATAACTACAAGTGTAACTGATGAAATGATCTTTAGGCCTTTTAAAGTATATCACATAGTTCTTTGTATATAAGCATCACCTCATTGAGGTTTTCTGAACTTAATTGAATGATTGGTGGTTTTATACAAGGCCTGTTCAAAAGGTATCCAACCATGTAACATGAAAAATAGTCATTTATTCAAGAAGATATAAGAAATGTTGTATATAAGACAATGAAATCCCAGTCCCCTTCAAATTAGATACTTGGGGACCTCTCACAGTTCTCACAATCACCATCAGCTGCCCCACTGTATTTTCCTGAATCTCATCATTGGTCTGAAATTGCTTCCCTTTCAAAAGTGATTTTAGCTTTGGCATAAGCCAGAAGTCATAGGGTGCCAAATTCGGGCTGTAGGGGAGCTGTGTCACCTGGGTGATTTGATGTTTTGCCAAAAATTTCTGCACAAGACATGATGCATGAGTGGGCATGTTGTCATGATGAAGCTGCCAATCACCAGTTGCCCATAGTTGTGACCTTCTGAATCATCCAAATAGTTTCCACAAAGGAATATTCAAGCTTAATGCAAATTTTGATACAGATTCATTGCTGTACTTGCTCAGTCGTTTTGAATGCAATGGCCACACAGTACATATGCTCACTCAACGGTGTCTTACCACCCCCATTGCCTAGTACAGTGAAGTCATCATTATTCATGCATGCCCATTCCAATCCACTCTCCTTGGCTGCCAGGTTACTATGATGTCGAACAAACCATTCTCGTTATATTAATAATGTCTGGACTTTTTCTGGACATACCTTGTATACTCAGCTATTCTAGCCACGTTAATACAGAAAATAAATATTGTCAAATCAAAACTAAAATAAAGATAATTTACTCCCCCATGGTATCATTAAGACCAAGATTCTAAAGATAATAATTTGTCTCTGTCTCCAAAATATAGCATTTTTGTAACAGCTTCAGAAAGTTAGTAGAATATTGTTAAATGGCCATGCAGATGTGTAGAGGTAGGGGGTTGGATTTTGCAAATAGGTTTTATATTAAAAGGATTCACCATTGACAAGTGTTGCTGGATGAGTTTTGGTACTTTTGTTGTGGAAACTGGATGAGATATGAAGACCCAAGGGAAGAGCAAACAATCTACCTCCATTGCTTTGAATGTGTTCTATCCTCACTGCTGTACTTAAGACATTGCCTGCCCAGAGTTTAATAAGCACAGGGACCCAAAACAGTATAAATAACAACCACTGTTCTGATCAATAAAAAAATGTAATAGAGTAAAAAAAGAAAAAGAATCTTTAAAACAAAATCAGAGATACATCAAGAGTTAGAATTTTAAAAACCATTATTAACACACAAACCATGGAGTAGCTTGTATCAGAACAGCCCTCCTGCTAAAAACAACTATAATTATTGTACAAATTACACACAACTACCATTTGAAGACACCAGAGAGCTGGCAAAGCAGACAGAACTCATGAGGGGCTGAAGGAAGGAAGTCCACCTCAGCGAGCTCTACATTCTCCCAGACTTTCCCTAAAGGCTCTGGTAAGTCTTTGGAGAAAGGCCGGGAAGGGAGTTGAGACAGCCTTGGTTGAGGAGAGGAGTTGGAATTGGCACTCAAGCTGCCAAGTGGCTGGGACCTGAGGATCACAAATCCCAGAGAAGAGGGAATATGCAGAGAAGGGAACCCAAAGATGTATATGTAATTTCCCTCTGAGGCATTTGCCAATTCCTAAGTTGCATATCAGCAGAAAAATAAAAACAGAAGTTGGGGAGCTTTAGAGATGAGCAGAAATTTCATCAGCCCCTGATGCTGATGTTTTGTTGCAGTTCAGGCCCAGCCAGACAAGGAGAATTCTGGTAAATGCTCCAGGTTTTCAGTTAAGATCCTGAATCTTCACTCCCAAGTGCAAGGACTCTGCCTGAGAAATCTGGGGGAAATGTAACGCATTGTTTAGGCCTAACAAAGCCTAAATTCAGTCCTCAGCAAGATGAAGGTGGCCTGCTGTACTTCATCTGTTGGCTAGGAGAAAGTTTATTCCTTTTTGGAAAAAGATACTATCACCCACAGGCTCTTTGATTTGTTCTATATGTACAGTGTCCTCATTCAATTAAAAAAAATTATAGGAGTTTGTGGGGGCAGAGGGGGGACATCAAATAACCAAATATCAAGAGGAATAGAAACAATAAATGATTCAATTTTTTGAATTATCAGACAGGGACTTTTAATGTAATTTCAATCATGGTAAAATATACATAAAATTTATCATTTTAAAGCCCTGGCTGGTGGCACAGTAGATAAGGCGCCGGTCTGCAAACCCAAAGGTCAAGGGCACATAACCCGATTGCAAGCCAGGTCCCCAGCTAGGTCCGTAGCTGGAGGCAGGTAAAAGGCACATGGATGTCTCTCTTCCTCTCTGCTTCTCTCCTTTCCCCTCTCTCTAAAAATAGTGGATAGAATCTTAAAAAAAAAAGAAAGAAAGAAAGAAAGAAAAGAAAAGAAAGAAAAATTTATTATTTTAGCCAAGTTTAAGTGCATGGGTCAGTGGCACAATTTTGTTGTAAAATCACCACCATCCATCCCCAGAATTTTTTCATTTTCCCAAACTGAACTCTGTAACCCATTAAACAATAACTCCTCCTTTCTCCCTCTTCCCAGCTCCTGGCAACCACCATTCTACTTTCTATCTCTACGCATTTCATTACTTTAGGTACTTCATAAAAGGAGAATCATACAGATTACGTCTTTTTATATGACTGGCTTATTTCACTTAGCATAATTTCTTTAAGATTCATTCCTGTTGTAGCATGAGTCAGAATTTCCTTCCTTTTTAAGACTAACACCCCATGTCTATACATACCACATTTTGTTTATCCATTTACATGTCAATGGCCATTTAGGTGGTTCACCTTTTGACTGTTGTGAACAGTGCTGCTATGAATATACATGTACAAAGGTTTCTTTGAATGCCTGCTTTCATTTATTTTGGGTATATACGCAGAAGTGAAATTGCTGGATCACATGATAATGGTATATGTAACAGACTGGGATATCTTTTAAAAGATATAACAAGAGGCAAGGAAGGGGAGCGGTTTAGACAAGAACCTAGTATAAAGGAACCATGGTCATGGACAACAGGTGGGATTGACTTTGGGGGGAATGGGTGGGTGGGGAGGGGGGCAAAGGGGAGCAAAAAGGGGATGGATGTAATACAACAACAATAAAATTTTTTTTAAAAGATGTATTAGAATACAATAAAGATAAAAATGAAAACATAAAAAAAGATATAACAAATATATTTAAGAAAGTAAAACAAAAGCTGGGAAATTTCAGCAGACATATGAAATATGTTTTAAGAATATTCAAATGGGAATCTTGAAAAATAATATAATAGAAAATAATTCAATAGGTGCCTTTTCAACTCATGTATTTTATTGTCAGCATGTAACATGTTATTCATTTTTTAATTCTCAAAGTTTAGGGACCATAGTGCAATAGTAGGTACTCAATATTGTAAGTGATTGAATAAGGACAGGAACAATAAAAATACATATGTTTTTGATGAGCGAAATCAAAAAATTTTTAAATCTCAAGCAACTAAAATAATTCACCAGATGTCTGGCACTTGGCTAAATACATACATTAACTCAGTTTTCACAGTAACCCTTTGGGGAGAAACCATCATTCTTCCCATTTTATCAGTAAGTCAACCAAGGTAAAATATTATCTAATATTTCATAATTACAAGAATTTGAACCCAGATAATCTGGCTTCAGATCTTTAGTTCTACACTATTTTAAAAGAAATGAAAGAAACAGAATTGTTCTGCTTTGGCTGACTGGCTAGTTGCAAATTTTAGAATGGAAATAGAAAATTAATAAACCTAATTGCTTGGTCCCATCTGCTTGGGCACTAAACTCTTCTTGCAGTGTGACCTTTACGAGTTTTCAGATGTTCCTTCTGCACAATAGGTCACAACTTCATGTATTTTGGCATGGGTTCTTTTAAGCCAGCTTGATGCATAAGCAACACCACCACAATGAATAGAATGTCCCGTCTTTTTCTTAAACTCCAAATTGCTCAGGGCCACAAAATACAACCAGGGGTTTAAAGTTGACACTTTCAATTTCCTCCTTTCATGTTCCTGGATCTCATTTCCAGGATGCTGACATTTTACCTTTTCTACATCCCTGTCTTCACTTCTTCCTCTACCCCATCACCTGTCTTCAGTGTTTAATCTTTTTGTTACACCTCCTCAGAACATGATGGCTTTTGATGGCCAATTTCTTCTCCAGTGATGGGACATTCCTTGGGGAAATCCATTTCTTTCAGTCTTGGCAGAAAAGATCATACATTTGTTACATAGAACAAAGGCAGTATTCATCAGTATCTTAAGATTCCCAGTATATTTGCTTTCAACTCTCTCTTTCTCAAAGTTTGTATTCACCCAGGTTACATTTCTAAGTGTCCCACATCCTATTTTATTCTCTTATTTTAAACACTCCTCTCTTCCTTCCTTCCTTTCTTCCTTCCTTCCTCTTTCTCTCCCTCTCTCTCTCAAAAAAATAAAAAGAGCTAATCATTTCAGATAGGATTAAAATAAAACTAAAGAATATCTCCATGTGATATGGCATAGTCATATTATTATTTCTTAATTTCTCTCTTGTGTGAGACTAAGTTCCCAAAAGTATACAAAGCTTTTCAATATAGGAGGTAAAGGGCAAACAACAGCATTTATCCCAGCCAGGGACAGATATCTACATCTTTTCTATATTTATGCAGTTTTTTTTTAATCAGTTTTAGAAGAACACAACTCAGCAAACAAATAGTACTTAGTCACTATTTATGTGACTAAGTAGGCAGCACATAGAATGTGTAAGAAAAGAAAAAAGACACAGCTTTGGCCTTCTAAAAGCTTAATTCTGCAATGAAAGGAAGGACTGAATGAGGAAAAATTATTATTTCAGTCACATGATTCTATTAGCCTTTGTGGAAAAATCCTTCTGAATGCAAATGCAAACATGATACAGATCTGATGAGTTGGCAAATAGATTTACATTTTCAATACCTCCATATCTCTTCACGTCTCTTATGTAGCCTTTCTCAGACATAGGAGGAAGACCCACAAAAACTAGGAAGGGACTTTCCAGACAGAAGTTAACTGTCCCATAAGGAAATAAAATCTTCAAAGTGTCCCTTCCATTGAACTTGCTTCTTTTCCTACAACAAATGGACACATCAGGCATAAAATTTAATTGAGAGACACTAAAGTAGGGGTCTGGGGTACCAGAATAGGAGAGGTTACAGCATTCCACTAAGGAGACAGCAAGGCGCTAACAACACATTGACTACTTTATATCACAGTATATTGAACTTCTAATCACCATCGACGATTCGGACCATCATTTATTTAGGATTTCAACAGCTTCCTGTTAAACTCTGCTGTGTGATTCTATTTTGCATTTCTTTTCCTGTGTGTTTGTTTTAATTTAAGAGCTAGTGTGCATATTGACAATTCTTTGACAGCGAGGGTAAAACCACCAGGAGTGTATCTGTTTATTGAGGACTGACAGCTTTATAGCTAACATAAAAATAATCTAATGTTTATTGGGGCAAATGTTTGGTCTGAGGATTAAGTGAAACTACTGATTAGAGAAAACCTTTTCATCCTATTCAGACTTCTCAAATAAGGTTTGGGATCAACTACATTAAAATTTTTTGTGCTGATTTCTTTAGTGCTCCCCCCTTCATGGTCCCACTATCCATTCCCCTCCATGTCACTACCCCAAATTATGTTTTACAACAGGAGTTTTAAAGTAAGTAAAACCTTGAAAAGGAAGATGCTACTGTGTAGAGCTTCATTGCTGTACAATTTACATGGGCCATGCAAACTGTCCAGGTAACAGGAAAGCAAAAGCCAAACCACATTACTTCCAATATAAACTGCTCTTTCACTGTTTCCTATAACTTATACATAATAAGAGCTCTTAACTTGTTTTTGGTTTTGGGTTTTGTTTCTGTTATTGTTCATTATTGTTGTGGGGAAGAGGAACAGAATTTGCTTTAATCTGTTTTAAAACTGGTGTTAACCTATGAAAAAGTTCTGTGTTTTCACATTTGCCTTTATCTGAGTATCAACATCAGATTGTTGTCTTTTTTTTTTTTTAATTTTTTAAAGACTTTATTTATTATTTTTAGAGAGAGGAAAAGGGAGGGAGGCAGAGAGGTTGCCATACAAAGGCAACCAATGTATGGTTGCCTTTCACCTGCCTCCAGCTACAGACCTGTCTGGAGACCTGACTTGCAACTTGTCTTTCTTTTGAACTGATGTTTGAAATGTTTAAAAAACAAACTATTCTCTATCAGTGGAAATATTACCCATTTGGAAATAGTCTATTAAAGTAGTTCATTAAACTAAGTTATTGCTTAACTTTAATTTTTTAATGTGATATAATTAAAATTACCACTAATATTCTTTTCCTAACATCTTTCCTCCAAAAAATAAGCAAGACTTTTATGCTCATTTAACTCATCCTAGGAATCGTCAGGTCAGCTATTACTATTTCTGTCTTTATCACCATACACGCATGCTCACGTGTGCACACACACACGCACACCTGATCCTATTTTACATTAAGCAAAATAAATAGGAGGAAAAAATTAAGCCACTTGTTAAAGGCTGCCAGGAGTGGCTACAGAGCTAGAAATGGAAACCAGGTTTACTAGCTGAGTCCAGTGCCCTGAGGCAGTTAAGTAAAGTTCATTGGCTCTTTCCCTTGAAAAAACTGTGTATATGCTAACAAAGCTGATCTGTGAACATTCAAGTCGCTCAGTTTTCAATTTCATCACTGCAACTAAATGACCCCCTGGATTGGGGTAGGTTTTTGTGTGAGTGTGCTGTGTGTCATGCCTGGGATGTGAACAGACCAAAGAGATTCTGGTAATGTCAAACTGGTAGCAGCTAAGAGGTAGGCTTTTCAAGAAATCCTTTACCAAGTATGCATCTAAACTACACAAGGGTCAGGATCTTATGGCACCCATCTTGGGGTCCCTCGGACCTGACATAATGCCTGAGTCATAGGTGGAATGTAACCAATGTTTATTGAACTCAACTAAATTAAACTGAAAAATTTACCTCCATTTAAATATATTTGGTCCTTTTTTATAAAAGTAAATACTATTATTTTTGTTTACTAAGTAGAGCACAATTTATTTGTCAATAGGTTTCATTTCTTCTTCATTCCTTTCTGCATCGTGTCCATGGTAGCAACAATTGCCTACATTTTAAAGTGTTATAATGTTTTGTCATGTGGCGATTGCTGGTAAATTGGCTGTTATGGTGTTTACAGGATTTTTTTTTCTGTTCCTGGAGCATCAGCTTGTTAGCTTTCCTGGGAGTTAGCTGACTTAGAGGCTTGCGGGCCCTTCTGATTTACATAGTGCAACACTTCACTTTCTTTTCTTATTTATTTCTTAAATTATCGTTTATTGATGATGCTACTACAGTTGTTTCCCCTTTTAATAAATGAGGAAAGTCATCGCTTCCCCCGTCAGAGACCACAGTTGTCCTTTATCATCTTTCCCATGACTCTGATGTGCAGGAACAGCTCCTTGGCATTAGAATATACATGTTCTGAGGGGGCCATGCACATGCTATACTGCGACTGCAGAGTTCTTCTCTTCCCCATGCCCTCCAAGCCCGTCTGCATGCCTGTTTGTCTCCAGGCTCAGCTCTTGCTACTGACTGCATGGGTCTCTGATTTATTCTGCAAGTTGGGTTCCTGGTTTCTTCTCTGAGTTGGTGAGAGGAATCTGTACATGGCTACTGCCTGTCGTCCCAAGAAGAACTGATGAGCTTCATTAGGGCAAGCAAGTCCCACTTTACAGATGATTCACACATCCACACTGTCAGTGTTGGATCCACATTGGCCCCAGTTTTAGAAATAAACTCTTTCTCCATGATTGGAAATCGAGAGGTTGCAAGTAGCCCATTGTAAATCCATCCTTTCTTTAAAACCCAAATCAAAAACCTCTACTAACATGCTAAGCCTAAGTGATTCATATTTTATTTTACACCTTCTGTAAGATGCCTGGACCTTTGACGAGAATCTGTTGGGCAAGCAGATTTGTGGTGCCCGTCTCACCTCGAGAAGCTGGACTTCCGCAATGAACCTGGTGAATCAAATGGCCCAGAGTGAAATTTTCATCACAATGTATTGGTCTGCTTGCAACTTAAATTGACCAAACTGACTGCTTTATGTATGATCCTTAGAACTTAATAATGAAGTAAATCATTTCCTAAGCTGTATACCGCTCAACAGCATTTTTAAATCATGTTCTATTTTTCTTAAATCAGTTTCCCAAAAAATCCCCACAACAAAAAGAGCAATTTAAATAAACAAATTTGTATTGTATCTTTAAGATTATTATAATAAACTATAATCCTATAGGTGGCCGGAGAATTCCCTCATTTCCCCTTGATTCACCAGAATGGTCTAGTCACCTTCAATAATATAAACATGATGTACGGTAAAAACAAAGGCAGCAAATGCATACATTTATGCTGCGAGTAAAAGTTGAATTATTTAAAATTTATTATATTTTCATGTTGTTAATTTTGTTTAGTCCATTTTATGCATGAGTCAGTGACATAAACAGACCTTATTTTTTTATTACTCTGACAAGAGTCTTATTTTTCCAGGATGTTTAAGTGCATCATTGATAATCAGCTATACAATTAAAATTTTGATTTATTACATAATTATTTTTAATCCTGTTTCAGTTTGAAACAAGCGTATCACATATTGGTGTTGTATGTCTGTTAAAAGACTCGTTGCAGCTCATTTTATTAAAACTTTATTGAAAGCGAAGGTTTTTAAAATATTTTTGCCTCCTTTCATTCTTTGAAAAAATGAAAACACTTTTAGAGAGAAATGAAGACATGAACATCGCTAACTAGGAAATAGCTTCTTACTCCCTTGTTAACACTCCGTGCACTGGCGCTGGCTGTACGTGTTCATTGCCTGTGTGGTATTTTATCTACACCAGCCTCGGCCACAGACCTTTCTTTTTATGTGTTTGCCTTGATTCTTGCTGATTGACACCTTCATCTCTATTAACTATTTATTTTCCTTTGAGGTAACATCATGTTCACTTTCCAAGTCTGTATTTTTTTTCATAGCCCAATAAAATAAATGTGTTTCATGAACTTCTTTGATTTGTTTCTTCTTGCCAAGTTTTTTCTACCTCTTTACTGAGCCCCACAATGAGTATTTTACTCAGGGTCTCTTGAAGGTGTGTGTGAGCTGATGAAGTTCCATTGTATAAATAAAACCAAGCCAAAACTTGCCATTCAAAAGATAAAGCCAGGAAGGAATCAAGGCCATATGTCAATACAGAGAAAAGACTGACTGCAACTATTTTTCCCTGCTTGGTGTTTATAGTTATTTCTATGGAGACTGCACGTGGATTTCTGAGGATTGAATTTGACCCTGGGGATGTACACAAGTAACTCGGAAAACAGTTGGGCCATTAACTTTGGGTTCATCACATACTTATGCTTATCCCTTCTCCTTAACTCCTAACTGCAAATAACATGACATGTATGAGACCATGATGCTATTCATGTTGGGGGAGTTCTTGTGTATCTTGTGGGGCAGTGGTGAGGCTGGAGGGTAAAGAGGTGTGGGAAGAGCCTTTTCTTGCAGAGTGATGGTGAGGTTCAAAATAACATGTTCACCTCCTTGCTGTTTGGAGGTTCTTTCACTTAATCTATTTATTCAGACTTTTCTATTAGTGACTGTGCCTTGACCAAAAGCAATTTGCCTATATATCTCTTCTAACCCCATTTTCCCCACACCCTACCTCTATTTTCTCTCCGTAAATAGCTGATTGAATGATCTCAAATTAGGAGGAAATTCCCCTTTTGCATTCCCACACAATATGGAGAGGTCATCGGATCGGAGGATCTTTGCCTATATGTTGCCTGTTTATATCCTGACCTGTTAGTTTTATTTGAGCTCAACATATGTGCATATGGGTATGCTTAAAGGTAATGTTTTTATTTTACTCTGATTTGGAAAAAAGCAAAAATAAAGCCAGTACAAAGCCCCATTTTGGGGGTAAGGGAACTACAAGAAGGCAAGCATTAACAAATAACATGAAAGACAAGTTTTATGAAAAGAGAGATGGAGAGAACTGCCTTTCAGATGTGGGGTGTAAGATATGGATCTGTGAGACTGGGAAAAATATTTTCCTTGATAGAAATCCTGGCGGTGTTGGGCAACTGATTACTATTTCAGAAAGTATGATCCTAAAAATTAATCCTATTCATTCTTTTAAAAAAATTTTTTAACAACAGAAGAAATATTGTAGGGTGGGGCAAAAGTTGGTTTACAGTTGTTCATATGGAAAATAATTGTAAGTAACAATACAGAATAGACTGATATGCTCACACATGTAAACCTACTTTTGCCTATTGTATGTATTAGGGAAATGGATGTGGTCATTGTGTTTGTGCTGGTGGGTTAAACTTTAAACTTTTAAACACCAAAATTTGTAGCACAAATGTACAAATTAAACTTTTGATACGTAAAGGTATCCACTTGATGTGTCTGATTCTAGATTTGTTAGGGGATCATTAGCTTGATGGTGTTCTTGGCTTGCCCTGCAGTTGCCTACACTTTGGACATTTCACAGTTTATTAGCAGCTGAAACACAGACCAATTTTTCTATTTATTTAATACTTGGGCCCCCATTTTGATGGGGGAGTGGTATGTTCCAGCTTGGGACTGCAGGGTTTCAATTACCCATGTGGTCTGCCTCCCATTAACAGGGGTAATTGGGAATCGGATGCACAGAAAACAGATTCACAGCCATCAAAAATTCTGCTGGCAATATGAATTTTACACATTTCTTTTCAAGTTTCTTTAAAAAGATTATGTTTGGATGAAGATTTCAGATGTGAGACTATAAAAACACTCTCACACACACACTGTTCTCTCTTCTAAAATGCACAATCTCTGCTTCCTCAGGATTAGCATGGGACTCATCACTAAAGCCACTGGCATGGTTTTTAGTCCTCTAGCAACATAGTTCTGTCGGGGAATAGTTGGCAGTCCAACTATACCTCACAGTATTTACGAAAAAGAGCGTACTTACGTCATGACACTAACATTTTTCTCACACTGTTATTAAAAAGACAGTATGCAATCTCTTCACAAAAGATTTTTTTCATGCAAGTATAACACAGAAAGTACCCATAAGTATACAACTTAAGTGAGTTTTCATAAGCTAGGTACCCCAGTATACAGCACTCTGGTCCAAAACCAGCTCCCGAAGCCGCCTGCTGCCTCCCTGCACTCACTGTTGCGCCCCACCCCCACCAGAGGTTCGGACCATCCCACTGTTGACTCTTTTTAATTTTCAAATATCACATCGTTTTCTCAGCAGGTTTATTGGCTGATTTTTGTAGGAGAACAAAGGGGGGTGGTTAATCACCTATGGCTGACTTCTTTGCATTGTGGGATTTTTCTAGCTGTTAATTATTAACTTTTCCTTAAAATAAAACTTCCATTGTGTAAGGAGAAAAACTCCATGAGCACAGTGCATGTGATATAAATCACTTTTATGTCTGTGAAACAGCTGAGTTTACATTTTTATTACATTGTTTGAAAAAGTATCTTTTCATCTGGAACGAATCAGTTTAAAATGTGATTGTCAACACAACTAAACCAGTTTTCTGTTTAAAATGGCTGCTGGTGAAGCTAAGAACTGTAATTAAGCCAGGTTTTCCTCCATAGATATTAGATACTAAAACCTGGAGGTTTCTATGATTTGCAAAATAACTTTCTAGACTCTAAATGGTAGATAGCGTGTTCTTATTTAGATGGAGGAAGTAAATAAGTAATGAACAAAAATATTATTGGAAAGAGCAAATGCTTCCCTGTGAAAGGTAATTTAGTGGAGTAGTTTATTTAAGTTAAATTCAAAGTAATATGTGCATTTGTAAAGTGCTGCCTAATAGGAATAATTTAGTTTGAAAAAGATACTTATTAATTAGTAATTTACAGCATATTTTATCTAAAAATTTTTAGATTTAAGTAATTCTTGGAGGATCCTTTTAGAAATATACTGCAATTCAATTAAATTAACCATTCTAAGTACAGACAGTAGTTTTATAACCTGTAGCCATTTGCTTATGTTCATTAATTCTTGTTATTAAATTTGAAATTTTTTAAAAAGGGAGGGCCAGTCTTTTGGTGGTATATTTAATTTTTAATTCTTATTAACTGAAAATTTGAATATAACATGTACCTGGTGTTACTGAAATACTATCTTTGGAAGATATAATATAGGTTTTGGCTATACATTACCCCATGTTTCCAGTGCCATGATGCTAGGATATATGTAGTTTTATAATAGTCCAACCTTCCAAAATTCCTGCTTTGAAAAGTTTATTTTTCAAAATGTGGGGCAATCATCACCATGCAATTGTGTGTGCTAGCTAACCTTTCATCTTGAAGCGGATTTCCCAAATCCCATTATTTTGTGGTTTTTCTAACAGAGGACTTATTTTTACACCCTTGAAAGTATTGCAGCCTTTTTGGAGAACAAAAATTCTCAACAGTTCATAATTGAATGAACTATCAGTTTAATTGTGAGCAGAACAGCATCCATTTTGAATATCCAAGAAAGGTTCTTGTGCAAAAGAACTTTATGAATTAAGATTCCTTACTCCGTAGTTTTTTAAAAAATAAACTAAAAGAGAATAAATTCAGCATTTACTTAACAAGAGCAGATGTGGCAGAACTTCCAGGCGGAAGGAACGATACAGATGATTTACAGGTTTAAATGAAGTAACGCACCCACTCTCAAAAATTAGGTGTGCAAATAATTGAATATTTTGCATAGATCCAAAATCTTTAATGATAATAATTTATTTTAGTTTGGGCATTTCCTTTGAGCTGGTTAATAATTATCATCATGCTTATTGCTTTTGAATTATTACTATAAATGTACTTACATCCTAAGATACGACCATACTTCAGAAAGAGAATTTAACCTTAACAAAAACACTTTTATATACTGAGGCTAATCGATGTTAAATGCTTCTCCATGAAGTTATGGATCTTATCTTGAAAGCTCCAAACAGTAGTTTGTACCAATCTTTCTCTTTTTTATATCAGTTATTGATTTGGCTGGAAGTATTCTTCACTAGAAAAATAATGAAATCTAACTATAGTAAGAAGATGAAATTTCATATCAGCAAGATGAACATTTTTTAAGGTTATCTTTTAGCTTTCTGTATATTTTCTTAAACACTTTATATTTATCTGACCCTGCCTGTAAATGAGTATGTATCTCATGACAGGTTCATGATACATATGAATCATTCATATGTATATCAAATTCCCAATAGTTTTCTTTAAAAAGAAATTGCATGTTCTTCCTTCTATCCAATCCTTTGCCCTTTCTTGATTGAAGATACTTCCCCCACTTTCAACATGCCCCTCCCCAAAAAAAACTATAAAATACTTTAAGGAAAACAAATTATCAGTAGCAGAACTTCAAATGATTTCTACTATTGATTTTATTGAATTTATTGAATCTATTCAGGAGTGAGTATAGTAATGCAACATCAGCTTTAACTCCAAATAATGAAACTTCCTGTAAAGTTTTTTATTTCTGCCATAAAGTTAATAGTTGTATGTATTATACTTATCAGCCCATAAACAAAATTAAATGGATATTAGAAAATAAGTCAAATGTAAATACATAATTGAAATAAAATACATGTACAAAACAACAAGGAGCATTAGGTGAGTATCTTTTTCTGGGAAATCTATAGAAATTTTATTTGGTTGCAAACACAGTAAAATGAGTCAAACCAAATCTACAAAAGTCCTTGTTTCACCTGGAATTTATAAATTTGACAAGTCCATTAAGCCATAACTTCTTATGGTTGGAAAACTGATCTTTACTAAGTAAAATAACTAGAGAGAGAAAGCAGTGACTTACTTTTCATGAGGGCCAAACCAGTAAGACAAGTTTAGCTTCTCGGGAATATGAGGTCTTCTTAGGAAAGGAGAAGAAAGACAGATGACAGCAAAGCACATATTTTCAATATTGGTAGACTCCAAAGGTTTCCATCAGAATTTTTAAACATGTGCACAGACACATTCCTTAGTTGGTTGTGCATTTTAAAAGGCCATTTAAACACTAAGTATTTTATAGTATTGCAAGAGAATGTTTGGAGCCTTTTTGTTTTTCAACACCTACAGATGTAGGAAAGCTGTCCTCAGTGCCATGGTCATCCACGATTAAAGGGTGGTGTGGTGCTTGGGCGCAGGTGATCCGTAAAGGGGTGGGCTACGGACAGGAGTGTCCCCGGCGCCTGCCTCGGTGGTTCATCCTTCCATGACCACTGCTCTTTGTTGAGAATTTTTGGCAGTGGAAGCAGTTTGCCGCTTCAGATAAGAGCCGCTGTTCTCAGGTAATGCCCTCGATCAGAGCCCTGATGACAGACTGTGGAGTGCAAGTTTTTTCAGGTGCTCTGTTTGCTCAGTAATCCTTCAGTGCCAATCTCCTCCAAAGAGCGAACGGGACCCATCGGTAATGGACATCAGCCATTAAGCTCCCAGTATTTGTCATATATCAGGTTACTGCTTTGTTACTCACAAGTGATGAATGGATGCCGTTATGCTCTAAGAAAATAAAGCAATGCTGTAAATATGTCTAAACTTATAGAAGTGGTTGCTTTATTTCTTCCATTTCTTGAGAAGTAAATGCAGAGTTCCACATAAATGCTAGTCTTTTTCTTTCAAAGTATAGAGAGCAATGTGCTTTATGTTAGTGTTTGTAGTTGCTGAGGGTCCACATCAAACAAATAAGAGTGTCTATACCATGCTTTGCCTTCGTTTGATACAGCTAAGTTTATGCGCTGCACAACATTCTGATTAAAACAGGCATGCTTGCAAAGAACTATTCAAAGAAACCATTAGTTCCTACATGAAAAAAAAAATTTTTTTTAAACCCAAACATGGAGGGGAGGTGTTAAAATAGCATGAGGCCAAAGCAATTCTCCATCTTAGTTATTCCTATGGTAACCAGACATGTTTCTGCATCACAGGAAGAAATAATCATTTAAAAAATGTATTTTAATGTATTTTAGTAAAGATAAGTTCTAGAAAATTATATTCTACTAAATGTTATTTTGTATACAACATTTGCATCTGTTTTGTTAACATAGTTATAGTTATTTGGAATAATATTCCATGTAGTATAAAATAAACTGTGTGTTTGTTTCGCCTTTTCTATATTAATGTCAAGTCCAGCATTAATTTTTGAATTCTTCAAGAAAGTTTATTCTTTTTGAAAACATCCAGAACTGGCAGGCTAAGTATGTTTTAAAATCACTTGAATTTCATCTATCATTTCTGTCATTTTAAAGAAGGAATTCCATTGGCCCCTTTGTTTAAAAAAAAAATAAAAAAGGAAAATTAATGGTGATGGCCCTGAGGTATATAATAAATGAGGGTCCCATCCAGGACTAGAATAAAAGTCTGCTTCTATCCCACCCCACTATAGCTTTCATGGCTTCTCAGGATATTCTGAGTATATTTGAAGAGGTACTTCAATGACTCTGTCTTGATCTCCTCTCTCTTCCTTTCCTTCTCCCCTTGGCTCTTGCTGAATAATGCAAAACTCCATCTGGTCACAAGAGCAGGTGTCTGAGCATTAGGCACGAATTCAGCTCATCCAGGACCCCTGAGTAAATGTTACAGAATGCCACCCCAGTCTCTATCCCAGTACTCAAGCTTTTATTATCACGGCTCTCAGTGTAGAATCTGCAACACTCAAGAAAGAACACTTGTGGAGGACAGTGGCTGCGTGTGTTTATTTTATTATCACAGGCTCATAATTGCCAGAGAGGTGAGGGGCCTCACCTCCATCAGTTCTAATTGCTGTGGAAGCCTGTGGGCCTGCACTGAGGCCAGAGCACGGCTCAAAACATTTCCTGTGCAGAGGCTGGGGCCTGGGGTGCAGGGCGCTATGCCAAACTCTTTCAAAGTTTCCCCACCTCACCCCACCCCCATCTTTCTGCCATTTCTTTCTTCTTGTTTAGAAGGCTTTTAAAAGGCGTTTTTAAAGTGCAAGGTCGTCCAAGATGATGAAGGGAGCAGTAATTTGTACAGAACTTCAATGTTCTAAAAGAAAAGAATTATCATGATCTCAGGACTCAGAACTTTGTGGAGACGTTGTTGGAGGGATTAAACTGTCTAAGAATTTCTGCTCTGCCCATGAAATGATGTCCCTGGGAATTTAGACACAAATTAAGAATATTCTGGAATTCATTTAGTGGCTATTCTCATGATTAGTTTTCCAATGGAGCTCTTCTAATCAGTCTGCTCTGAATGGGCCTGTCCTAATTGGAGAAATATTGCAGAATATTTTTTTTCGTGAGTTATTTATAGACAAGAAAATCACCCTGGGTTGCCCAGCATTTAGATTCAACGATTCAAAAATTGGTGGGTTAGTTTTTTTGGGTTTTTTTTTGTATTTTGGGTTTTTTTGTGTTGGGTTTTTTTTTTTTTGATGCTAGCAGAGCGATTGCATTTGAAGAACAATATAGATGCTTGAAACGTGCCAAACAGCAGGGAACCAGAATAATCTTTAACGAGTGCCTACTCTGGTGCTGGGTTCTTTATACACATTACATTATGTGATCTTCACAACAACCTTTGAGGTAGATTTTATTATCCCCATTTTATAGGTGGAAACCAAGGTGCCCGAGGTCCCACAGCTAATAAATAAATCCAGGCGTGTCTGACTCCAGGGCCCGTGCCTTCGCCTGTGCACCAGGGTGCCTCCCAAGCAACAAACTTACGGGCAGAGTCTTAAATAACTAGAAATATCCCACTTGTCTCCAAGAATGTTCAGTGACACCACATTTTTAGTTTCTATCAAAAGGCTTCACTTATTCAAGCAAAATTTCAATGTTTATCTCTAGCCAGCTTCAGGCCACATGATCTGTACATTAAGCACTTAATGAAGACCCATAAGAGTTCCCCCACTTCAACGTGGTGGGACTTTGTAATATAAACATGCATTACAGAAATGAAAGCTCAAACATCCATTTCCACAGGTGTTACCTGTGCATGTCTGTTCTTGCACCTTCATTATTCTTCTTGCACGGTGACTACATCTGGCCCCTTGTATGTGCTTTCATCAAAAGAATGCTTTAATATAGGACCTGAGTGTGCGAAAACAACCAACTTCAAACTGAACTGAAATTATGTAGGTTGCTGACACCCTGATCTATATACCCTGCTTTTTATATTGTACTTTTAAACACACAACAATGGCATGGCTAATAATAATTTGTATTCCAGTAGCACCTTTCAGTAAGAAGCTCAAATAGCTTTATAGCAATTGTCTCGGTAATCCTCTCACCATCCCTCTGAGGGAGATGAGGGGGGAAAATATGCACCCCCACTTTTCATTCAGGTCAGGCAAAGCAAAGTGCCTTTCTAGGTGACTGGCAGAGGGATGTGTCAGACCACTAAATACATGTGGATGAATCCAACAAACATATCTTTTATTTGTTTGCTTGTTTGTTTATTTGCTAGTGGGTTTGGTTAGTTGGGAGTTTTGTCAAACCCAAGACTCACACAGATTTGGATTTCCATGGGAAAGAATGAAGCGGCAGGAAGCATGTGGCTCTCTCTGCTCCATTCGGGGCTGCCTCACCTTCATGCCAGAGAGGAATGGCAAGATCTTAAATGGATTTCCCTGATCCATTCCTGTAGGAAGACTGACCACATGTGCTTGGGCCTATTTTGTACCCCATGTGGTTATAGAACTCATTGGAGACACTGTGTTGGACCATCTTCCCTGGAGAGGCCCAGAGGCCAAGGAATAGTAAGGATAGATGGCATTCACAGAGTATGCAAATGATTCCTTTTCACCATCAGTTCCTCTGTTACAACTTTTTGCTTCATGCAAAAAAAGAAAGAAAGAAAGAAAGAAATTGAAAAGCAAAGTGCCAAAAATATATAGTACAGTAAGCTTATGTACCCCTAAAACTCCATTTCCATATCTTTAAAATGGGACTTAGGATAGCTGTCTCATAGGGTGAGACAGCAAAGTAGCACATGGTAAGTGCTCAAAAGACATTTTCATCCCCACATCTCCTCTACTTTGGTGGGAGGAAGGGAGAGGCAAAGCTGAACCCGTCCAATTTGGCCCCTTCCTTCTGCTCCTTGCATTTTTTGTCTAGAAGTTGTTTGGTCGGGCTTCATTTACAGTTCAGTTCCTAAAAGGAAGAGATAGGTGCTTTCATCTGGGGACACCTGAAGTTGCTGTCCCCAACCAATCTTAGCTCTCTCAAATCCTGAAAGAGATTGCAGTTGGCCTTAAAACTAACGCTGGGAAAGTGAGGATAGTTCTAGACTGCGTGCTGTGGCCTCCAGCGGCTCTCACAGACCCACTGCCATCACTAAACTAACTCTCATGATATCTTCAGCCCAGAGAAGCGTCTTCTCACAGGCCTTCTCACAGCATGTGAGTCATCCAGGCAGTGTGAATGTGGGAGTTTCCATTGGGAACTATTGAACTTTCTGCCTAACAAGCCTGATTTAAAGCACTAACTCCTGTGCTAATAGTCAAGCTGATCAAATATGTCTACTGAATTCTGGGCTGGAAACTGCCTGAAACCACAGCTTAATTTAAACATTCCCCAAATCTGTCTTGGAAGAGCTCAGCTATGGTGCCTGGCTTTGCTGCCACGAACTAATTACTTTCATCAACAAAGTATCTGACAACTTGAGTAATCCTTTTTGGTGTGTGTGTGTGGAGGGGAGACTTCCAACAAAGAAGGTGAAAAGAATGTCCAAGCCCTTATATTTTCTTTTACATTTTGATTTTTATTTTAATTTTTTAAAAATTTCTCAACCCAGACACACAATATAATTTTGGGCAGGGTGCCTCATGACTGGTAAGGGCTCTGGGGAAAGGGGGAATAGAACCTAGGATGTAATTCCTGATTCGCATTAATTCACAGGTGCTCCTTTTCTAGCTTAGAGCCAGTTCTGACCCCCTTGGGCTTCCATACTAATGGTAACCCTGCACCTGTCTAGTGATGGTTTGAATGTGTCTTTATCAAATCTAGCCTTCCTCTGAACATTCAGAATCCATTACTTTAAGCAACAAAGTGAGGGTAAGTTGATCTTCCCATCCATCTCTGTCCCAAATTTAAATTCACACCTATTTTGACTTAAAATGATTGAGCACAATGGAGAATATTTTAGATATTTTCCATTGTTTGCATCATCCCAGAGTCAAAAAAAATGATCCAGTCACTTAGTTTCTACTTGCTGTTACCAAGCACACGGACACAGCACAGGTGTGTGTGGGGAACCTGGGGGAACAGTGATGCTACTTCTGCTGCTGTTTAAACACATTTCTGTGCCTATGCAAAGGTTTGTGACAAGTGACAGTCACCTATGAGAGTCTCCTTAGATGCCAACTGTGCAGCTTAATATGATGCCACATCAAAAACCCTGGGCATGCCATCTTTAAAAAATAAGTAAAGCTATGTGAAGCCAATACAAATGCTAGTGGGCATTATTAATGCTACTATTGTTGAGAATGCTTTAGGCAACACAATACAAACATGACAAATGATTACATGCTGTTGCATTAAAAGCAGGTTCTATACAGGGCACTGTTCTCTGAAATTTTTTAAATTATATTTTATTTATTATTCTGTTACAGTTGTCCTGATTTGTTCCCCATCCATCCAGCACCCCCCACTCCCTCAGGTTAACCCTCCACCATTGTTCATGCCCATGGGTCAGGCATGTAAGTTCTTTGGCTCCTCCATTTCCTATACCGTACTTTACATCCCCATGGCTATTCTGTAACTACCTATTTGTACCTTGCACCTTCACCGATTCCCTCACAACCCCTTCCCATCTGGCAACCATCAAAACATGCTCTGTATCCATGAATCTGTCTCTGTTCTTCTTGTTTGCTTAGTTTGTTTTTTACATTCAATTGTTGATATGTATTTTTTGTAATTTTATTGTTCATATTTTGATCTTTTTCTTAAAAAGTCCCTTTAATATTTTAAGTAATAATGGTTTGGTAATGTGAACTCCTTTAGTTTTTTCTTGTCTAGGAAGCTCTTTATCTCCTTTTTAATTCTAAATGATAGCTTTGCTGGTGAGAGCAATCTTGGCTGTAGGTTCCTGCTTTTCATGACTGAATATGTCTTACTAATTCCCTCTAGCCTACAAAGTTTCTTCTGATAAATCAGTTTACAATCTTATGGAAATGTCCCTGTAGGTAACTAACTACTTTTCTCTTGCTGCTTTTAAGATCCTCTCTTTATTTGTAACCTATGATATGTCTTGGAGTGGGCCTTTTTGCATCCATCTTGTCTGGGACTCTCTGCTACTTGGATTTGCATGTCTATTTCCTTCACCAGATTAGGAAAGTTTTTTTTCCATTATTTTTTCAAATAGATTTTCAATTTCTTGCTCTTTCTCTTCTCCATCTGGAACCCCTATTATGTGAATGTTGGACCTCTTGAAGTTGCCTGAGAGGCTGCTCTTACTATCCTCATTTTTAGGGATTCTTTTTTTTTGTTATTGTTCTGATTGGTTGTTTCTTGCTTCCTTATGTTCCATATCATTAATTTGATTCTCAGCTTCATCTACTCTACTTTGTTTCCCTGTAAATTGTTCTTTATTTTAATTAGTGAATCCTTCATTTCTGGCTGGATTTTTTTTTTTTTTTCATGCTGTTGTGGTCTTCACTAAGTTCCTTGAGCATCCATATAACCAGTGTTTTGAACTCTGAATCTGATAAATTGCTTATTGCCATTTCATTTAGCTGTTGTTTTGTTTTGTTTTGAGTTTTGATCTGTTCTTTCACTTGGGCCATGTTTCTTTGTCACCTTATTTTGGCAGCCTCCCTGTGATTGTTTCTATGTATTAGGTAGAGCTACTTTGACTCCATGTCTTAATATTGTGGCCTAATGTAAAAGGTGTCCTGTAAGGTTCAGTGGCATAGCCTCCTCTATCACCCAAGTTGGGTACTAGAAGTGTGCCCTTCATGTAGGCTGAGTGCACCCTCCTCTTGTAGTTGAGCCTTGATTGCTATTGGCAGATCAATGGGAGGGATTTTTCTAGGCCAGTCAGCTGCAAGGGCTGACTGTGACCACTGACCACCAACCTGTAGCTGATGTAGGATCAGCTATGCAGAGGGCAGGGTAGTGGTACTCCACTGGGGTCTGTAGCTATATACTAGATGTGTGGCACTGTGGTTTCCCAGGTGGTGCAGGCCCAGGTCATCCCCCACCTAATGTTTTTCCTGAGGCCACCCTGCCTAAGTTACAAAGCAATCTGAGATGCTGCTACTTGTGCTGGGCTTAGAAATTCCTAGGCAAAGCCAAGCTGTGAATCTAGGTTGGCTGCAGCTAGTGCTGGGCCTGGGGCTCACTAAGTCTCGCTGATGCTTGTTTGAGAGGATTTAGGAAGTTTTGAAACATGAGCCAAGACCAGCCATTCATATGGAAGAGCAAATTAGGTAGGTCTGTAAGTTGGGTGGGGTGGAGTCTCTGGGGACCTTCAAGGCATCAAGGTTGATGGACTCCCAGATAAGGCACCAGCTTGCAGACATTATAGGGAGAAGTTTTAGAAAACGGACAATGGTCTCTGCTTGCCTTGATGCCAGACACTTCAGTTCCTCCCTGTATGCCACTGGTGCTTTTCAAGCTGCTACCTCAGTGCTAGAGCTCAGAGGGAGTGAGTCCAAGTAGGTAAGTCTATGTGTGGGTTCCTTAAGAGGAAATGCTTGGGGCTTTAGCAATTTCTTCTACTGATTCAATCTCTGCTGGCTTTTGAAGCTAGAAGTTGTAGGGACTTATCTTCCTGGAACTGGAATCCTGGGCTGGGGATCCATCCTAGTGTGGGGCTGAGACTCCTCACTCCCAGGATATCCGCCCCGCCCCCCCAATTTTTATCCACCACACATGGGTGAGGTTCCATCCCATTCTGCATTTGTGCCACATCCTACTATTCTGAATGGATGTGGTTTCTTTAATTCCATAGTTGTCAAACTTCCATTCAATTCCATTTCTGACAATTCTGAGTGACTGTTGTTTTATATTTTAGTTGTAATTTTGATGTGGTTGTGCAAAGAGTCAAGCCATATTTACCTATGCTGCCATCTTGACCAGAAGTCCAAGATATTTCCCTGTGTGCATTTTTAAAAATTAATTTATTGCTGTTGTATTACAGTTGTCCCATTCACATGCACACACACCCATTGCACCCCGCCCCCCTACATTTTGTTGTACATTCTGGAAATGTTATTCATGTATTTAATTCACTTAACAGAATTTGGTAGAATTGACTGCAGGTTTTCTGAGAATTATATTGACACATTGGTGTCAGGCTTAGATTAGTAAAGGGACCTGCTGTGCTGGTTTTAGTTCAGGGCATGGTACATCAGCCTGTGAGAGATGCTCCCAATGCATTTGCCCTCTGCTCCTTTGGTCCTGCCATCTCCCAGCTCCTTCCAATTCTAGACCCCTTAATTCACCCCTTGTCAATTCTTAATTCTTCTTCTGGAACATTTCTTTGGTTCTTTCTGCTTCTCTATTCCCACTGCAACCACTGTAGCTGCTTTAACCTGCCTTTCTGCCCCTTCTCCTCTTCTGCGTCCACTTGTCTCAACACCACTATCACCATGTCCTTTCTCTGCTCAAAAATATCTACGTATAGGCTTCTCCCTGCCCTCTGTGCAAAGTCATATCTGATTCTACTTTACACACCTATGTACTTTTCACTCCCCTCAAGCATCCTGTTTTGTATCTTCAAGAGGGTCACCTTGGTGTCCTTCACATGATGCCTTTACTAATGCTTTTCCTCCTTGCTTAGATACCCTTTAACCTCCTCTACTTGTTCAATCTTATCCATACCTGAAATTCTAGATCAAGCCCCACCTTAATTGAGCTTTGTCAAATGACTTCTGCCCTCACTAACTTTCATACATAAAGTAGGTTTTCAGTTAAATTCATGGGATTTAGAGCTGAATTGTGGTGCACACATGCTGACCTTCTAGTCTGGCAATTGATGTTCAATGATAGGGATCTTAATCCAGGGTTCACAGACCTCTGAAGGTATGATATTGTCAGCCAGCTTTTATGCATGCAGGTGTTTTTTGGGGGAGTATCCATTCCTTTGAGCATCTTTATTGATTCTCAAGACAGTCCTTGACCAGAGGGGAAAGAAACAAGGTTAGAACCACAACTGTTGTTAGGAGGTATAAAGGAAATATTAGGGTATACAGCTGTCCTCAGTGTTATTGGGGTCTTAATGAAAACCAATTCAAACTGCACATGGAGCAACTGAATAGAGCTTCAGTCAAGAGCCTGACTGGGTGGGGCTAAAGGCAGAGCTATAAATTTGAAGGCTTTTGCAGTAACCTAGGAAAGAGGTCTTGTGGGCTGCAATGGATACAAGTGCTGGGGGTGGGATGGAGGGGCGGGGCTTGATGAGAAGGAAGAAATTATGGGACTTGGGTAGGGGTGGAGGGGGGTGGGTAACAGGCATGAAATGATAGAAGAAATAAATCATCTGTGTGATCCCTACGGCTTCTGCTGGGGTGATGAAGTGAACTCTGTTGTTATTTGAGAGCAAAGAAAGCTTTTGAAAGAGAAGGGGTGCTGGCTTGAGTTGGAGGGGGAAAGAGACATCAAAATGAACATGCCCCCTGGACCGTCAGGGCAGAACAGAAAAATAAGGGAGAGATTTGGGCATTGCCCACCCAGCCTCATTCAGGTATTTTAGTTATGCCCCTAAAGCTAATTTGTAAATTCTTAGAAGACAGACACTTCCACCTTTCTTGTTCTTAAGCATTGGGTTCAGGTAATCCAGATTTAAGGCATGGCTCTACCACCTTGTGGAACACAATGCATGTATTCTGTCCATTTCTTTCTCCAAAAATAGGAGGTACTTGTCTTAACAGTTGACAATGGACATCAAATTGAAAAGTATATGTGGCCCTGGCTAATATGACTCAGTGGACTGAGCTCTGGACTGCAAACCAAAAGACCACTGGTTTAATTCCCAGTCAGGGCATGTGCTTGGGTTGCAGGCCAGGTTCCTGCTAAGGACGTGTGAGAGGTAAACAACTGATCGATGTTTCTCTCCTTCTCTTTCTCCCTCCCTTCCCTACCCTTCCCTCTAAAAATAAATAAATTAAATCTTTAAAAACTAAAATATAAAATGGAAAAGCATATATGTATTTATATGCTCAAGCTGCCATAACAAAATATCACATGTTGGGTGACTTAAACAAGAGAAATTAATTTTCTCACAGTTCTAGAGGCTGGAAGTCTGAGATCAAGGTGTCAACAGGTTAGTTTCTGGTGAGAGCTCTCTTTCAGGCTTGTTGATGGCCACTTTCTTAACATGTCCTCACATGGCCTCTTCTCTGTGCATACTCAAAGACAGATCTCTAGTGTCTCCTCTAATAAAGACACCAACCTCTTTGGTTAGGTCCCACCCTTATGATCTCATTTAGAGAGGTAAGTTTAATTACCTCTCTAAAGGCTTATCTCTAAATATTATTACATTGAGGAATAGGGCTTCAACATGTGAATTTTGGGGGAACACAAATATTCAGTTCATAACAGTATGTAAAAAGCTTAGCTCAGTTTCTGGATGAAGTGCTCAAAATATGGCAGACCTCTCACTGTCCCTCATTCATTCATTCATTCATTCATTTAACAGTGTTTAATTTTTAATTTTCCAATTATAGTTGGCATGCAATATTATATTAGCTTCAGATGTACAACATAGTGAGTAGACATTTATATAATTTACAAAGTGATTACCCTGATAAATTTAGTATCCATCTACCACCATACATAGTTATTACAATATTATTGACTATATTCTCTATGTTGTAACATGCATCCCCATGACTATTTCAGTAACTGGCAATTTGCACTTCTTAATCCCTTTACCTTTTTACCTATTCCCTCAGCCCCCTCTGATCCGGCAACCATCAATTTGTTCTCTGTACCTATGAGTTTGTTTTTATTGTATTTATTTTTTTGTCTTTGTTTTTTAGATTCCACATATAAGTTAAATCATATGGTATATGTCTTTGTCTGACTTATACCATTTAGCATAATACCCTCTAGGTCCATCCATGTTGTCACAAATATTAAGATATAATTCTTTGTTATGGCTGAGTAATAGTCCATTGTGTATATGTACCACACCTTTACCCATTGAATGAGAATCTACTCTGTGTTTGGTACTATTGAGTTGGCCAAAAAGTCTTACATTTTTCCAACTAAGCTCTAGTTGTGCTTAGTTGTCTAACTTCACTTGAAACAACTTAGTTAGATTGTATGACAATTGTCATATCAGTGTGCTTTTTTTTTTTTTATTTATAAAAATTGGTGAGTTTTTGTGTAACCATGTTAACATTGAAGATGGAAGAAAATGCACAACATTTTTGGTCTATTATGCTTTATTATTTCAAGAAGGATAGAAACATAACTAAAATATAAAAAAAAAATGTGTGGTGTATGGAGAAGGTACTGCAACTGATCAAATGTGTCAAAAGTGGTCTGCAAAATTTCTTGATACTGTTGACATTTTAGCCAAATAATGTTTGCTATGGGGCTGTCTTATGCATTGGAAGATGTTTAGCAGCATCCCTGGCCTCTACCCACTAGAAGTCGGTAGCCGGAGATAGCTGGCATACCAAAAATATCCAAACCTATAAAATTATTGGTGAAAATGAAAAGTGTCTTTTATTTTGTGTGTGTGTGGGGGGGTGCGAAATGTAATAGACTTTTTGGCCAACCCAATATATTAAGTGTTGAGATACCTGTGAATCTGACAGTGTTCACCTTTAAGCCATTCAAAGTCTAGTCAGGGGGAAGATACATTAATTGATGATGACTATAGTAGTAGATGTATCCACAAGGTGGAAAGGTGAGTATAGTGTTCAAGAGTAAATGACACTTGCTTGAACCCACCCCTGCCATCTAAGGACCAAAAGGCCTACTTACATGGCTTTGTCACCATGGGAATGACACTGAAGCAGACAAGACTTACAACATTTTGTAAAGTGTGGGAAGCAGGTGGCAACATCTACCAACTGGCTGCCTCAGCATAACTCCCCGTGTCTAAATGAGAAAGCAAGAAAGCACAGCCAGGTGTGTGGGAGGCCTCCATCCTTGCTGGTGTTGGCTAGAGACCTTAACACATGGACCCCTTCAGGGCCTGCTTCAGTGGCCTTGTTTCCTGGCACCTGGCTTCCACAAAAGAAGTGATTCAAAAGGGAAAGAAATGTCAGCATGTGTCATGGAGGTTCTGAAAAGCTGAAACATGGTTCAGTGGCAACATCAAAAATCTGGAGACTAAAGATAATGTGGAGGAAAACCCCATGGACTGCAAGAATCTATGCTAACAGGAGGGGCCTCCTCAGATACCATGGCAATGAAGAGGGATTGGTGCAAGGCCTAGAAAAATTGCCCTCCATATCAAATCATTAACTCCCTTTACTAGAATCAAGAATTGTTTCATTCCTCTCCCTTTGCCCATAAAGCTCCCTTTCAAACTTTTTAAAAAGCATCATCTGTTCCACCTCAGTAGGCAAGTTTGGGTTTTCTTCCTGTCTCCTCATTTGAAATAACCTCTTTCCTTGTTGCATTAAAAAAAAAAAAAAATACAGCCCTAGTTGATGTTGCTTAGTGGATTGCACACCAGCTTGTGAACTAAAAAGTCACCAGTTTGATTCCCAGTCAGGGCATATGCCTGGGTTGTGGACCAGGTCCCCAGTTGGGGATATGCAAGAGGCAACCAACCTCTCTCTCCCTCCCTCCCCCTAAAAATAAATAAATAAAATCTCTTTTTTATAAAGAAATTCATATTAAAAAATAAAAGTAAATGATACCTAAATTTAATCTTGACCAAATTGTAGAAACAGCCAGGTAAGAGAAAAGAGTTCTGGGCAGAGGAAAAACCACATGGTATGTCCCAGGACGATAAGTGAGCTGGTGTGTCCAGAAGATAGGGTGTAGGTATGCAGGGAAAGTTGCAGAGCCAATGATGAAATATCTCACTCTGATCCTGAAAGTTCAGGGGAGCCACCGAGGAATTTAAGGCAGGAGAATGACACATCTAGATTTATGTTCAAATTCCACTTTTGGGGTTCAGATTACAGCTCCATCACATACCATCTTGGTGATTCATGTAAATTAATCTCTTGGTGTCTTGTTTTTCCCATCTGTTAAGTGGAGGTTAAGAGATAATAATACCTACTTCAGAGGGTTGTTGTGATGTGATTAAATTGCTCAACATGTGTAAAACTTTCGGTATCTGGTACATTTAGTATGCTCCATAAATGTTGTTTGTTATTATTTTAATAAAATCACTCTGGCAACAATAGGAAGGTTTCAAAGTAGAAAGAGACTCCAAAGGACAACTTCTTCAGAAAGCAATTATAATCACCAAATGAAAGACTGTGACCTTTCCCAGTTCACTATGCTCCAGATACAAGGGCCTCCTTTCTACCCTCCATGTCACCAAGTTCATCCCTAACATTCCTCTGCACTTGCAATTTCTCCTACCCAGAATGTTCTTTCTCCTGGCTCTTTGCAGGGCTGGCTTCTCATCATTCAGTATTCAGTTAACATGTAGCTTTTTCAAAGAAATATTCTATAACTATTCTAGTTAAGGTAAATGCCCTTCCTAATCATTTTCTGTGACATCATCCTATATGCTTTTCATTTGTAGAAGCCATTGCTGTCTGGGATGCTCTTTTGTATTTATGTGTGCATTTTCTTTTTCTTTCATTAGGATGTAAGCTACTTTATCCATTTAGTGTACCTACAATAGGCCTGTCGTGGTAGTGCTCAATAAAAATTTCTGGGGTAAATGAATGAATGAACATTTGAACTAAGGAGATGGGACAGAGGAAGGAACTAATATACCTTGAGTAGTCATTTTGCTGCACATTTTTCATGACTTCTGTGCAGCCCTATAAGTTGGTAGCCCCGTTATAATATTAAGAAGGAACCTGAAGCTCAAAGGGATTTGTAAGTATTCCATTCACCTTTCTGCACACCACCCTCTGCTGTGGAAGTGGGGAGGAAAGAGCAGATGTGAGATATGTGTGGGATTGGAGTTAAAATACCTTGGAGAATGAGAAGACAGCCAAGGAATAAGTATGCTGAAATTGAAGACAAAGAAGGAAATGAGGCTACTGAAGGGATGGTGGAGGAGCATTCAGAGAGGTAGGAAGTGCCCCAGGGAGAGAGCCATCATGGAACCAAAGAAGAGAGTTGTAAAGAGTAGGAAGAGTCCTCAGTGGAATACAGCAGAGAGCTCACTGGAGGAATGGGAGTTCCCATTCCACATGGCTATTGGAAGATAATGACTCTGGGCACATAGTTTCAGCATAATAATCAGGGTAAGAGATAGAATATGAGTAAAGATGCACTTAAAAAGGAATTTTAAAAAACATGAAATCATTGTTAGGTAGAGAGTCCTGTGGAGAGTGTATTAGTTTCTTAGGGCTGCTGTAACAAATTAGCACAAACCTCATGACTTAAAACATCAGAAATTTATTATCTCACAATCTGAATGCCAGTAGTCCAAAATCAAGTATCTGTAGAGTTATGCCTTCTAAATGCTCTGAGGGAGAATCCATTCCATGTCTCTCTCCTGTCTTCTGGATGGCTGCTGACCATCCTTGGTGTTCCTGAGCTGTGGCAGTAAAACCCTGGTCTCTACCTCCATCTTCACATGACCTTCTCTGTATGCCTTCTTCTTTTATGTCTTTTATAAGAATGCCCATTATTGGATTTAGGGCCCACTACAACCCAGGATGATCGCATCTTGAGATCCTTTAATTATACCCGCAAAGACCCTATTTTCATGTAAAGTCACATTGACAGGTACCGGGGGTTAAGATTTGGACATATCTCTTTGAGAACACTATTCAGGCTACTAACAGAGGTCAGGTTTTGTTGTTGTCATTGTTTGTTTTAAGATGAGAGGGACTTAAGCTAGGTTTTATGTGAGAAAGGCAATAATTGACAGATCAAACCTCTGAGGAGGCATGAGCTGATGATGTCGATAGAGAAATGCACTCTAACAGGAGGAGGTGTCTCTGATTCTCTGAGACAGGATATGTGAAGGTAAATAGATCTGAAGGTGGGGAGCTAGATGTTGACAGATAGCCTCCCTGATAACCACTATTTACTCTGTGAAATAGAAGGCAAGATTATCTGCTGAGAATGGGAAGGGAACTTGAGAAAATTGCTGTGAAGGTTAGAAATAGCACCTGTGAGGACAGGAAAAAAGACCAAGAACTCATAGCCAGATTGTCAGGAGTTATCTTGAGCTCCTAGTTGCAACTGGGCACCATACGTTTGTGGTGGCATCAAACTCCTGGTCATGTGATGTTCCCCAGTGACGCTAAAATGTGAGGATAGAAGTGGGGGGGAAAGCAGTTGATGAAAATTTTTAAGAATTTATGGGTTGAGTGTGATTGAAAATATATACATAAGGAAAATACCAAGAATAAAGGAAAAATGGTAATAAATGGGAAGTTCTAATAAACAAAGGTGAATGGGAAAGATGAAAAGATCCAGGTGAGGATAAAAGGCAGATACTATTGAACCAAGGCAGTGAGAGAAGCAGGACAAGGATAGAGATATTGCCAGTGACACTTGATGTCTCAAAGCGTCTCAATTTCAGGTGATGCAATGCCCAAGCCCTGGGAATAGGTTTCTAAATTAAGGTGGTGGTAAAGAATTTTGAAATTTAGAAGTCAAGAAAATATTGAGCTAACATATTTGGATAGGGTTTGGTTTGGGGGAACTGTTAAATATGATGGCTAGTATTGAATAAAAGAGCATTCATAGTCCTGGGCAATGGCAGAAAGCAGAATGAGTAAGTACCCCTCTGCTAGGAAACAGTCAAGAAGTGTCCAATCAAATGTTTGCTTGGTTATGGAATAAAGGAGATTCTTTCTCTTTGAATGGGTTTCATACACATTCAGTCTTCCAGCCCCTCTTTTCAATTTCTATGCCAATGACTTCCGCAGCAAAGAACCCCATACAGCCCAATGCTGAAACCAGTGCCTCTTTTTCTACAAGTAGGGTTGACTGTGTTTGACTTGCAAAGCCTTTAAGTATTTGTCAGTTTGTAAAATTTTCTTTTCTTTTTTTTTTTTAAAGATTTTATTTCATCATTTTTTAGAAAGAGAGGAAGGGAGAGAGGCAGAGAGGGAGAGAGATATCAATGTATGGTTGCCTTTCACCTGCCTCCAGCCACAGACCTGACTGGAGACCTGGCTTGCAACCTGGTTATGTGCCCTGGCTGGGGAATCGAACCTGCGACCTTTGGGTTCACAGGCCGGCACCTTAACCACTGTGCTACCAGCCAGGAGTTTGTAAAATTTTCTAAATTAGATGGGAACAATCTTTTGTAGAAGCTACACAGACTTCACATCCTTGGGTACTCTAAATAGTTCTTATGTGTGGCTCCTAAGGATAAATCTAATCATTCGGGGAACCAAACTTAAACACAGGACTGATTTTCTACTCTTCCTCTTTTCCACTGTTGATTTCCTGAGTGGCAATCATTTACTTTTCAGTAAGTATTCACTAAATACTTCTTTTTACAAGTCTTATGGGAATTCATTTCTGCTCAAACAGTTCTTTGGAAATGAGCAATTACAAAATGCCTCATTTGCAACACTAGAGTGAAGGGAGTTAAATCTCACGAATGCTAAGAATCAGGTATGTGATTAATGTGGTTATATTTATTAATAGTTATACTGTACAAATGATTAAGATTGTACATAAACACCAATGAGATCAATTTCAATTATTTTAAACATTCACTAAAATGCTTTAAATACAGGTTATTTCTAAAATAAAAATATCAGCATTTTCCTTTTATTTGGAACAATTTGTTTAATTAAAATGACAGGATCGTTGACACAACTTTCATTGCCAAGGAAAGAAAGCTTTCTAGAATTAGTCAATGTCCTCAAAAGCCAACAGATAAGTTGAGTTCTTATTGTACCTTTTTGTTTGTGATTTAAAATAAGTCTCTAAAATAAATTAACTTGTGTTAGTAAGATGGATAGAGGAGGGCCTTTTGTTCCTTTTAGAATTTGGAGTCCAGAATATATTATCAAAATCTACCTAGCAAACTATCAGTTCTTTTCCTTTTCCTGACTTTACCTGAAATAATCTCAGGAAAAGCACTAAGAAAAGAAAACATTTTATTTTTATCTGCTTTTAAAATATTTTCTCCACTGTAACATGGAATAATATCCACTAATATACAAGCCTAAGCAATTTGTAGTAACTAATATAATCAAATAATCAAAGTGTGCATAGGGTAACTACTGTCTATACCTGCTGAATAATTGATTATACTAGTAGAATTTACAAATGTCGAGTTTCTATTATATAAAGACCACTTGCTGAATATTAAGAAAGCAGCAAAATTCTTTTTGTTCAAGAGTTTATAGTCTTATAGATAATTATAATACCTACATAAATCACTACAATAAATGGCAAAATGTGATGTATACTGTTATGAGAATAGAAAGGAAACACTCCTAGAACTTCCTTTCCACAGAGGAAAGAAGGAATTTGAGCTGATATCTGGACATGCCCCTCACTTGGTCAGTTGAGTTAGATATATTAATCCAAGACATCTACAAATGTCTGTCAAATAGACATTTAATCTGACTCATGTTTATTCATTACATAAAACATCAATGAATAGCATTGAACCTTTACCTTGTTACAGTTCTATTTTTTTCCCACTATCACATATGTGTGTATATGCATTTGTATGCATGTATGTGTGTGCTGTCTGTATGTGAATGTATGTATATATGCATTTATGATACAATGGTTAAGAGCATATTCTTTGAAGTCAGAAATACCTGGTTGGGCAAGTTATTTAACTTTGCTAAGCCTCAGTGTTCTTATCTATATACTGTTGACAACCTTAGAATTGTGCTGCTTCTTGTCAATACAATGAGATTTTGACCTCCTTCAGTACAGGGACCTTTTGTTTTTTTATGTATTCAAAACATAGTTTTATATTTCAAATATGTAATAGTTGCACAGGTAACCCCCATATAATATGGTTGTGAGGTTTCTAAAAAATGCCATGTGTATGCGAATCCATGTTATATGAAACAAAGAACTAGTACAAAAAAGGGGGTTAGATTCCAAAAAGTTTTAAAACATACTATTATATTTTTATAATTAAGAGAAACATGTTTATTAAAGCAATTTTCACCAAAAGTATAACATATTAATATGTATTAAATAATGTTTTCTTTGTCATCACTTCTAAGCATCATTAACCAAGGGTGTTTTATTTTTAAGATTTTATTTATTTATTTTTTAGAAAGAGGGGTAGGGAGAGAGGCAGAGAGAGACATCAATGTATGGTTGCCTTTCACCAGCCTCCAGCTACAGATCTGGCTGGAGACCTGGCTTGCAACCTGGTTGTTACCCTGGCTGGGGAAACGAACCAGCAACCTTTGGGTTCGCAGGCCGGCGCATTATCCACTGTACCACCAACCAGGATGTGTTCTCTTTTTGACAAAATATCTTCATCCTCTGAACTTTCTTCAGCATTATCTTGACTTCTATCCTGTACTTTTTGCAAAGACTCTGTTATTCTAGATTGCTTACTTTTAGCTAAGAGATCTTTATAAGTTTTGCTAATTTCAAATGAGATATCGTTTGCTCATAAAAGCTCTTATTATGCTCTGTGTTGTTTGGGGATTTCTCTAATTCTCAAACCATGTTAGAGTGAAACCATGTTCTAGGATGCTGTGTTGTACATGAGTTTTCTCCAATTCTCAAAACATGTTAGAGCAAAATTATGTTACAGAAGTGCCGTCTTATATAGGAGTTACCTGTATGTTGCTTTGACTTTTAAACTTTCTGACATATTGTCTCTGCGAGTAGTAAAAGCTGAGGATGAGCCAACGGCAAAGCCTTTTTCGATCACACACTCTATTTCTGACCAAACCACTTTTATGTCCATTAAGGGTCTTTCCAAGTGAACGTTAATTTGGTGGCCTGGGCACCTTAGATGGTGAGCCTAGTATCACAGCAGTGTCTGGGGCACTAACTCATCACTCACAGCTCACAGACACAAACATTCCACGTTGTTGTTTAGCCACCCAGAGGTTTTTTCTTCTCCAAATCTGTCATCATGCATGCAACCAGGCAAAGTATTTTAAGTTTATTTTGAAAGAACATGAAATCCTCAAGAATGTTGGTAAATGTGAGATATTTTTTTCTTTAGCAGAATATTTCAACAATAAAGAGACCTTCAACCAGCTTTTCCTCCTGAGCAATGTCCAGTGATCTCGCAATCTCTTAATTTATAACATCCATTCGCCACCATGCCAGTGCATAGTGAAAACAAGAGATATTCATGTACACAATTGCCATGTTTGTTTTTTAAAATGCTTTTTGCTTTTATTTTATTGTGCTTTGAATTGTAGCAAACGAAGATGTAGTTGGTGATTGTTACCATTGCCAACAGCAGTGTGGGTTTCTCACCCTAAATTATGTAACACTGAACTGCCAGAGAACTATGCAGGAGACCCTTGGTATTCACAGATTTAACACTCTAGGTTTTGAATATTTGCAATCGACCATGAAGGTTTGTGATGTGTTAATTGGCAGTTTTGCTGAGGTTCAAATTCGAATCACATGTACTTTGAAGCCAGCGTTAGGGAATGATTGAGGAGCTAGTGAGTTAGCCTAGTCAGCCACTCAGCATCTCTCCCCAATCAGATGTTTTTGTTCTCTGCTTCTGACGTAGGCAGTAATTTGGTGATTAAAAGCTTGGTTTCTGTGAAAACCAAGAAAAATAGTCATCATACGAAAGATAAAATAAGTAAATATTCCAGAAATATTTGCTTGGCTAGGAAAGATGATATGTTTTGGAAATACATATGTTTTAAAAACAACAACAAATTCTTTAAAAAGTGAGGAGCCTGTGAAAATATCTCCTTATTCAAAGACTTGGATATATATATATATATATATATATATATATATATATATATATATTGTTTTTTGATACACAAATCAGGTTAATTTAATCAATATCTTCAGAACATTTCACCTCACAGCAACAGAATACACATTCTTTTTTTTTTTTTTTTTTTTTTTTAAGATTCTATTTATTATTTCCAGAAAGAGGGGAAGGGGGAAAAGCAAAGAGGGAGAGAGACATCAATGTACAATTGCCTTTCACCTGCCTCCAGCTATGGATCTGGCTGGAGACCTGGCTTGTAACCTGGTTATGTGCCCTGGCTGGGAATCAAACCAGTGACCTTGGGTTCGCAGGCCAGCACCTTATCCACTGCGCCACCAGCCAGGGCCTGGAGATATTTTTACATCTTAGGATTTATCCCCTACAAATATCAAGGATTTCCAAACATGTAGTTTGGAAGGTCCAGATGAGATTGTCCTTGCTTTGATTCCAATACCTCTGAAATGTGCCTGCTGAGCACTAGGCCACTAGAGCTCTCTTTCATCTCCCATGAAGGCTGTGAGCTGTGCTCTGCGGCCTTGATGTGGTGCATTTTGGGAATGTGGAATCCTGGGTATGGCAAGCTCTCCCAGCATTTGACCCAAGGCAAATGGTGCCCCACCTGATACAGCCTGTAAGCTTAGACTTCTGTGCATCAGCAGTCTGCACTTATCAGACAGGGGTGAGGCCAATGGTTCTAAACACCACGCTGTGTATAACAAGTGTTCTCTGAACAGTGCCAAATACAAAGAGAGTTGTTGTGTAGTTTAAATGTATTTCATTTAAGGGAATATACATGTAATGTGTTAATGTTTTTATGTTAAAATATACATTTCATAAAATAATGGATATAGTACTTGGTCAAGGAGTTTTTTGTGCTTCTTACTTGACCAGATTAAAATTTGGGAACATTATGACTTCATGTAAGACCTCTCAAAAATAAGTTTTATTTTTCGCATCTGGGAAGTCTATATGGAATTCTAAGGTTCAGCAAGGGAGAAACTTCTCTAGAGAGCACAAGTTTTTGTTTCAATTAGGAACAGACATAGTACGGCCTCTGGGCATTTTGCACAAGAGCATCTGAGTCCTCAGGTCACACCTGAACCCAGCTCCTCTGTGGCAGCATGTCTCATTGCCACTCGAGCTATTGGACCAGCTGTGTTTACATTGCTTGAGCCATTCAAAGTAAGTGATCTTTGTTCCGATAACAATGGAAGGAGTTGTACTTTGCGTTCATAAGCCACATCAAAAAAATTAATTCTTGGCTATCATCCAAAAATGACAATTAGAAAAATAAGATTAAATTGGTGATTTATTTTGTAGCTTTTTCTTTTTCTTTCCTTTTTTTTTTTTTTAAGTTGTAATCTCTGTTTTTGTAAAACACATACAAGACTTAAGGAATGCTAAAATTTACAAATTAAGGGGACTATTAGGCAATAATTTTTACAAGCATATTAAATATTTAAATATAGTAGTCAGGCTGCAGAGCAGATGGACTGTCAGATAACAAAACTTGAGCTAACAAGATATTATTCTTGAAAACTTACATCTTCACCTGCTGCTTATCACAGTGGAATGTTGACCTATCACTTACTGCACTGTGGAGTCAGAAGGCAGCATCTTAGACAAGATCCCCGGGAAAGGCGTTGTTTAGACTTCCTTGGTAAGGAAGAGAAATGGACTAGTATTACATGAGAGCATAAGGCGGACATCAGAGTGTAAGTCCAACATCTAAAGAATACAGGTATGCCAAAAGTCAAGAGGGTTACAAGAGTAATAGAATAGAGCCAACAAAATTTTAAGACTGGTTATACATTTAATTACATATGGCAAAATGAAGCGCAGGCAGCCTCTAAATCTACCTATGTCCCATTAAGCGATTGTAAGTAAGAAAGACGTAAGTCAAATCTGATTTCCTCATAGTAACAGCTATAATAGGGGATTATATGCCTCACCAAGAGGTATGCTGCCTAATGTTTCTAGAAATCATAAATAATCAACAACAAATGCTGTGTATATATAGTGTAATGCTGTCTGAAGTAGATATAAACCAAAGCAGGGCAATCCTTCAGGTTCCTGCCTTAGAGACAAGCTCTGTCTAGACTGCAGCACCTTGACTTAGATGGATTCTAGACAGCTCTCTGAAGACGTGCCTGCTATGTTCAGACACCAAGTCTCTGACCTGACAGGAAACATAGGTTGTTCATTCTTCCAACAAGGCACCATGCCAGGCCCTGTGAGGATGCAACACTAAATAGGGTAGAAAACAACGTTCATTCCTGAAGAAATGTAAAAGTAAGAAGCCTTAATTAAAGAAATGTAAAAATAGCTATGACACAACAATTGAAGTATTTATTTCCCCTGGAGGTTTCATATTCTGAGAGATTTCTTCAGTTTCCTTGTCATGATTTCTATTTTTGTAGGAAAAACATGGGTCTACATATTTTTTAAATGATTTTTTAAGCCACTAAGGAAAGTTTAAAAATCCTGATATACCCTTGGGAGAAGAAATATGTAAATATGGCCATCCAAAGATAAATTGTCATCCTGATGAAGTATTTGGATAATATGGAAATAATGTGATAAGAGCAAATTCTCCTTGAGATTATTAGAAATTTAACTCTGATCTATAATCACTAGTATTTTATCTTAAAATCCATTTTCAGTGTTGGTAGGTGAAAATTTCTAAATTATGAATGACCTTCAAAATGTATACAGTTTTAAAGCCCTGGCTGGTAGCACAGTGGGTAAGGTGCCAGCCTGCAAACCGAAAGGTTGCACGTTCGATTCCCCAGCCAGGGCACATAACCAGGTTGCAAGCCAGGTCTCCAGTCAGATCTGTGGCTGGAGGCAGGTGAAAAGCAACCATACATTAATGTCTCTCTCCCTCTCTGCCTCTCTCCCTTCCTCTCTTCCTAAAAATAATGAAATAAAATCTTTTAAAAAATGTATGCAGTTTTAAAAGCAGTAATAACTGAATGGCTATTGAAACCTCCTTTTAAAAATTAAAAAATAGCCCTGGCTGGTGTGGCTCAGTGGATTGAATGCCAACCTGTAAACCAAAGGGTCACCAGTTTGATTTCCAGTCAGGGCATATGCCTGGATTACAGGCCAGGTCCCCAGTTGGGGTGTGTGAGAGGCAATCACACAATGATGTTTCTCTCTCTCTCCTACTCTCTCCCTTCTCCTCTCTCTAAATAAAAATAAAATCTTTTTAAAATAAACAAATAGGGCAGGGCGAAACTTTTAGAGGAGATGGGTATGTTTATGGCATAGGTTGTGGTAATGGTTTCCCAAGTGAATGCACATTCCCAAACTTATGAAGTGGTATACATCAAATATGTACAGCTTTCTGGCTGTCAATCATACCTCAGTGGAGTAGTTTAAAATAAAACTCCTTCAAAAACAAGCTCTTCCATTCATGAGAATATTGAAGGGAGAAGATGAACTATCTCTGCCCTGACAATTCCCAGAGGAAGGAAATATTGGCCATTGTTAGAAACATGATAGAAATGTTAAAAAGAACCAAAATATAAAATGAAGACAAAGTTAAGTTGCCTGATGGTGAGAAGAGCCCCACTCTAACACTTCCAAATAAATCTGTGTAATGCACAGACATTTTGGTAACAAACACCCTATTATAAGTGTTTCCTTTGTCTTCAGCTGCAACAATTCCAGGTGACCACTGCATCAAATGACATGGTATTGTTTTGTGAAGGCAGAATGGGATAAAGACAATGTAGCACATGACCTTTTTATTACCTCAAGTAATTATCATAGTAGCTATAATTTATTGGGCACTTAGCCAAGCATCGTGTTAGCTTTGTGCCTGCCTTACTCATTTTATCTCCGAAGCAACCCTAAAGGATGGCTTCTGTTACTATTTCATTTTGTAAACAGGGAAGCTAAGATTTAGAGCAGTTAAATAACCATTGCTGTAGAATCCAGAGAGATTTGCACTCAGGTCTGTCTGAAAGCAGCTTTCAGTCAGCTGAAAGCAATCTGTGTCTTATTGCCCCTGCCAGAGGGGTTCCAGATGTGGTAGGGATGCCGCAGCCACAATTAGAAAGCCGCAGTAAGTCAGAAGGGGTGACACTGGAACCAGACAGAGACATGTACTGCTACTACTTTGTAAAAATGAGCCATTAAAATAATTAAAAATAAATTAATAGGTAGTTAAGGCCAAATCATTGTCAGTTCACTGATTTGGGTTTTCTCCCTGTACTTCAAGGCTGTCAGCACTAATAGAAATTGACACAGTTGCTTCTTTCTTATTCTTTCTGATATTAGGCACCTACCTCTCTTGCTTGCTTGTTCTCAAACTACAGCTGTCTTTTTCCACCACCTCCTCTAGGTGAGCAAGTTCCTGGGCCCCTCCTTCTCTGATGCTTCAACTAGGAAACCCATCCCAAATGCACCAAAGCCCTTAAACAAAGGCTATTGTCAATGGTGGTTTCAGGGCCACCCTTAATGTGAAAAGCTGATTGAATTCCCAAAGATTCTTAGAGTAGATCTCTGAAGGCAACTACGTGTTTTCCACACCACAAAGCTCATGCAACAGTGCCACGGGAGTGGGCCCCCATGTGTGTCGGGACTACAACATCCCCGTCACAGTATTCTCTGCAGTACCAGGTATCCAGTAAAAAGGGGTTAAAGCTTCAGATTGGAAGCCTGTTTTGCCACCTCCTCACAAAGTGCCCTGGTGAGACAATCCTTTGTGATTACCTCATTATTCATCACCTCCCAACAGATACCAGCGGGCTTGATTTGCTGGGCTAGAAATCCGTTTGGGTGTCATGTGTCAGCTAAACCGGCTTAGTTACAATAGAGCCTGATTAGTTTTCACCTTGGCCTCATAAAATGTGGCATATGTATTAGCATAATGGATTAGGAGGAAAAGAGCATTCACTCTGAGCAGTGAGTAAGTGCAGTCCTGGGATTTGCACATTTGATCCTTGGTGTGTTTGACTCACTCCAACTTTTCAAGATTTGATCGTTCCTTTTTTCCCTAAAATAACTAGTTTCAGATTCTCACTTTTTACTTTTATACTCACTTTCCCAAAGTACCGCACAGAATTTATGATCTTCATGGCCTCGCTCCAGGGAAATCGTAACACCACAATCTACTTTCCACTCTCGGAATTGGTTCTCAATGATTATTTACGTACCCGCCACCAGCCTGTGAGTTCAGAACAAAATTAGGGTTGTCAGGATTCACTCTCAGTTGATTGATGCAGAATTCACCCACAGATATAGAACTTTTTTCTCTGGCTAGAATACAGTGTGGTAACATTTCTGCTTCTAACTCTATTCCATTTTGTTAGCACTTCCTATATAAAAGTACTTTATGAAACACTATGAGAGGTACCAGATAGATTTTATGAATTCCTAATCAAGGAATATTAAGTCCACTAAATGATTAACAAGCACAAGAATCACTGAATATGAAATAGAATAAAATTAGAATGAAAGCATGGAGTGAGGTGAAAGAACTAACATTTGAGGGTCTCCAGTATGCCTGATATTATGTCCTAATTGTTTATACTTATAGTCATATAAGTGATAGCTGTATCATGATGAACTAAGTATCATCACATAGTACTGGCATGTTGGAGACATGGGCTCCCATGCCTATATACCAACTGGTGCCACACACTGGGCTGCATGCATTGTGTGTGTTTTCTCGTGTCATCCTCACACCAACTCTACAAGGTCTCTTTTTAGAGATCAGGAAATTTGGCCTGGCTTTGTGTGGGACAAGAGTTTGATTTGGGACATGCTGAGTCTCAGGTCCCAAGAAGACAGTTTCGGGTGCCAAGAGGCATCAGGTAGACAGTGGTCAGTGAGAAGCAGTGGGCCAGAGTGGACTCTGGAGCTGAGTATTGTCTACTGAGCAGCGTGTATTGCCATCTGTATAGAGAGGAGCAGTTGAGGTTGAAAAGAGTCGATCATGTCCAAGTGAGAGAAGGGAAAAGCCCAGGAACAACTCCTTTTGAACACATATGTTTGGAGGGTACCAGAGGAAAAGGATGCACAGGAGGAGCCAGAAAAACAAAACCACAGGATGAAAAGTCAAACAGTATAGTCTATAACTTCTTCCTGTTTTAATCTTTCATCTTTTCTAGTATAACCTGAATTTTCCAGGCTACAGCAGACTGGAAGCAAAACAGTAAACAATGATGAATAATGTTGGTGTCTACTTTCTTACACCCATCAGCTAAATCATTGGTATCTCTCCTTTTCCTTCAGGTCTCAGGTGCCAGTCACCTTCTTCTACTGGAACAAATGACCCCGAAACACTGGGACTTGAAACAGCCACATTATTTTGTTCACCCATGTGTGTGTCAGGGCTCCAGGAAGGACTTTCAGAGTGCTTCCTTTCTGGTCCACATGGTCAGCTGGGGTGGTTCAAGCTAAATAATCCTTTCTAAGATGTTTTCTTCACCCCATGGCTGGGGCTTCAGGGCTCCTTGGCATTTAACTCTCTCCATTGGAGGCTCATCCTCCAGGGCCTGGGCTTTCCAGCGCATGGGGACTTCAAGGTAGTCACACTGCTTACATAGCCATCAGAGCACGAAGAGCAAGCTTTCAAAATAAAATAAGTGGAAGTTTTATTTGCATAAGGCCCAGGCCCCAAAACTAGCCCAGCATCACTACTACCATATTCTATGGTCAAAACAGTGATAGAGCCTTGGCTCAATTGGATGTCATCCTATGAACTAAAAAGTTGCAAGTTCAATTGCCTCTCCAAGCACATGCCTAGGTTATGGATTTGGTCCCCAAGTTGGGGTACATCGAGAGGCAACTGATCAATGTTTTTCTCTCACATCGATTTTTCTCTCCCTCTTTTTCCCCCCTTTCCCCTCTCTCTAAAATCAGTAAGCGTGCCCTTGAGTGAGGACAAAAATATATAGTCACAGGGCCCCCACAGATTTAAAGAGAAGGAGCATAAACCCTCTACTCACCTAGTTCCAGAAGCCTGCACAGAGGGTCCCAGTGGGCTCAGAGGCAAAACAACTAGTTAACTTGTGTCCGATGTTCTTCCTCTGGGTTCAGGTCCCCTGTGCAGAAGGGCTCCTCCAACATCTGAAGCAATATAGGACACCCTGTCGCAGACCCTGCTAGGGAGTCTGCCATCAAAGCAACATTTTGGGAGCATCCTTCCCTGCTTACTATGAATGCCATAGTAAGGAGCAACCATCAAAGCTAGGCTGGGTCCTGTGCCAGTGTGTGTGTGTGTGTGTGTGTGTGTGTGTGTGTGTAGTGTGAGTCTAGAGTTCCTTTTATTACTATTACCTTAGTCTCCACACAATGCACCTTGTGCATTAATGTCTCATCAGACTGTATGTGAAAACCGTGCTTCTTGGACTTACTTTTATCCTCCACAGTTACTGTTTTCATTAGGAGTCCCCAGCACTCAAGCCCACTTGCTCCTGGGAGCTGGACCACAGAAGTAACCCCAAGGAGCCAGGGCTTGGGCGGTGTTCTTGGACCAAGTGAATGTTCCTAGGTGACTCCACCCTTGGGATACATTTTTTCCTGGATGGATACGTGGTGTCTATAGCAATGGACTTGGGGCTGCTTTTTCTGGTCTTCCCAAATGTGCTCCACTGTGCCTGGCTCCTACGTGAGCACCACTTTGAAATAAACAGGGACACCACCCCAAGAATGAATGTCTATTTCGAGCTTACCACCCCCACTCAAACACCTGCTCAAGCAGCTCAAGGTTCTTCCTGGTGTCACCCCCAGTGGCAAGTGACTAAGTGACACATAGTTCTCACTGAAAGCTTCTTTACCTTTGTAATCAATCCATTCTAAGAGTGTAACATCTTCTTCCTCCCCAAAGGACTGTAAACACCACAAGGACAGGGAAAAAGCTCCTGTGATTCACCCCAGGGTTTCTAGCACCACCCAAGCATGGCTTAGCTGTACTCTGAGTATTTGTCACATGAACAAAAAACAGAATGAATGACTGAGTGAATGCACAAATAAACACATGCATGTGCTCTCTAAATCCTTCTGGAGAAAAATCCAGGTCTGAGCCTCAAAGGTACTAATTCAAATCCCACCCCCGAATCAGTGTGTCTATTTTTCACTTGGTGTTTGGAAGTCTACCTTGAACATAATTTAATTCACATGTTGCACTTGTTTTATAAAATTGCCATGTTAATATTTTTGCAATTCTAAGGCCTAATTTCTAACAGGCTATTTTTAAGGTTGCGGAAGATAATTATGACATGATGTTCACCTTCTTATGGTTGTTGTAAGCTCACCCATCCACATAAATACCAGGGTCTGTGTAATTTAGGTAATGGGTTTATTTTTGCTAATGAGCTGAATAATTATGTTGGATTAATTCAATGGCATGTTCTTAAACTACTTTATGCTAAAGAGATACAATAATACTAACATTTATTGAAGGCTTGGTCGGCACCAAGCACAGGTGTAAGCGCTTTACAAACATTACCTCAATACCCATGCCAACTCAAAGAGACGGGCATAATGTCCCATTTTACAGATGAGGAAACTAAAGCTTAGAGGGATCCATGTCCAAGGTTACACAACAATTAAGCAGTCAGGCTAGGACTTAAATATGGATTCCATTCCAGATTTAAATGCTTGGTGGCCTCTTTATCCTGAAATTGTTTACAATTTCTATTTTCAGGCTCAGGTGAATTTGCAATATTCAGGCAAATCTGAGTTTTGAAATGCCCATGATTCAGCTGTTACATGCTGGTTTCAGTTCTTGCTATCTACTGCCTTTGGACAAGTCTCCTATCTGCCTCTCCTAGGAGGAGACATGGTTTCCATTGCGGCTGAGCCAGGAAAGCAAACCCCAGTGAAAGACAGCACTTGGGTACAGAGCTACCTCTCGCCTCTTGCTGCCAATCACTGAGTTCAGTTTTCTCAAGCAGGAAAAATGAAATTAATAAAATCGATTTCAGGATTATCATAATGTATAAAGGTGTATCATAATGGGACATAGTGTGTATAAAATAACTCAGTACTTAATATGTCATAAGTACCCCAATATGAATTGGTATTGGTAAGATTATTGTTACTGCTGAGATTTCTGAATACAGGACAGATCCAGTCGGTATGATCAGTTGAGGAGAGAGCATCTCAGTTCTACAACAGGCCTAACATTGGTGGTGTTGCCTTAACTAAGTTTATCACTGTGTGGTACCTTTTTACATATGCAGCTTCAGCTCATATTATTGAAATCTACCCATAATTCCTCACGGCTTCCTATATTTTGAAAGCTCTTGCCACTATAAAAAGGAGATGATTTGAGTATACATTTCCTCCTCTTTTGTCTATACCCCACTTTTAAGCAATAATATAAACAGTCACCTGGAAGGAAGAAGGAAAAAAAGAACAAGAACTAAAATTGATCCTAGTTACTATCTATACAAAATTAATAATATAATTAGCACCTAATAATCAGAGTTCATTATGTCCTTGAAGTCACCCAGTCTATTATGCATCAATTTGCTTATCTTCGTAGTTGTTTGATAACTTGATCAGAGTTTACTAAATTCCATAATAGTTCACATTTTTATGTACTATTTTTTTATTCTTACAGACAGATCCCATTTTAATTCTTAAATTGCTTCTAAGCAAATATAATGTCAGGAGACCAGAATAGTTATTCACAAACTGAGCTCTTAAGCTGGCTCCTTCTCAGCTTGCTCTGTGGCCTCTAAGAGGTCAGTTACAATTATTGGTTCATTTTACCTGCAAAATGCATCTTATGCTCCTCAATGAGTATTTATGTCAATTAACTGATTTTCAGTAACTGTTGCAAATTATGTAAAAATGCTGTTAGCAGCCTCCACAACTTGATTAGGTCAACTTTAAAATGAGCCAAGTCTACGTATAGAGAGTAGCCATTGTTTTCCTGGTTTGCATCTTTTAAGCACGAGCAGCATAGTTGCTGCCCTTCCAGGAAGCTATGTGACATGAATGCCATCGTGAAGACATGTCTGCCAAAGAGCAGGACACTAATGTGATGATAAGTGCTCAAGAGGAGAAAAGGAAAGGACAAGGGAGAGTAGCAAAGTCCCACCCCACGGGCCAGCCATGCCAACCTAAGCAAGAGAAAAATGTTTCAAGATTTCTGTTTGGATGCACAAACTGAATGGCGATGTGGCATGTATAACTTTTCAGAAGATGATGGCAAGGGCCTGAGCTTAGCCCCACAAAGGCTCAAGATGAAAGGGAAGAAGAACATCTCTGTGGCTATAATTAGAGAGATGCCTTTAAGCCTGGTCTAGACAACCAGTTGCTTTTTGAGCAGGCTCTGCAGTCTCTAAGAATCTGCCAAGCATCTTGGGCAAGAATGAAAAAATAACAATGAGGCAGAAACCATTTGATATCCTTTACTTTTGTATTTTCCTTTCTTTCTCCCCCCTCCATTCCTTCCTTCCTTTCTCTTCTCCTGTGATCATCTTTCCTCCCTTCCTCTTGCCCTCTCTCTTTGGGATGGAGCCAAGCAGTCTTCTGAAGAGTATTGTAGACACATACTCTATCATTTCCTGTCCATCATTAGCTGTGGAAATCAGTATGGGAGTTACATGGGAGGTGAAAACATTTTTTTAATGATCTTATTTATTATTTCCAGAAAAGAGAGGAAGGAAGGGAGGCAGAGAGGGAGAGAGACATCAATGTATGGGTTGCCTTTCACCTGCCTCCAGCTACGGACCTGGCTGGAGATCTGGCTTGTGACCTGGTTATATGCCCTGACTGGGGAATCGAACCAGCAACCTTTGGGTTCGCAGGCCAGTGCCTTATCCACTGTGCCACCAGCCAGAGCTTGAAACATTTTTTAAAACTATTTGTGAGGTAGCTTTTTTGCTCTCAGACATCTCTGACTAAGCCATTACCTTTAGCACAGAACTATCTCGGGTGTTTAGAAAAGTCTGGACATGCCAGTGTGCACTAGCAGTGATTCCTTCCCCGTGACAGGCTGGGAATGGTGCTTAGCTTTTTGTTTAATTTTAATTTTTCATCCTCACTACATTTTAAAGGCCTTAGTTGGTAGGAACCAAGCTTCTCCTTGCCTTCGTAAGACCCGCAATTAAAAAATTGTACATCTCTTCTGCAGATATTATCTATGAGGGCTTCATGAACCAACATGGTAATTATGTCAAATAGTTATTAGTCATGACTGGTAAATGTGACCTGGGTTAGCTACACCATGGCCTGCGACAATATAGAACACAGTAGGGCTCCAGGGAGACAGCACTTCCTCTACTCCTGGAGCTGGAGTGTCTAAATCTCCCGGGTACAAGTCCCCAGGTAGCTGCCAGCAGACAACCAGGTTCTCTCCTCACTTCCCCAAAGAGGGAGTGTGCGTGGAAAAGTGTGCACCGAATTATTTAATGAGATGACATAAGGGAAAAAATATTGCTCAGGAACTTAGAATTTTACTTTTGTAACTGCTTTAGTCATTAGCATCTGGACACGAGAACTCTGTGCTGTGAGGGGACAATGAATGGTCTTTCTCTGCCCATATGCATTGAGTTATCCTGTGGTCCTGCCCCTTCTCCTCTGCAGGACATAAATGAGGCCGTCTTCAGCTGAACAGCAATGAAAGAATAAGGGCTATGAGGGCTCACTGGTAACCAAGGGATGGTGGCAGCCACACAAAACATTTAGAGCCTGCCTTCAGAGAATCTGAAAATTCTGGGAGTTCAAAGACAAGAATAAGCATTACCATGTCAGCACAACAATATGTACATCTAAGAACTTTGAAGTGGAGATGATGTTTATAGGGAGAGGGTCTCCTGGTTTTCTGAGATGGAAACTAGATCCACATTTACAATCAATCCCCTAGATTTAGATGCCAACTTTACTTTCACACAAAATAGGTCGAGAGTAGGAAGGGTGCCCACTCAAAAGAGCATATTCAGAAGAAAAGAAAACATTTCTGAAGGGATACGTAAGGTAGGCCTGCTGGGACAAGTTTCCACTCCAAGGGCTCTTTGCAGGGTTAGGGAAAAAAACCACCAGGAGCTGCGCACCAGGGGCTGGAAGGTCACTGATTAAATGCTGTACCCCAAGTCCCCTCTGGTTACAGGCAATGCTGGTACTCAGGTGCCCTCTCTGAGCCCAGACTGAGCATAGGATGATAATGAAAACATTCACACAGGGCTGGTGGTTTGCCCAAACCTCCCTTGAGCCTACTGTGATACAGATAATGCATGCTGGCTCCAGAAACAAAGCTAACTCAGCCCTTGATGAAACCCATTTGTTCTCTGTGCAACTGATGTTGGTTGTTGGCTTAGATGCTTCGACTCAGGGCTGCTGTCTTCAAGGACCATTGGAACTTTTAGCAAGAATTAGGTTCCCACACTGCCTCTCAGCATGTACCTAGTTCTCATGCAAGAAGAGAATTTCAGGCCCTTATGAGCATTTGGAATAACCAAAATTATTTCTCTTCTCAACTAAAAATTCAGATGGGAGTTTTTACCGGTTTCCCCCAGCTGAGCTCACTAAACCAAGGCTGATGAACAGCTTCATGGGAGAAACCTAGAACCTCCTTTGCCTTTTGACCCCGCTAACCCAGGAGAAAGGAAAACTCATCTTTCTGCTTGAACAGTTTTGTCTTCAACACAAAGGCTTTCCAGAATTTCCAGACATGCCCAGAGAGCTGACATAATTGGCTGCATCAGAGACACCTAACATACAAATATGAGAAACACTATACCCGTCTCCTAGGCTATGCCCTGTGCCTGGAGCAGGACTGCTGGGGCCAAGTGTTCAGGTTCATCTTGACTAGACCTGCCTGCCTGGGAGCGAGGTTTACACAATTAACTGCTCCTGCAGTGGGCCACTGAAAGCCCCAACGTGCAGGTGATCATGTGGGCTCCAAATTCACTTCTTTAGCAAAAGTACTACAAGAGAGGAATTGGGCATTAAGCTGAAGTTAGCCACCAGTGTGACCTCCCCTTCATGCAGGCTTTCTGATCTGAGCATTAAACTAAAGTTAGTCACCAGCGTGACCTCCTCTCCACACTCACTCTCTTGGTGAGCCACCAAGAGCTCACAGCTCACTGAGTGACAGTGTGCGGGGGACCCTGAGACATCCATTGCTGCAGACGTACTTTTCTGTTACTTAACTGGAGAAGGCAAAGCCTGTTCACTCAAATATCTGTCCCTGCCACCTTCTGTGAGTACCTAGCCCTTTCCTCTGGAGAAGGGCTTGCCTTATGCTGTGCATGGTAGCAAACACTTATCCCAATCATTTCACCACCCCTGTGACACTCAGAGAGGTTAACAGGCTGGTTTGAAGGAAGAGAACCTTTGAATTGCAGAACATTTTGCTTTTGTTCACAAAGCAGAAATGGTAACAAATGCTAGTGGTAACTTCGGCATCAAAAGGTATGTATGATTAATATCAGTCCATTTCTGGAAGTCATGCCATCACATTTTGACTGTAAGCAAAATCTAAAAACCATTTCATACTCATACATGTTAAGATCAGCTTTGAAAAGAATAAAGTAGATCTTTAATGGGCTAATATGAAAGATGCCAAAATATATTAGGTGCAAAGGCAAGTTATAGATCAATAGGTATAGTATGATTCTTCTTATGTTTAAAACCACTATCTGGGCCCTGGCTGATGGCTCAATGGAGTGGCGCCAGCCCACTAACCCAAAGGTTGCAGGTTCGATTCCCCAGCCAGGGCACATAACCAGGTTGCAAACCAGGTCTCCAGTCAGGTCTGTGGCTGGAGGCAGGTGAAACGCAACCATACATTGATGTGTCTCTCCCTCTCTGCCTCTCTCCCTTCCCCTCTTTCTAAAAATAATGAAATAAAATCTTAAAAAAAAATGTGGTCCACCATAAGCATAAAAATGGAGACTGTTTGCAAGTGTTATTGCAGCTTGACATTGCCACTACATCACTGTGTGTGATGTGTTGAACTTGAAGTATTTTCACTGAGTTAGCATTTTGGATGCCTTTGAGTACTATTTTGCAGTTGTGCTAGAATTCATTTTTATTGTGTTTTACAAAAGTATTGGTCCATGAAAATTGGAAATAACAAAAAAATTATTCCTTTACCACAGAACATATGAGAAGCACCATTCTAGGAATGTGAGCAGATGATCCTATTTACACCTTTAGTTCATCCTTTCCATCCTTATGTATTGTTTGAATTTTACCTTGAATATGTATTACTGTTATGATTAAACATTTGGAAATGTTTAAATATGGCTCCGAGAAATACCAGGTTAATAGTTTTATCTAGGCAGCCTTCCTTGACACATTTGTCCTGACACCTCAAGTCACAGCATCTCTTGATCCTTCCTCATGCTCAGAAATTGCCCAAGCTTCAAAAAAGAAACATTTCTTTGGGAGGAAGGCCAAAGGGTCCCAAGAGAAGTGGGCAGGCAGTGACCAATCAAGAAAAACTGCCCATTTCACCAAAGAAGTTTTCACATCCTTAAACACAGCTGGGGTGAGATCTTCGCTCACAGATGAGATTGCTAGACTCACTTCTAATTAAAATCTTCTCCCTGGATTACAGATCCAGAAATCCTCAGGGAGACTTGCGAACCACGTAATGTTTCTTGCTTTGCATCTCCAATTCTACATCTTTGATTTAGCTGACAGATGTGAAGCAGCGTGCAGAGCCAGGCAATCCCCTGGTGTGCGAGGGAGGCAGCGGAGCACCTCTTCCAGCCCATCTGGCAATAGCTTCCAATCACTCAGAACCTTTCTTCTCCGTCCACCTTCCCCCAGCTCCCACCCGTCCACTCCTGCACCAGGACCTGGCATGGATTGGATGGACACACCCACTTTTACTCAAGCCCCCATTCCCTTTGGAGGGACTCCCAATGCAGATGGGAAAGGTGTGCCCATCTGAAGGGCCACCTCTTTTATTACAGAATGGCACAATGCCAGCATTCCATCAAGCTTTTCAGTATAGAAATCAGGCCAAATTCTGGCTTATTCTCAAGCCATGGCTGCCAGGAGCATGTAGAGAAACATCTGGCTGGATAGTTGGAAGCTCTTGGCTCAGCCATGCAGGAAATCCACTGTCAGCCCTGAGTCCCAGGCTCTCCCATTTGTCGTCCTGGTAGGGACGCCAGGCCTCTACGCGTAATCCACCTGACCTCCAGGGCAAGAGGCCATCACCAGGAATGTCAGGTGGTGGCTCTGTAAGATGTTTCTAAGCCCCATGGGAATGGGGTTCCCAAGGGATCAGTTATCATCACAGGACAGGGTACTGACAGAGATGGAGGGGAAAATCACCATGTATGTGAAAACCACCATGTGTATGTGAGTACGTCTACATGTGTGCATGTATGTGGTTCATGGGATTGTCCTACAAGCCAAATGCCCACTTTCTAAATACAGAATTAGTTTTTCAGGATGGGTGGTAACTGTGAGTTCTTCTCAGGAGACCCCCATGCCAATGGCTGGATGAAAGCACTTCCATGTGAGAGTTTTCTAAAATGTAGTCAGATGGCAGTTTGGTCTCCATTCATTATTATTTCATATAAAATGGGAATATAGTTTGGGCCACAGTTTTTCAAGGATCAACACTTAATGGAATTCTCTGTTTAACTTTTTTTCTTTTTAGTTTAGACTTGCAGATAGTAGTTTATAGCAATTAAAATTATTTTTCTACACTATTTCCTCAACACTTGTACTTTTCATCTTAAATACCAATTTTAGCCCTGGCTGGTAGCACAGTGGCTAAGGCGCTGGCCTGTGAACCCAACAGTTGCTGGTTCAATTCCCCAGTCAGGGCACCTAATTAGGTTTCAAGCCAGATCTCCAGCCAGATCCCGTGGCTGGAGGCAGGTGAAAGGCAACCATACATTGATGTTTCTCTCTCTCTTTTCCTCTCTCGCTTCCTCTGTCTCTGGAAATGATAAATAAAATCTTCCTAAAAATAAATAAATAAATACCAATTTTAAAGTTAACAGTTATGATTACTCAGTGCACACTGGGTTTTTTGTTTGTTTCCTCACCCCTAAGTTCACCTGAAAAATTATTCTTCCTTTGTCACACATTCTACTATTGGTAGTAAAAATATTTCTATGAAAATTCTTGAATTTTGTAGGAATACATACAAAAAATAAAAACAAGTAGACTTAATAATACTTTTGCTATTTGAGTTTATATTATAATTTTCTTCCTTTTTTCCTCTTCTGTGCACTTTCACTCCTATTTTCATGCCTTCCATCACCTTACCTTTTAAGTGCTGACAGTGCGTATGCTGTGTGGTGTGGGGCACCAGACAGGCCAAGGGCCTGTGGTCCCTCCTCAAGTACTTCCTAACCATGTCAGGGTGGATAAGGTACTTTGTTTCTGCATCTGTAAATAAAGATGAAATTAAATTATGTATATTAAACAACCCTCATTAAATCTTATTTCCTTCTCCTTTAATGTACTTGAAACATATTTATCCTTCCCATCTCTCTCTTTCCTTCTATTATGGCCTTAGGAGGTGGAATAGTAGTAGGTTACAACAGAATGGCATGGATGAAACAAAGCTAAATTTATCTTTGGCCACATGAATAGAAATTTAATACTTAGAATAAGGAGGTAATGGTCTTGCTCAAATCAGCCCATACTAAGTGTGAATCTATGTCCAGAGACTCCAAGGTAGATTAATGAGGGGCCTGGGGTTCTGTTATAGGAAGAGATCACTGTGCTTAATAATTAGCTTCAAATGTTTTGCAGTTTCTCAAGAGGACTGGAATTATACTTTTTTAAGTGGCCTGATATATTAGTCAAAATTTCCATAGAAACAGAACCAAAAAGATGGATGGGTGGACGCATGAATGGATGGATGCACAGATTGATAAGAAACTTAGCTCATGAGATAATAGAGGCCTGGAAATTCAAAATCTGTAGATATGAGGTCCCACTTCAAGTCCAAAAGACTGGGACCAGCAAGAGCTGAAATCTCAGTTTGAAGGCCATCCAGCAGAATTCTCTCATGCATGGGTGAGAGTTGCCTTTTATTCTATTTAGGCCTTCAACTAATTGGTTGATGCCCACCCACATTATGGAAGACAATCTGCTTTACTCAGTCTACTGGTATAAATGTTAATCTTACCCAGAAAACACCTTCAAAGAAACGCTGGGCTAATGTTTGACCAAATTTGTGGCCCAGTCAAGTTGACACATAAAATTAACCATCACACCTGATGATTAGAATCAGATGAAAGGTACCTGAAAATGGAAGTGAGCTCAAGGCAGGAGGGCCTATCTCCTTCCCTCCAATGGCAAAGTCACCTGAGGATTGGAGGGCTACTCTGAAAAGATGTCAGGTCTCTGCATGTGCTGATCAGGTGTGGCATTACTTGACTGGGACAGGGACGTTATGGAGAGAAATCTAGCTTCAGAATTGAGGACTAAGGATGCTGAAGGGCCCTTCCTATTCCAGAGATGCTGTGATTCTAGAATTCTATATTTGTACTGAAGCCTTTGCTTCAGGTGGGTCTTACCAAGTGATTTTGTTTTAACCCTTCAGTGTCATCAAAGTGTGCAACTACTGTGTATGAAGTTCCTTATAGAGAGAAAAGGAATCTAAAGAGCATGAACTATGATTTAAAACTAATTTTTAGGACATCCCAAGAAACTACCTAGGAAATCATGGTTTCTTCATTCTCCTTACCTGAAGAACAAAGTAAAAGGTTATCCACTGCTGCCTTCAGTTCTCCCCAAATGTAGTGATTTCCTAAAGCTCTTCATTTCTAAATTGTCTCTCATTTTCTAATAGACTGTACCTTTTCTAAATACAAGTCCTCTTGGCTCAGCAGGTATCTTCTCAATGAAGCCTTCCCTGGGGACCCAGTCAGAATTAGTCACCTCCATACATCTCACGTAGCAAACAGTTACCCACCCTCCTTTTGAAATTTTCCATTTAACTTTCACTCTCTGACATCATTTTTATTGTAATAAAATATCTATAATATGAAATTTACCATTTTGACCGTGTGTAGGTGTACAACTCAGTGGCATTAAGTCCATTCACATTGTTGTGCAGCCATGCTTCTCCAGAATTCTTTTCATCTTGCAAAATTCAGACTATGCACCCACTGAATACCAACTCCCCATTTCCCCTCCCCCCATCCCCTGCAACTACCCTCCTACTTTCTATTTCTATGAATTTGACTACTCTGGGTACTTCATATAAATGAAATCATAACATTTTTCCTTTTGTGTCTGAATTCACTTAGATAATAATGCCTTCAAGATTCAACCATGTTGTCCCATGTATTAGAGTGTTCTTCCTTTTTAAGGTTGAATAATATTCCATTGTGTGTATATTTTCTATTTCATTTGTCCATTTATCCATGGATTGTTGATTAGTATTTGGATTGATGTTACCTGTCACCTTTGGGTCATTATGAATACTGCTGCTATGATCATTGGTGTACAAATACCTGTTTGAGTCTTTGCTTTCAATTCTTTTGGAGCATATATCCAGAAGTAGAACTGCTGGATCATCTGGTAAATCTATGCTTAGTTTTTTTTGAAGAACCACCATACTGTTTCTACAGCAGCTGCACCTTTTTACATTCCCACCAGCAATGCACAAGGGTTTCAATTACTCCACATCTTCCCTATTGCTTGTTATTTTCAGGGTATTTGTTTGTTTGTTTGTTTGGTGATAGCCATGCTAATGGGTGTGAAGAAGTAGTATCTTGTTACATTTCCCTAATAATCAATTATGTTGATCTGGCATCATTTTATTCGTTTATTTGTTGCCTGTTCATTGTTTGGCACCCCCATCAGAACCTAGGCTCTGTGAGTTCGGGAAATGTGTCAGATCTGTTCACTACATTATCTCTAACCCAGGGAGCCATGACTGAGACAGTCAGCTATTCAATGAATGAATGGATAAATTTACTGGGAAAAATTCAAACTTCAAATATGGAACCCAAATTAATCTTTAGGTGTTCAACTTCTCACCTGAGATAATAAGTAAATACAACCTTTCTATGACTCAGTATTCCTTGAAAAATGGGAGGAAAATATTCTTGTGCTTTTCCTGCCTTGGGAACTAATTACACAAATTAATGAAATACTGTGGCTAGATTTCTCCAGGTTATGGACATCATAATTGACAAAATTTTTTCATGTTGCTATCTCAATGACCAAATTGGATGTACTTAGTACCAGGTATATATTAGCTCAAGAAATAGTTGCTTATAAATAAGTGAATGGTTCCCAGAATGGTAACTAAATGGTAACTAAAACTACAGACAGCATGTGAGGCACATGGAATTCCTTGGGACAGAAGAGCTCCAGACAGTTAGGGACTTTGGTGGAAAGTGTAGACACCAAGATTAATTGGTAATTCACAGGTCTCTTTCTTCACATAAGTAATCAGTTTAGAAGCTAAATTTCTTTCTCTAAAAACCAATCACCTGCAGAACTCCAGAGAAACCTGACTTCTTTGTTGGTTCATTCTATGAAGCATAAGGAAGGTATTTTCCTACATTCCTCAGTTCCAGCAGCTGTAGGTGTGGCCCTGCTTGCTTTATAGTACAGGCTGCTTCCTGTCATACCTGTTCTGAGAAAAATACCCTCACTTAAATTTTGTTCTTGTATTTAAACAATCAAAACATAGTTTATGCCAACCAAGATTTCTGCTAGCCTCGCTAGACAGAGATGAAGTGAAATATTACTCTCCTTTAAAGAGAGGTGGGCAAGATAATCTGTTTCTGGTACATGTCAATATTGTTCCTGAATAAACCGAAGAGAAAACAAGGAAGTAGAAACAAAGTCCCTCTTATGGGGATTTGGGAATGCTACCTGGGACCCCATTCAGCAGTAACTGGTCCTAAGAATCTCTATAGCTCCCTGGTTTCTGAGGCCAGAGATGGCCATAGCAGAGACACAGAGTATACCTGCAATTAGCAGTGTTCACTCCAGGCTAGAAAGTAGAGGAAAGTGAGGATGAAGTTCCTAGGAAAACTGCCTGATAATGGTACCAAGTACCCTAGCCTGCTTTCTAACAGACAGATATCTGTGTAAAGAGCAGCTCTAGGTCATTAACCTGATAGGAAATATGTTTTTCTATTTTTCAATGTGGTGTGTTCCTGGACCTTCTGCATCAGAATTAGGGTGGCATTAAAATGCAAGTCCCTGAACCTCTCCTCAGACCTACCAAATGCACATCTTTAGAAGTAAAACACAAAAATGCCTATTTTCTGGAAAGGAAAAAATATGCCCTCTCTCAAAAGACCCCACAAGTTTCGTCAGCTAAAATCAAGGCTCATGCTCATGTCTCAAACAATTACAGCCAGAGAATAAGAGCGGGTGATTAAATCAGTTATGCCAAGAAGAGCTCCTGTTCCCTGAGCACATAGCTCCAAGGTGTGGGCACTGGATTAGGTTCTACCAGCATAGAGAAGGGACAGAGCTGATTGGGTGGGTAAAAGTGCCTCTTACTACCACGGGTTGGTAGCTGATGAGGAATAATCACTCACATAAAACTAGGCTTCCTCAGTTGTCATTTCCTGAAGTCTACTCATGTTCACTAGATCAAATGCCCAAAACTTTCCTTGTTTATAGCCATTTTTGGTAAAGTGGAGGTGATTCCAAAGAAAACAGGAAGAGTTGACATTTGGTGGGGAAATAAAACAGATTGATCTTATATTAGTTCAAAATGCCAGGTACAATTTTCTATCCATAGCACTGTCAGACTGGGTCAGTGAGAATATAATGCATTTACTCTTTTATTCAACTAATATTTACTAAGTACTGATTATATGTCAGGTCCTATATTTAGCCCCTGGGATACACCAGTAAATAAAATACCAAAAAAATAAAACAACCCTAGACTACCCTCATGAAGCTGACATCGTAGTGGTAGCAACTGAGAATAAATAAAACAAGCAGGTATAAGTTATATAAAATAATAATAATAATAATAAAGCAGGCAGAAATGATAGGTAGGACTAAGGTGAGAGTATGGTGATTTTAAATAAGAGAGGTGAGAGCAAGCTCACTGAGAAGGTAACATTGGTACAGAGTTTAAAGAGGTGAGTAGTGATCTATAGTGGAGGAGAGGGTCCCAAATAAGACACAGTGAGTGCACAGGCCCTGGGGTAGGAGTGTGCCTGGCCCTAGAAACAAGGCCAGTGGGGCTAGAGAGAAGGTAACCAAGGAAAGACTAGTAGGAGAAGAGGTGGAAGACATATTGCAGCACAGTGCAAGTACATTGCCAGGGACCTTTGGAGGGACTTTGGTTTTACCTCTGAGGGAAATAGGAGAACATCGGAAGGTTGGGGAAAAGGAGTCACATCATCTACTTTTTATTTTAATAGGGCTAGTCTGTCTCTGCAGTATGAATAGAATGTAGGGAAACTAGTTAGGAGGCTATCAAAATGGTTCAAGTGAGATATGATCAAGGCTTGGACCAGGGTAACAGAGATGAATAAGAGAGAGAACTCAATCACATGCTTTCCAAGTTTCTGGTCTGAGTGACTGGAAAGATGGAGTCGCTATTAACTGGTCTAGAGAGTAGTATGGGTGGAGCAAGTTTGTAGAGGGAGAATTAGGAGCTCATCCTGAACATGCTAATTATGACACCCAGTTAGAGATGTGGAGAAGACAAGTGGATGAACTGGAGACATATGACAGTTATCAGCATGGGGATGATAATTAAAGTAATAAGACAGGATGAAATCACCAGGGAGAGGTAGCTGCAGTCCAGAATCTAAGTCCTAGGGTTGTTTTCTGCCTTGCTTTTCAAACATCTTGAATTCTATGTAAATTATCCAGCTTGTGGTTTTCTAGGACATTGGCTGTAAGAGTCAGGTAGAAAAATAGGCCTTAAATATCCATTGGTAATGATGTGTTATAAAGGAAAATTTTTTCAAAGCGATCTGGAAAACTGTGCATATCCCGAAGTCCATAAACTACATGTAAGACTTTGACTTATGTAAGCCCTGGCTGGTGGCACAGTGGATAAGGTGCTGGCCTGCGAACCCAAAGGTCGCTGGTTTAATTCCCAGCCAGGGCAACATAACCAGGTTGCAAGCCAGGTCTCCCGCCAGATCTGTAGCTGGAGGCAGGTGAAAGGCAACCACACATTGATGTCTCTCTCCCCCTCTGCCTCTCCCTTCCCCTCTCTCTGAAAAATAATAAAATAAAACTTTGAAAAAAGACTTTGACTTATGTAATCCTGAAAGCTTGGTGGCTACATTCAACTTGTGTTTCAAACAGTTCAATAAGAACTCAGACTCCTAAAAAAAAACTCTGGTGCAATGGACTCTAAGATGACAAAGGAGACTACAAACCCTGGCTTAGCTAGCTGTTTCTCCATTCAAAAACCAGTATTAGAGCCCCTCCCAGAAACCAAGCAGAGCCTGGGGCCTGAGCACTTGAGACACAGCCACAGAAGGAGCACCAGAGCCAGGAGGTGGAGTGGTGTTACCCAATGGGGTTGTCTCTCTCTCCCCATCCCCCCACCCTCCTCCCAACCATCCCCCTTTCTTGAAACATCATGCACAGCATTCAATGGCAGAGGTTTTGGAGTCAAGTAGAGCTAGATTCTTATCCCAACCCCACTGCTTATCAGTTGTCTGACCAGTAGAAAGGTTGGTTCTCTGAGTTTTCATGTGCTTGCCTATAAAATGAAAAGCGTACAATTTTTGAATGTGATAACAGTTGCATACAAACAGTTGTAAAGCATTTAGCACAATGGTTGCTAATTTTTTTTCCCTCAAGTTTCTCCCAATGGGCTCAGTTTTGTTAGAAGTCCACCAGGGGGCACCTCAAGAAATTCATTTTGAGCCTACTGTAGTAATTGGCCACCATAAAAAGAGTTAATGCATTTCCAAATATGACTTAGACTTTGAGAGTAGTCTGCTCGGTGTACTTAGTGAATACTTTGACCTCAAACATGCATGAATTGGTTGCAGCAGAATTCCACAACAGGGTGTGAATTCCTAGTACACTGGGTCACACACTTAGGTAAGGTCCCATTTGTGAAGGTCACCTCTGAGTTCAGAGGCTCTCTGTCCCAGCCGTGGTCATATACAGCTCTGCAGCTAGGTCAGGCTGTTGAATTATATTACTTGCAACAATGTACTAACTCATTTCCACAAGCACTTGTAAGAGATCTGGCATAAAATTTTTTTTAAAAATCTCTGTCAGGAACGTGTTAGAATGAATTTGCTCACCTTTCTGACCATGGTTTTTCATGGTGAGTAAACAGCTAATACATAGTTAAGCCAGAATTCAAACCTGGGAGTATGGCTCCAGAGCCCACACTTCTGCCCACTACATCATGTTGCCTTTACTGACATGTAATATTGATGCTAAATGCCCAAGGGTGGTGATAAAGAACAAGAGTGGCCATTGTCAGGCAATTTATATCCTGGATTAGATATAGTTAGTACTCATGTTCGCAGGCCGGCCATGAGTTCATCTTTATAAGGCAATCTGCTGTCTCTGAAATTAACACACTTTTTGCCTTGTTAGTTTCAAGTAAGTCTTCATTTATAGATTAACAGAGCAATTAATGCCACAATCTACCCACAAGAGAAGTACTACTTCCATTGCTTCCCAAATATCTCTTTTGCTCTTTATTTCCTTAGCATTTTCCATCAGATTCTGGAGCTCATATCACACTGATGCCTTCCTGTGCCTGGGCTGAACTGCACAGCACGCTCAGTGCAGCAAGCATCCTGCCAACTTTCCAGGGAGTGGAGCCACAGCCTTGCCTCCTAAGTGAAACTGACAGCTCAACTAATTTCTCGTGTCTTAGAAAATCAAAGTTGTAGTTTATTTTAGGCACATCAATAGAGTTTAATTGTCATAGAAAAATCACACTGAAAGCTCAGTTAAAAATGTGTCTTCAGGAAAACTTGAGAGAATTCCTTCATATAATGAAAGTGGTATGGTTTGGGGTAACTAATGCATTCAAGGACTATATGCAGAAACAATTCAATTAATTGTCTGTAATGCAAAATAATAACTCTGAAGACCTGGTGTTAGTTGAAGCAGGGAAATTTTTATTATTTTGTGTAAGAATGTTAGCTAAAACTTTAATTACATTGCACTTCCTTGAAATTCCCTTGATTCTTTTAAAAGAAGAATCTGTCACTTTTTAAGAGGTTCTTTTTCTCCTTTGAAGGATACATAGTTTTCCCTCTCTTCTTTGCCTAAGTGAAAGGAAAAAGATGCCAAGATACATGTAATTTTGAAAGATCCCGATTGAAGATTCTACATAATTCAAATAACGGAGCCATAAAAACTCACTCTCTCATTTGGATATTGTGAATCAGTGTAAGTGATGTCCGAATAATGCCCCAAAGGTTTGGTGTCGGGGCCAGAATTCGCCCTGGGACACACCACCATCCAGCAGTGGAAGCCGAGCCCTCATAACCAGTGCCGCCCTCACTGTTCTAATTACAGAGCTACAGCGTGTGAGTAAGAAACTTGGATTTGACAACAGCAAAAGAAAGAGGATATTGTATGCCTTCAATCAGCTTTGTATTAGGAGATCCTTAAAGGGAAAATTATGTGAAAGTAAGAAGTAGGAAGAAAACAAACTAGCAAGATCCCCATTTCAATATAATTTGGAGAAAATGACTGATTTGGGTTGGTCATGTTGCCAGAACAGATGACTCAAGGCTTCCAAACAAGAAATGGAAATCAGGAGGATGCCTGAAGCCTGAAAGAAGAACAAATTGTGAAGATGTGATTGACTGTGAGGCTTCAAAATCAACTGTACCAAGATGAGCTTGGATCATTGCCCAGAACAAAGCTGAATGGTGATGTTCATTTAGGTCCCGACTGTTGAAATCAAATAAAATGTAGTAATTGTGCTCTGTTAGGCACACAGATGTGTTAATGCTTTCCAATTTCCCCGATTGGAGATCTGGTGTCACTTTCCCTGTCGTTCCTATTTCATGCTTCACCGGTGAGCATTATTGCTGCCCTGGACACTCGCTGAATGCCAGGTTTTTGGCAAAGAATTGGGATCCAGGTGAAAGCATCCTGCTCATGCTGCATGAGAGTGTGCTGCAGGTGGTGTGGAAATGGCTTTGCAACTTGGAAATCATTTCTCTAACTGGCCTTTTCAGGCACGGGTGATGTGCATCTCCACCCTGGCATTCAGTGTGAGGGTTGCTGGACCTGCATGAGGAATCTCTGCTTGGGCCTCAAGGCCCTTCGTCTCCAACAACCAGGGAAAACCTCCGTTTCCACGTGCAGATTTGTACATTGAGCTTTTCCTGTCTTACATAGGAAGATGATTTCTTCTGGTTTCTTTACACTCATTTCTCAATAATCTATCCATTGAGTTTTATAACCTTGCTGGTGGACAGCAGGCTGTGACTCCCCCTGAAGGTCAGTTGTGAGGCAGCTGCAGCTCCATGGAGCTGCAATAAGGAAAAGCCTATGTTGTTGCTCCTCACACCCAAATGCTGCTTCCTAGCCCAGCAGCCTTGGAAACTCCCCAGCCTGCCGGAAGGAACAGTCCAACCCTATAGTACCATGGTACTTCCCAACAAACTTTTGCTACAGGCTAAATTAGGAAAATAACAGCAAAACCAACTCAGAGGGAAAAAATGGAGGCACCAACATCGCATGTGATTATTGCACTACATTTTGGTTTCTTTATCTGAGTCCAATTTTAACCCCTCCATCTACTTGCTGTTGACCACACAATCTTCATATTCCAGTAGCTGACTTAAAGCAAGCAACTTTTTTCTTTTCCGCCATCCAAATGGACTAAAGGTGTTGTGAGGTGTTAGATGTCTAATTAAGGATCTGTCTGGTCTCTTTGGCTGCCTTAAGTTTGAACCTTCAGCCTCAAAGTGGAGCCTACTAATGAGAGACAGCAGGAAGGCTTCTTCAGGGTTTGAGTGGCTGTTAAATGAGCCACCAAGATGGGACAGAAACTCAAACTCAGAGGAAATTCCACATCTCCTTGCTTCACACAATTGATATCTTTTCATTGGTTGGACTGTGTATGATCTTGGAGCCACCCAATATGTTAAATAGCTTCACACTGTGAAATGAGGTTGGGGGAAATGAGGGGTAAAATTATTTTGTGGGGTTTGGCACAAATCTACATTTCAAATAAGCTCTGTATGAGCTGCATCTTTGAGAACACGTGCAGTGCCGTTTTGATCTTCATTTTATAGATGTGCATAAGTAATCCAAGGTCTGTTTTGATTACCCAATTAAAAACAAATGTGATGCAGTATTGTAGTACTCTGTGTCTACTTATGTTTCTAACAACAATTCTCATTAGTATATGAACCATCATGATCTAAATGTTTCAAAGACCTGAAACCCCCTCCTCACATTGGCCTACAAACTTCTCCATGTTCCATCTGTGATACGGGGTTCTCTCTCAGGTGATTATCCTGATGGGACACAGTTTTATTTTAGTACGTGTTGGGCTCCTCAAAGAAATCACCTGAAACCATTTTTTTTTTTTTTTCTTATAGTGTCCTTCTAAAAGCTTTGCTTAACATTTTTTTAAAAGGTTTTATTTATTACTTTTAGAGAGAAGGGAAGGGAGGGAAGCAGAGAGGGAGAGAAACATCAATGTGGGATTACCTTTCACCTGCCTCCAGCTACAAATCTGTCTGGAGACCTGGCTTGGAACCTGGTTATGTGCCCTGGCTGGGAATCGAACCAGCAACCTTCGGGTTCACAGGTGAATGCCTATCCACTGAGCCACCAGCCAGGGCTGCTTAACATTTAACAACCATCTTTGCAATGATTTAAGAGTAACCACTTAAGACATTTTCAGACATGGAGGTGTTAAAGGCTGCTTGCATCAGAATATCTTTAGCTGTAGGTTAATAGAAGATGGAGTGGAAAGCTCAAATAGTAAAGATTTATGTTTAATTTAGAGGTAGGGTGCCAGCATTGGTTAATTCATTCATCAAGTTCCAGGTCTTTCCATCCTTCTGTGGGCCATCTTCGGCTTGTGGGTAATGGCATCTCACTTGACCGCAGCACATAGGTACTTCGTGCAGCTAGGACAACATCCAGCAAAGAAGAGGGACTTTCCTTCCCACATGCTTCTTTTCCTTAGGCTAGGGATCCATGACTTGCAGCATACACTCCTCCTCCTTGCAGGTCTCATATACTAGGTTTGGGTCATGTATCCATGCATGTGTCAGGATTTCACTAGCAAGGGAATGGGGCCACCATATTGGTGTGAAGAATTCTGCTCCATCCCCTGGACAGAAGGAGGGCTTTTTTCCCTGAACCAAGTGGGTGGTGAATATCTGCACCTCAAGGAACAAGGAGGAATTTGAGAGATATCTGTCAGGTGAGCAACTGACAGTGCTCTCCACTGACTTTTTGGATAACAGTTTTTATTTTAATACAATGTTAGTATTTCAGTGTGTTATCGTATTACTGAAGTATTATCTTTCTCCCACACCAACAGAGTTATCCTGTGCCTCTTCAGGGCAAGTTATCCTAGAAGGGAAGAACATTTATCCTAAGGCCTACTTTTTTCCTTTCCTTCTGATCCAACTAGAAAATATTTAATCAACAACTCAAAGCCTTACACACACACACACACACATGCACACGCACGCACACACACAATGACCTTGTTCGTCTCAGCCTAAATCTATCAGTTATGCAGGGAGTGTTTCACATTACTTTAGAACAGAATTGAATGGAAACAGAATAGAATCCTGATTTTTTATGCTTCTTCCTAAAATAAGAAATGACAATACATTTTTGCAACAGGAATAACTTTCCAAACGTGTTTAGAAAAATAGTTTGTTGTTTTTTTTAATGCAATATAGTGCAGCCCAATGATCTAGGACTAGAACTGTGAGGACAATGGAACTCAGTTGGAGTCACTGTATCCTATTTGGTTGTGATGCGATGGAAGGCCTCACCTACAAAATGAAGAACATAATTATACCTACTTCAAAGGCTTTTGTGAAAGTTGAATGAAGTTAAAATATGTCCATATGCCTTCATATATTTATTCTTAACAGAGTGAATAGTTCATAGTAAGTATTCAACAAATTTTGACTGTTTTTCCTGATAACACTACCAGCAAAAGTTTATAAGCTTTCACACGAACATTTTCCTATAAATGAGTTAAAATCAAACTCACAATTTTCAAAAGTAACAACTTTGAAAAGTAATATTAAGGCAGCCATACATTTTACACTACAATGTTATGGGAGGCCTGGCATTTGTCCTTGTGCCTCTTCCAAAGGGTTCTCCAATTGACTTGATGTGGGTCCAAACTTCAAACCAGAATAGTGGCTTTACTGTCTTCTCAGGGAGAACTGCCCTCAATGCTATATGAACATTAGAATCCCACTTTCCATTGATCCAAAGAGTGTCAACCTGCTTCTTGAGAAGCAAGCAGTAGGAACATGTTGATACAGTATCACAGATCTCTCAGCTTCTCTAGTTATGGCCTGGTAAGCTCCATGTTCTACATTTCAAGCCAAAACTACATGAAGACAGAAGAATTTGGCAGAATGAACAGTGCATGTGAATATAAACATCAGTTCCTTAGCAAAAAAAAAAAAAAAGCATGTCCTCCATAAAGCATAGCAATACCTTTTTTTAGAATCTGTATATCATACTTTACATTGGGAAAACTTTCAGTCATTTTCTAATCAAGTCAGAAAAATAGGTCATCAGCTTGAGCTTTTGCCTACGTTCTCTTGTTCAAATTTGGGTCTAATCAGAAGATGGGCCCAACAGCCTAGGTTAACCGACAAAGTCTTCCTGTGAGAGGGCGTGGAATTGTGCCACCGTAGCAACTTTGGCAGGAAGGCTTATTACAACTTTGGGTTGGAAGGAATAAACCCAACTCAGACTTATTTAAGTAAAAAGTTAAATGTATTATAATCGTAACTGGGTATCTCAAAGAACCAAAAGCAAAGGAAAATGCTAATATTCAAGAAGGGTCGAGATGGAACTATGGAACTAGACTTAAAGAAATCCTGGTAGCAGAGTCACACCTGCAATGCCAGGGTTTCTCTTCTCCATCCTGCTTCTTTGTTTCCCTGAATGGTAGCTCCCTTCTCCTTTGTTAGTGCACATTGACTTCCTCCAAATGACAGAAGTCTGCCCTTGATGTTCTAGCTTTACATGCTAGAGCTTCAATCACAGAGATCAAGATGGATGTTTTTAGTTCTTATTCCAAAATCCAAGGGGAAAAAAATATTCAGCTAGGTCCAGCTGAGATCAGATTAACTGGGACAAAGAGACAGAATACTATTTGGATCCATTTGGTGAAGTTCCAATCAACCGCTGCCCACAAGCACTGTTGTACTAATATGTCAGTTCTGTGGTTTAAAAAATAAGTGGAGCAGTTCTCACCAGAAGAGGTGTAGACCTGACTATTCCAGAGTGCCACTATTACCTGGATATCTGAGAATACATGGCAAGAAAGTAGATAGTTCTAGCTTCCCATTTGCCAGCAAACACTGCCTATGGTCCTGGAGAATTTCCCATTACAGCTATCCATTCACTGTTAGAAAGTTCAGGATGGTGGAATGGCAGGAGTTGTCGGGGGTAGGGGGCGAATGATTGCACAGGAAAGGAACAGAGCAGGGAGAAGGGAAGGAGGATGCATTGAGGAAGCACTGCCAACATGAAGCAGAGATCTCTGGACCTCCCAGATCTTTTCAGATTAAATCCTTATTGCTCTCCCAGCTGCCTTTCTTCCTTTCTGCCTCATGCCTCTTTCTAATATTTTCTCCCGCCATTGTTAAAATGGAGACTTTCTCAGTGAACAGGCGCTGGCCAGTGAACCCAAAGGTCACTGGTTCGATTCCCATTCAGGACACATAACCAAGTTGCAAGCCAGGTCTCCAGCCAGGTCCATAGCTGGAAGCAGGTGAAAGGCAACCATACATTGATGTTTCTCTCTCTCTGCCTCCCTCCCTTCCCCTCTCTCTAAAAATAATAAATAAAATATTTTTTAAAATAATAAAATAGCCCTGGCTGGTATCACAGTGGATAAGGCACCAGCCTGCGAACCCAAAGATCGCTGGTTCGATTCTTAGCCAGAGCATATAACCAGGTTGCAAGCCAGGTCTCCAGCCAGCTCTGTAGCTGGAGGCAGGTGAAAGGCAACCCTACATTGATGTCTCTCTCCCTCTCTGCCTCTCTCCCTTCCCCTCTCTATAAAAATAAGAAATAAAAAAAAAATTTTTTAATAATAAAATAAAATGAAGACTATCTGTGTTATTCATAACACTTCTGTCCTCCACAGAACCAGTGCTCTACTTTAAGCAAAAGTTTGAAGTAAGGCAGAGTTTGTCTTTTCAGGAAAATACTTTCCCATGTCCTCTTGTTCTTTTTCTTAGAATAACAAAATCTGGAAGTTGGAAGAGACCAACCTGGAGGTCCAGCAAGTCCATCCATTACTGTGTATATATCCCATGTCTGGGTCCCTTGCCAAGTGGCCACCCAGACTGCCTGACCACATACCACAAAGGGGCACTTACCAGTTTCAGAAGAGCCCAAGTCTATCTCTAGATAATTCTGACTATTAGGAGCATTTCCTTGTAGTAAGCTCCTACTGGGATACAAATGTGTCTTTTCTTGTTGCTTGCACCTGTTGGTCCTAGTTCTACCACCTAGAAGCAAACAAATAAGTCTCATCTCTTTCCTATGTGCTCCTCGCCTTCCAAGAGATCCACCACATTATAAGGTTTTTCTCTCTGATCTTTCTTCTTCAGGCTGAGCAACTGTTCTTCCTCTTAACTGTTCTCTGTCATATGGGATTTCAAGTACCTCTGTTAACCAGGATATTCTGTTCTAGAATCTTTACTTACTTAAATGTTTTTAATGTCGCTCCCCTCCATAACCAGGCAGAATATTACAAATGTGGAAAAATCGGCAAAGAACAGAACTAATAATATCTTTCATTAATAAATGTAGAACTTCAGGAAAATCACCCTTATCTCTCTTTTTTTTTTTTCCTTTAGATTTTATTTCTTTATCCTTATAGAAAGGGGGAGGAAGGAAGAAAGAGGGAGAGAAACATTTGTTTCTAAAAACGTCTGAATATGTGACAGATTTCTCAACAATGGCAATAATAGCTGTTCCAGGCCCTGTGAAATTGCATATCAGCAAGGAGTTTGGCATTTCTTCTGTTAGCAACTCATGTCCCTGACCTACTTCCATCTCTGTGAAGGAAGTTTAAAAAGTTATGACAAATCAGCCCTGGCTGGTGGCACAGTGGATATGCTGCTGGCCTTCAAACCCAAAGGTTGCTGGTTCAATTCCCCAGCCAGGGCACATAACCAGGTTGCAAGCCAGGTCTTCAGCCAGGTCCATGGCTGGAGGCAGGTGAAAGGCAATCATACATTGATGTTTCTCTCCCTGTCTGCCTCTCTCCCCTCCTCTCTCTCTGGAAATAATAAATAAAATGTTTAAAAAGAAAAAAAAAAAAAGTTATGACAAATCAGGACAGGCTCAGAAGCCCAAGTTCCATAGCCATAGAGCTTATTAGTTCCCGTGTGTTAGTAAAGCTAAAACTGAGATTTCATCATACTGTTAGCTTCAGAAAGTTTGAGCCTAGTGGGCTCAGGTGTGACCCTAACCTTATTTAGTTGCCATTAGGGAGGAAATGCAAGACTGGAGGCAGCTTGAAGCTACCCACCACACAATTGAGAAAATAAATGTGATCCCTTAGAGAGGGGAGAAACAATTTCATCTTTAAGGCACAACTCATGGTCGTATTTAGCAACTTACCTAAGGGAAGTCTCAGTATTATTTATTCTTCTTCTGAACATTGCTAATAAACATGGTATTCATAACTTTTCTATGTCAGAATTAAAGGGCTTCAAAATTGAATAATTAGAAATACTTTAAGATTAGTTGCTTTATCTATTAACAAAGGCAGAATTACTATTTTCTACTTCCCTTTCTTATATAAACTCTTTTTATTTCTCCAACAGGCTGTTTGGATTTTACAAGGGAATTCTACCACCCATATTAGCTGAAACACCAAAAAGAGCAGTGAAGGTAAGCAATGCACCAGGTCTGTCCCAGGGTATCCAGCCATGTACTATGAAAAGTAGACACATTTAGTGAAGAAGATATAAGATACAAGAAACATTATACATAACTCCCCAGTCCCCTTCAAAGTAGGCACCTTAGAACCTCACACAGTTCTCCCAACATCTCTTCCACTGTTTAAAACAAAGTCCTTTGTTGGAATCACAATCAGCTGCCCCTTCATATTTTATTGAATCATATCAATGGTCTGAAACCTCTTCCCTTTCAAAGGTGATTTTAGTTTTGGGAAAAGCCAGAAGTCAGAGGGTGCCACATCTGGGCTGTAGGGGGGCTGAGTCACCTGGGTGACTTGATGTTTCACAAAAAAACCATGAGATGTGATACATGAGTGGGCATGTTGTTGCGATGAAGCTGCCAGTCACCAGCTGCCCATAGCTGAAGTCTTCTGAGTCATCTGAATAGTTTATATGGAGAAATATTCAAGCTTAACTCAAAATTTGATGCACATTTGTTGTTCTACCCAATCGTTTTGAATACAATGGCCACATAGTACACATGCGTCTACCACCCCCTCACTGACTAGTACAGTGAAATCATCATTGTTCACATATGCACATTCCAGTCCACTCTTCTTAGCTGCCAGTTTACATTGATGTCACACAAACCATTCTCGTTATATTAATAATGGCTGGATTTTTTCCAGACCTCATTTGTTTTCCAACCAGGTGAAAATACACTACAGTGACACCTTCAACATTAAAACATCCCACATTAACCTGTGGGACATTAATGTGAATTAAATATCATAATATTTTTATTGCAGAAACTATAGCATAACTTTCATTCTAAATAGACTTGATCAATCTCAAATATTGATTTGTGGATTATTTTTTCAGGCAAAGACACCCTTTCTAATGGGGAAATTATACAAACAGCCCAATGGTGAATGAAACTCATGTAAGCAGAACACAGTAGTCACAAAATAGCTTAGACTTTTTCTCAAAGCAATTCATAAGTTTTCCTTTAGAGCAATAATTATTAAAGAACAAGAGAAGGAAAGGAGGAAGAAAGGGGAGAGGTAGAAAAACCTTTCTCCCTAATCATTCCCATTTTATGAACAGAGCAGATAAATACATTATATTTCCTTAATATGATTCTCATATTACATATTTATTTGGCATGCTAGCTTCATTCTTCCCACCTCCCCATCTATTCTGGTTTTCACAAAATTATTACTTCCATTATCCTGATTTCCATCTTCTTAGCCACATAACTATGGAGTTTATATACTACTTACTGGTTCAGAGTTTGGACAGGAACACAAAGACCTGGCAGCACTTCCAAGAAACTAAATAACTAAATCTGATAACTTGTTTATGTGTTCTCTCAGACAAAAGCCCCGATCGCAGTGACTCTAGCTGGCATTGACCCCCACGCCCACACCACTGACAGCACTAAACATGGCTTTGGCTTTCCATGACAAGGATAACATAAACTTAGACTGGAAGGCTTCCTTTCCAACAAATGGCACAAACCTTTTTTTCACACACATCGCTCACTTCATATTCCTAATATTCCTGAAAGGTAAGAAAGGTAGTTTTCCTCAGCAAGTTAAGAGAGTAGCTAGGTTAAAATTGATGATAAATGTTGGAAAGATGGTGACAGAGGGCAGTACTGACAGCGTGCTCGAGTGCCAGAGCAGCTGGACGATAGGGTAGGGAGCATGAGATGTCTGCAGGTCCCTGCACATTGAAGCAATAGCATCTGGACTCAGGGGAGCACAGCCCAGAGGCTGCAGAGACCTACAGAAGAGCAGGTGAGACAGTTCGAAATTGGCAGGCTGGTGGGCCAAGGTCGGCTCTGGTCAGTGGTGGCTCTGCCCAGAGGGGCGGCTCTAAGCTTCAGGCTCCCCAGTGACTAGAAATCTGAGCAGTGAAGTGTGGACAATGAGTGCAAACTCTGGAGGGAATGAGGAATTGAACTCCTGCAGGGAAGGGACTGTGTGAGAGCTATGCTGTGGAGGCTGAGAGAGGAAGCACCTCCCTGGGCCAGAGGTGGAGAAGGCGGGGAGCAGGAGCGGGGGAGTGGGAAGTACACCGGCTGGGGTGGCAAGAGGGCCGAAAATTGTGCCACTGCACCACTCAGGGAGAGGGCAGCTCAGAGCCCCAGTGAGAATGGAGGCCCAACCCCGCACAGCCACACCTGCACGCAGGCTCCCACGGAAACTGCGGCTCGAAACTGCAGCTCAAAACTGTGCTCTAGGAACCTGCTGCTGGTGCAACCAGCACACTCATTGCAGGCAGCATAAACCTCCTCGAAGAGCTGGACAGGGAGGGGTAGCCATCACCAGAACACAGCTTGGGCTCCCCTATGGAGTCTCGTGCCCAACCCAGGCGGCATAAACCTCCTTGAAGAGCTGGAGGGAAAAGGCTAGCCATAACCAGTGCTATTGCTGCGTGGCTCCCCAAAGAACTAGGGGCCAGTTGAAGGCAGCGAAAACCCCCTCAAGGAGCTGGAGGGGAGGTCTGGCCATCACCAACACACAAACAGCCTGCTGCAGGACCCCAGAAAGCCAGGCACCCATCAGGAAACCTCCTTGAGGAGCCTGAGTGGGAGGGGTAGCCATCAACACCACAAAGAGCACCCTGTAGTTCTTCACACAGAACCAGAGAGAAAAGGGAGGACCCCAAAATGCCAGCGGTTCTGAAACCCAGCTAGGCTACTGGAAGCTCAGCCTACTGGGTCTGTGGCACTCAGAACCAACCCTGCCTGTGACACCCATAGGATCTGCTACTCCAAGGTTCGGCAGCCTGATGGCAGTCTGCAGAGACTTGATCAAGGAAAAGAGGCAGACCCAGGAAATGGATAGCTGCTAATCTCAAGCACCTGAGTTACACCGAGGGCTATATGAACTATTAATCCCTAACATACCCTTTTCAAAAGTTACTTCCAACCCTCACAATTAGTGCACTTTAATAAATAATGTATATATCATAGTGTATCCCAAATCCCATATTTTTACTCCTTCCCTCTCTCAATTCATTTAACTACCCAAGATTCTTTTCCTGCTCTTGTTTTAAAGTCCACTTACTCTCCTGCTACAACTCATTCCCAGTCCTCAATCTAAGTATTTCTCCCCTCTCCAGCCTGTTAAAACTTTTTTTGTGGGTACGCTACAAGGGGCTATACATTCTTTTTTCTGCTAAAAACATACTGGTCCTTGCTACACCTTGACCAACGAGTGTTCATTGAGGGTGGACAGGAAGGTAGATGCGGCAACTATGTATATAGGCTTAATACTGTTCACTCGCACTTGAGGCATTCTGATTTTCCCTCTCCCCATTCTACATAAGAGCTAAAGTTGGCTTTCTCTCTCACATCCCCACTATCTTTGCTACCCCTTTGCACCCTTCAAAATTATCTATACTATAGTCAACTTAATCATTTTCCCCCTCTTATAACAGTCTTATCATATCTACATCCCTATTAAGACTGACTAAGGGTGTGATTAAGGGTGGGGGTTACCTTGGAGGGTACGGATATTTAGTTAGGTTCATATGCAGTCAAAACGGAGATTAAAAAGTAAGATATCTTTGAAGGTATGGTTATTTTGCCTGGACTAGTGGTTCTGTTTTAGGAGTAGCTCAATAACAGCATATGGGATGTGATAGAAGGAATGTCTCTCAATCAGCCAACTGGAGTGAAAGGAGCAACACATAAAACAAATACAAAATACAACCAGACAGCCCAAGTTAGTGAAATAAAGGGCACCCCAAGAACAACAGATTGAAGAAATCTAGGAGATTGCAACACTGAACCCCACAAATCTCCTAGCACAGAAGGCATTCCACAAAGGTAGGGATTCAAAGCAGATTAATCCAAGAGGCAAAAATAAGCAACAACAGATACCCAAAGTGGGGAGAAAAAGAAAAGTCTATCACCAAAAGGAAAGGAGGAATCACTAGATAGATTGAGAAATGAAATAGAAACAAGCAAGCTATCAGGCATGGAATTCAAAGAAACCATTATAAAAAAGCTCCATGAACTCACAGAACTCAAAGAAAACTGCAAAGAACTCCAGGGAAACTACAAGGAACTTACTGAAAATCACACCAGCATTAAAAAGGACATAGAAACCATCAGTAAGAACCAGGAGGAAATGAAGAACACCATCTCAGAACTGAAGAACACAATAGAAGGAGTTCAAAGCAGGTTAGATAAAGCACAGGACCGGATCAGCGAATTGGAGGACAAGAGGGAAAAAAATAACCAGACATTGCAACAAAATGAAAAAAGACTAAAAAAGAATGAAAAAGTTTTTAGGAAGATACAGGACAACATGAAATGCAACAATATCCATATCATAGTGATACCAGGAGAGGAGAAACAAGGGATAGAAAACCTGTTTGAAAAAGTAATGACAGAAAGTTTCCCTAAAATGACAAGTGAAAGGGTCACTCAAGTTCAGGAAGCACAGAGGGTCCCAATGAAGACGAACCCAAACAGGCTCACTCCAAGGCATCATAATTAAAATGGTAAACTTCAAAGACAAAGAGAATCCTAAAAGCATCAACAGAGAAACAGCAAATAACATATAGGAGAGCTCCAATAAGATTATTGAATGATTTCTCAACAGAAACAATACAAGCCAGAAGGGAATGGCAAAAAATACTCCAAGTAATGAAAAACAAAGGCCTGCAACCAAGAATACTCTACCCTGCAAGGCTCTCATTCAAAATGGAAGGTGAAATAAGGAGTTTCCCAGACAAAATAAGGTTAAAAGAAGACATCTCCACCAAACCAGCACTGCAAGAGATGCTAAAAGGCCTGCTTTAAAAAGATGAAGAAACAAAGAGAGACAGAGAGGAATACAGGAACAAAGGGGGAAAATGTCAATGAGGAAGGACCTCTCAATAATAACCTTAAGTGTAAAAGGATTAAACGTACCAATAAAAAGACATAGGGTACTTGAATGGATAAGAAAACATGACACACATTTATGCTGTCTGCAAGAGACCCACCTCAGAACAAAAGATCAACACAGGCTGAAAGTGAAGGGATGGAAAAGTATATTTTAAGCAAATAGACATGAAAAAAAGGTTGGGGTAGCAATACTAATATCAGACAAAACAGATCTCATAATGAAAGACATATAAAGAGACAAAGAAGGACATTTCATAATACTTAAGGGAACAATCCATCAAGAAGATATAACTCTGGTAAACATATATGCATTCAACATAGGAACTCTGAAATATATAAGGAAAATCTTGGAGGACTTCAAGAAGAATATAGACAGCAACACACTAATAGTAGGGGATTTTGATACCCCATTATCAACAATGGACAGAGCTTCCAAGCAAAAAAACACCAAGGATATTATATTGTAGCATTGAACAACACTCTAGATGAAATGGACTTAACTGATATATACAGAAATTTTCACCTTAAAGAAGGGAAATACACATTCTTCTCTAATGCACATGGAATAGTATCAAAGATATACATGTAGACATGGTAGGGCACAAAACAAGCCTCCACGAATTCAAGAAAATTGAAATCATGCCAAACGTCTTCTCAGATCATAATGGCTTGAAACTAGAAACCAACCTCAGGAAAAAATCCAAAAATAATACAATTCATGGAGACTGAATAACATGCTATTAAGTAAGGAATAGGTTAATAATTAGATCAAAGAAGACATCAAAAAGTATCTGGAAACAAATGAAAATGAATTCACGACACCCCAAAACCTATGGGACATAGCAAAGGCAGTCCTCAGGGGGAAATTCATAGCAATACAGGCCTACCTAAAAAGGCTAGGTAGAAATCAGAAACAATAGAGGAGAAGTCACAACCAATATCAAAGAAATACAGAGGATTGTAAGAAATTACTACATACAACTATATGATAAGAAATTTGACAACCTGGGTAAAATGGACAAATTTCTGGAAACATATAACCTACCAAAACTCAATCAAGAAGAAGTAGAAAGCCTAAATAGACCAATAACAACTAGTGAAATTGAAGAAGTAATCAAAAAATTCCCAGTGCACAAGAGCCCTGGATAAGATGGCTACACAGGTGAATTTTACTAAATATTTAGGAAAGAACTACCTACTATCCTCCTCAAACTAGTAAACAAAAAACAAGAAGAGGGAAGACTCCCAAACTCTTCTTATGAGACCAGTATTATTCTAATTCCAAAACCAGGTTAAGACACAATGAAGAAAGAAAACTACAGGCCAGTATCTCTGATGAACTTAGATGTGAAAATTCTCAACAAAATATTGGTAAGCCAGGCCCTGGCTGATGGCACAGTGGATACGGCGCTGGCTGTGAACCCAAAGGTTGCTGGTTTGATTTCCCAGCCAGGGCACGTAACCAGGTTACCAGCCAGGTCTCCAGCCAGATCTGTAGCTGGAGGCAGGTAGCTGTAAGGCAACCATACATTGATGTCTCTCTCTCTCTTTCTCTCTGCCTCTCTCCCTACCCCTCTCTCTAAAAATAATAATAAATAAAATCTTTTTTTAAAATATTGGCAAACTGGATCCAGCAATATATTTAAAAAATTATACACCCTGACAAAGTGGAATTCATCCCAGGGATGCAAGGATGGTTCAGTATTCGCAAATCAATAAATATAATATACCACATAAACAAAATAAAAGGAAAAAACCATATGATCATATCAATAGATGCCAAAAAAGCATTTGACAAAGTACAGCACCCTTTTATGTTAAAAACCCTCAGCAAGATGGGAATAGAGGGAACATACTTCAATATAATAAAGGCCATCTATGAGAAACCTGAAGCTAACATCATACTCGATGGGCAAAAACTAAAAGCCTTTCCCTTAAGATTAGGAATAAGGCAAGGGTGTCCACTCTCTCCACTTCTATTCAACATAGTCTTGGAAGTTCTAGCCACAGCAATCAGACAAGAAAAAGGAATCAAAGGCATCCAAATTGGAAAGGCAGATGTAAAACTGTAATTATTTGCAGATGACATGATAGTGTACATAGAAAACCCATAGACTCCATTAAAAAACTATTCAACCTAATAACTGAATTTGGCAAAATAACTGGATACAAAGTCAATATCCAAAAATTGAAGGCATTTTTATACACCAACAATGAAACATCAGAGATAGAAGCGAGAAAACAAATCCCATTTACCAAGAAAATAAAGTACTTAGGAATAAACTTAGCCAAGGGAGTAAGGACTTGTACTCAGAAAACTATGGAACACTGAAGAAGGAAATTAAGGAAGATACAAATAAATGGAAGCACATGCTATGTTCATAGTTGGAAAGAATTAACATCATTAAAATATCCATACTACCCAAAGTCATCTACAGATTCAATGAAATCTCTATTAAAATACCAGCATCATATTTCACAGAATTAAAACGAACCCTTAAAATAATCATACGGAGTCAAAAAACGACCCTGAATAGCTACAGCAATCCTGAGAAAGAAGAACAAAGTAAGGGGAGTCACAATACCAGATATCAAGCCATATTACAAAGCCATACTAACCAAAACAGCCTGGTACTGGCACAAGAACAGACAAACAGATCAATGGAACAGAATAGAGAGCCCAGAAATAAACCCAGGACTCTATGGGCAACTAATATTTGACAAAGGGGGAAGGAACATCATCAAATGGAGTGCAAATAGCCTCTTCAACAAGCAGTGTTGGGAGAACTGGACAGGCACATGCAAAAAAATGAAACTAGGCCACAAACTTACACCATAAACCAGAGTAAACTCAAGATGGATAAAAGACTTAAACATAAGCAGTGCTACCATAAAAGCCCTAAAGGAAAACATAGGCAAAAAAAAAAAAAATTGCAGATATCCCACACAGCAAAATTTTCAATGAAATATCTCCTAAGACAAGGAAAATAATCCTGAAACACCAATTCAGAAGAAACTATGCACCCCTAAGTTCATAGCAGCGCTATTTACAATAGCCAAGTGCTGAAAATAACCTAAGTGCCCTTCAGTGGATGAATGGATCAAAAAACTTTGGTACATTTACACAATGGAGTTCTATGCAGCAGAAAGACAGAACTTTTACCATTTGCGATAGCATGGATGGAACTGGAGAGAATCGTGCTTAGTGAGATAAGCCAGGCAGCAAAAATTAAATACCACATGTTCTCACTTAATACAGGAGACTAATGAACAAACAAGTAAACAAAACCGAACCAGAGATGTGGATACAGGGAATACACTTTCAGTGTATAGAGAGGAGGGGTGGGAGTGGGGGAGAAGGAGGCAAGGAAGGGGAACAGCTTAGTCAAGGAACTAGCATCTATGACCCATGGACACAAACGACACATGGGATTGACTGTGGATGTGGGGATAAGGATGATGGGGAAGGGGAGAGCAGAGAGGGAAAAATGAGATGAATGTAATATAATAACAAAAATATATATTTTTTTAAAAATTGATGATAAAATAACCACATATATGCACAGACACCAGACTTTTACATTATGTTAAAATAGTAATTTAATAGAATTTAATTCACATCTAAAATTCAGAAAGCAAAGCTTTAAAACACACTTCCTCTATCAATTCATCTTCTTTGTTGCCATAGTTTTGGTGATTATATATTTATTACTTCAATACAAACTTCATTATAAGGATCTGAATCTCAGTAGAGAATCTGGAAAAAGTTCACCAAAGTACACACAAGGGCTGAATTGAATTATGAAATGGCTTCACTTGATAAAAGATTGCCCAAGTAAACAAACAGCAGAGTTCCTGTTCAGACGGAAAGTCATTTTGTCTTGGTGGAATAATATATTCATTTGTTCAGTCTTTTACATGTAAAGAAAGTAAATTTTTTTCATGGAATATTTTTTCTTAATACTATACATTGGAGACAATTTAAACTTTAAGAGGATTAAGGTTTATCGATGTTGAGCAGTCTTTTATGGAAGGAAAAAAAAAAACAGTGAGTTGAGCTTTGCAAAACTAACTTAGTCTCTTCTTAAAAAAAAAAAAAAAAAAAAAAAAAAAAAAGCAATGCTCCCTGTCAGAACAATGGTTAACAGATGAACTTTTGGGCAACTGGATATGGTATATGTGTCCCAGACATCTTGTTTCAAGTAGTTTTTACCTTAAAATTATTGAGACATATGGTAAGTACGTTGGCTTTTTAAGTATAACTTGGAGTTAAAAGTGTATCTTTGCCAGATGGATAGCACTACTTTTTCAACACAATTTATGAAAACATTCATTTTATAGAAATTTTCTTAGAATTTGGGAGGAAAGCGATCATCTGATAGTAACAATTTCATACATCATAAACTGCTTCATTATAGGTCATCAAAGTTTACTTCAGAAAAAATACGCAGAAACCATATACCATATATTTATAGACCACATATATATGTGTGTGTATGCATGTGTATACATACACACAACACACACACACACACACACACATATATATATTGTCTATGAATTCTTTACACATGTATGAATATAGATATAGGTCATCCTTGGAACTGACACTTCAGTTACAATCACTGCTATAATGAGAAACAGACAATGTCAAGTTTTTCCTGTACTTGATTCTTTGAAATGAGATTCATTATGAAAATAATAAGACCCATTAATGCTGAATGAATGAAACTCCTCTTTTACAAATTAAGATAGTATTATAGTTAGCAAAAGGAAATGAAGAACTCAGAAAGAGACCAACTGGTTCCTCAGAAATGGGAGGCACCACATTCCAGGTTCCAGGTTCCAGTCTTGGGTATCACATCCCAGAATTTTTCCCTGATCAGACTCTCAAGGACAGCCTATTTCTAAGCAAACTCATGAGAGATGATAAATTGTGAAGGCTATTTGTCCACCATGACCCCTATGCCTACCACAGCATCTACCCCTAGTAGATGTTCAATTGATATTACAGGAGTAATGAAATATATATAGAGAGAGAGAGAGAAAGAAAATTTATTATTTCTAATAGAAGACATTCCTGTCCTGTTCCCCAAAACTCCCAGATCTACTCCCAGAATTTCCGAAAGGCCAAGTCTTCCACTTCCAGCTAAGATGGAGTAACAGGGACCGGATTTACTCTCTTGCCTGAAATAGCAGCAATAAAACAAAAACAAAATATGAAGCTATAATTTTCAAAGCACAAGACGTTAGACAAGGAAAACTAGAGAGATGGAAAATGAAGGAGGTCAGCTATATGGGCTGCCCCACCTCACTGCCTTGAAAGGGTTTCCAGACCCAGGGGCAGGCAGGGCAAATAGAGGCAGAGTCCAGTGGATTCCCTAGGTTGAGAAAGAACTGAGGCTGGGGAGGGCAAGGCAGTTAGAGTTTACTGGACAAACCAAAGGAGAGCTGCACAGAGTAAGAACTCCTAAGATCTGCAGAGGGACCTCTTGAGTGTTCAGTTGAGAACTGACCAGTGCACGCACTTAAGGAAACTAGCAAGGCCAGAGAAAGAGCCAAGGAATGGGAGGGAACAGTGCTGTAGTCACAGGAGTTTGAGAATACCACCTGTTCCAGCCAGCCAAACTGGAAGGCTTCAAAATGCACAGAACATTGAGAGGAGGACTCAGAAGGGCTTTGCCTCCATTGTAATGTAATGACAGAAAGTCAGAGAGGAAAAAAACACATCTCTACACTAGAAGGAAACATGGAAATGAGGCCTTTTGTAAGGTCCATCAATATTCTAGAACTTCCCTAAACCAAGTGAAGACCCCTTAGAGCAGTGGTTCCACAATGTGGGCTGTGAAATCAGTTTAGTGAGTTACTAGATGTCGTGAGAAAAAATTTTTAATGAAGTGGAATAGAAACAAAATTAACACACAGTGACGTGGTAAATATTGTTTCGCAGCCATGTTCTGTTTTGGTTATAAATACAAGAGCATACTGTGTGCATGTATGTGCATACATGCACCTATAGGTGGTGCAAGTATTTTTTATGTAGATTGTGGTCAAAGAGTTTGAAATCTGCCTAGAGGGTCTCTGGACTTCCAGGGACAGGGAAGGCAAGAAAACCTCAGCAGTAAGCAGACTCCAAGGTGGCGAACCTCTACCCAAACCATTAACAGTCGTGGCTCAGCAGTGATTAAATGTAATATTGTGGTTAAGGGTACACACAGGCCTTGGAGTTAAAATTAGGGGGAATCTCAGTCCTTCCATTTGCTAATTACAGGACATAGGTCTATAAAATGGGAATCAGGACTGTATTAAAACTGTGACCTGAATGATTATAGTCTGACATGACTAAAATCTAGCTAACACTTATCTTCCTTATATATTTCCTTGATTAAAATATAGCCAAAGATGGATTATCACATATTCTATAAAAATATTAATTTAGTGGTGATTATAGATATAGTCCTAGAGGAGACCATTGTCATTATTTATTTTTGTATTTGTACATAGCAAGATTTGATTTGTTCTAACCAAGCCATTCTCTTCTGCTATTTCTTCAACTAGAAAATCACACTTATCCTAGGTACTGCTGAAATACACATCCTATGTGAAACCTTTCTCAGTCCATTCAGGTGGAATTAACTATCTCATTCTTTGTGCTTTTATAGCTCTTTTTATGTCTTTAACACATGTACATGTACTATATGTCCTATATGGTACATATAAATTATATATTAATTTGTATGTTATAACTATACATAGAATATCTACATTTGTATTATATTTGTTTAACATACAGATATATGTTATGTTAATAACATATACAATAATACATAATAATATAACAATGAAAAAAACTGTGACCTGATGATGTTTTATGGATTACATGCAGGAGCACATGCTAAGACCTTAGCATGTTTCTTGAACCCCAGCAGCCTCTCCTGAGTGATACAAATAACTAAGGCATTATAGTTCCTTTAGTAGCCAAAGTGAATACAGGGAATGGAAACTAAAATATTCTGAAAGCATCTGTTATGTGCCAGGCATGTCAGGAAATCTTACTCAAATGCTCTTATTCAAGGACTTCTTGAGGGTTAGAAATGTCAAGCAACTTGCTCATACTTTCACAACTAAGTAGTGGAGGCAGGACTCAGATCCAGGACTGCTTATGTCAAAATACTGGCAAGGTCACTGTCCAGAAAAGTAATGATGATGAGCATAAAAGAGAAAAAAAGATAAATTATGTTGAAAGCCTAAAGCTATAATGCATTTTCTCCTATAGTTAATGATTTCTAGGCATCTCTCATCAAACAGTGGTAGGGTCCCCAGTGATATTGTTGTCACCCCAGGATTCAGTTAGAGGGTCATCACCACCCACTGGAATATTAGATCAGGAAGGCAGGAGATTTCTTGGTTTACTGCTGCATCCGCCATGCTCTTAGGAGCAGTGGGGGCATCCAATCAAATACATATATAAGTAAATGAATCCCAGTTCTAGAAAAGTCTACCAATATAGTTAATCTAAAGAAGCATGGCACAAAAGTAGTTCATGAGTCTTTAGAAGAATGAAAATCTGTCTGGTGACGTAATGACTCATTCATAATGATGCCCAAAGACTCATTCAAGCTATATCTACACCACAAAACGACCTTTCTAACAACAGAGTATTAGTTGGCCCCCAAATCTACATTTTTTTTCTTGCTTCATTTTACTGGGTTAAGAAGTACTGGAGTAGAAGTCATGCTGATCACAAAATACCTATGCCATTTCTGGGGTCTTGAGAAACAGCCTAGTGGGATCAAAGGGAGTGTTATCAGAGCTACTTGTGGCTACCTAACAGAGCACCCAAGAGTAAAATATCACATTCAAGCAGCATTGTTGCCCAAAATGTGGGAGAAAAAAGTGCACTTTGGGTATGTTATACAAAACATTATGATTGATTGCATTTGCCTTCCTAGAAATTCACTTTTGGAAAAATTATATTAAATATTGTCTACAGAAGCAACCAACAAAATTCTCCATCATCACCATATTTTAAAGGAAGGAATGAGCAGCCCTCTTCTCCCCAGGTGGAGACACAGTGGCTTTAAGCAGGGATGGGATAGATGACCTCCTTGGGTCCTTTCCAGCTTATGATGACATCTTCGTCATTACTGAGTGTTTGGAGATTTCATGGAACAGTAGAGACACAGTGATAAAAATGAAAGTTACAGCTGAGAAGTGAATATCTTTTATAAGTCAGTTAGATAATTGGGCATTCACTGGGAAAGCAATTCATCCAGAAAACAGGGGCGACCAAAGATTTCAGGTCTCTATGCCCATAATGTTGAATCACTGCCATAAAAAAAGAAGTCTATTGATGTCTGGGGAAACTGGAAATGGTCATGGTAAATGGAAGCTGTATGGTTCATTTACTGCTATAAAGGGTTCCATCAGCTCTTCTGTAGGTCATTATAGCTGCGTTTGCAAATGTGAATGTTAAAGTAAGAACCAACAGCAACTACCCGAGACCAGATTAAAAACTGTGTTCAATGGGTTATCATTTTTTTTTTAATGCTGGTTAATGTAATGATTTACTAAAGAAATTTGAGTCAATTAAAAGGTTGGTTGCAGGAAATTGTTATAAATCTTTGGGTTTGGTTTTGTTTCACAGTTTTTCACCTTTGAGCAGTATAAGAAATTGCTAGGATATGTGTCACTGTCACCAGCATTGGTAAGTGAGAATATTTATTATACTTAAGTGTGTGTGTTATTTCATAAAGCAGAATCTGGAGACAAAAAGCCTTTTGATTCCCTGAGCCCAACTACTAAAATATGAATTCAGGTTATTCAATGTCCAGCTACTTGTTGAAAGCCATCTTCCTAATAACTCACAATTTGGCTATTTTATAGCACCCAGTGATGAATTTATGATAATAATGATATGTGTAGAAAGGCTCAGATGAGATATGGTCAAGTATGTCAAATAAAGAGTACATTTGTCAAAGACTTTTTTAAAGCCAAAACATGCATGTTTACATACTGCACATATCTGTGCAAAAGTCAACGTGCCTAAAATTATTTCCTAGCAGGTTACTTTTCCAGCTTTTAGTTAAGCTGTAGTAAATATAGGGCTCAGGTCACTTTGTGGTCAGAGACAGACTGAAGAGCCTTTTATAGTCAGGAAGAATGGTGATCATATCAACTATTACATGAAAATCACTTGTTGATTTGAACATTTCTCAATGCCACTCCTTTCCTTCTGAGTAACTTTACCGCTCTTCACAAAATGACTTAAATTATATTGCCCAAGTGGGTTCTACAAAGATGTGCTTACAACAAGAGTTCCAGAGAGAACAAATGCACTAATTTCTCCTTTCAAATCTTTAAAACAAAACGAAGTAAAATCTGCACTGGCCCTCCAATTGAAAAATCCCTATGTTTTCCTGGTGAAATGTACCTCAAAAGTCAACCAAAAAGTGTTCTGAGCTTCAATTCTTTAATTACTTCATTTGTAAAGGACCATTTCAGAATATTTACTCTGCCAGGAAGACTGTCCAAGAAGTATCTATTATTTAAAAAGTCATGCATGTCCCTTTTCTAGGAATGATCCTATTAAGAAAACTAATCAGATGGCTTAGTGTTATGACAAAGAAACCTCTTGTCCAGCCTCCTACTAAAAAGGTGGCTCTGAGGAGTGGCTGCATATAAAAGAAATGGTAGCATGAGCCCTAAGTTATTTTTTAATTCCTTGGTGTCTCTCCTTAATGTCACTTTTAACTTTGAAAACATCTTGTTAAAAAGAGAATTAAAAACCTTTCTAGCAAAAGACAGTAAAATATGGTCTCCAGAGGACCAGCTGGCCGGTCCTGTGCCGAGAGCATTGGTACCATGTGAGAAAATGCAGTTCTTTCAACTCTCTTGGGAATTGAAACAGAAAAGCATTTGGCCACTACAGCTACCATAACCAAATGCATGCACACTGTATACAGTTTTCCCCTTCTCTTGAACTCATTTATCCTGTTGTGTTTTTTTTTTTTTTTTTTTTCCTTCTTTTTTGATACAGCTAGACATTTAAACAACCATTAAATGTCCCCTGGTGCTCTCACATGAAAAGCTTAGGAGGCTGGGAACCCGACAGTTACTGCTGGTCTCTGGAACAATCTAAGTAATATGATCTGCTGATAGCTGATCAATTCTTTTGACAAGGGACTGCTGAATGCTATTTCTGACAGCAAATGTAGCTGAGTTTATAGAACAAAAAAGTGAATTACTTGGAAGAATGCATGTAGTAATAAAAACCTGAACATCTGGATTTTAGCTTTTTCAGTCAGAAAAGTTGGGGACTAGTATTTTTTGTCCTGCTTTTGGCTTCCATGATGGAAGTCTGAGATACATGGATAAAATATTTGGTCTGTTACCTTATACAAACATGTTTAAAATTGTCATGAAGGAGCTTGAAAAAAAAATCATTAGTTACTCCCTCTCTCCTGAAATCTGTATACAGTGCCATTCTTCTTGACCATCTGTATGTGCAACGGTAAGAATGGTTTTGTGTAACACTTTACAAAGGGCTTTCACACCTGATTTTGACCTTCACATAACCTTATTAGGTAGGGAGGTCAGATATTATTGTTTCCATTTTACAGATGAGAAAACTGTGGCTTATAAAAGTCATTGATTTAGACACAGAGCTGCAGCTAGCACATGTGTTGGCTTTATGTGAGCTATGAAAAGGCACCCCTTTCTTCTTGCTGACACCTCTCCAGGGCTCCAGCTCAGCAAGTGGGGTATAAGCTGAACTTAAGGCTCCACACACACCATTGTGAACAAACCAATATACATGGGAGCTCTGGTCCAAATCAGCCAGTAAGTGGCAGAACTGAAACCTAAACCCAGACCTCCTGGCTCTGGATCTTTCCTCCGCTGCTAAGGTCATGGAACATTCCTTTCTCCCCTTTCTTCTTTAGTCTCCTACTTTGAAGAAATTAGAGACTCCTAATAAGAGTTATCTATTCTTTATTCTTCACTGGCTTTTTCTCTTTTCAGCTCTACATAGAACTACTTCTCCCAGAATTAGAGCTTCAGCACTAAAGACTAAAGAATTATTTTCTTTGCATTTGTTTTGAGACAAATGCAAATTTTCTTCTCTCTCTCGCTCTTTCTCATTGTGTGTTTTATCATTGTAGTTATGTTGATATGGATTTTTCTGAAAAACCTCTAAGTTTTTCAGAGAAAAACTTAGAGAAGAATTCTAGAAAGTTGTTCTTTACTACTTCAGAAATTCTTAACACATAGCAAATAATGTTCTAGGTTTTAGCTGAGGCCTTCAGAACAATCTAGTCATTTCTGATCTCATTCCTTGGCTTCTAAGTCTAGAATGATCAATTTTTTTAAAATAGGGAAGAATATCAAATAAAAGAATAATTTTTATTTTGATAATAATCTAAAATAGTAACTCTAAGAATATGGCTGTAAATTTAAACATGTTCAACTATACTGTTTGGTTACCTGAAATGTTGCTTTTTATAAACACTTTATTTGTGGTTCTGATCCTTGAATTTTTTAATCTGCTCAACAAATGTATTTAAGTAGATGTTTAAAAATGAAGCTCTCCTTTTACAAATCAAACTCTCTTTTAATTGTTTCAGGTGCAGATGGTTTAGTATTCACCTTAAATCGGTAAAACAACCTTTCTTTCCATTAAAGGAAAAAGTCATTGTTGATGAGGCTTTGACATTTTATTTTGAGTTGTTAGGATGTGGTTTATGGCTTCTGTAATTTCTTCTTCATGAATTGTCAGCATCTAATCAAGTACTAAGGCTGTTTAGTAATGGTATATGGTGCATTTATGTCAGTTCCTCCTTTCTCATCATAACATTCAGTTACATAGTGTTATGAGTAGGATGCTTTACCCAATACACATGATAACTTGCTTTAAAGTATTGATTGATTTAATTTTTCTAGACTTTCACCATTGCTGGACTGGGATCTGGACTAACAGAAGCCATTGTGGTTAACCCATTTGAGGTAGTAAAAGTTGGCTTGCAAGCCAATCGGAACAAATTTACAGAGGTAATCATTTAAGGTTTTCCTACTGTTGGGGGAATGTTAAAAACAAATATTTTTCAGTATATATTTTAACAAGTATGAACCAAGGTCTTATTCACTTGGTAAAGTCAATAAAAGTAGAAAATTATTGGTAAGGAAGTAGCATAAGAAAAAGTCAGATTTCTCTTACAAGGAAAATGTTAACAAACACATACTGAAGACTGAGGGACAAACGTATGCTTACAAATTTTTTATTTTAGAGTTTTAATGTACCCCGTAATGACTTACTTGGAAATGTTTTCCCTACATTTGGCCATGCATCTATTTCACATTATTCCAGAATAGATTACAGCAAAAACCACTGAGGTGATAATATTATTGTTTCTTAAAAAAAAAATTACGAACCCATTAAAACAAAATTACCTCAATTCTTTCCCTACTCCACCCAAGACCATCCCCAAAAAATCCTGATAATCTGTCAAGCTTGTCTTTGGGTTAAATATGAATGAGCAAGTTACTAAACCTGTATAGTTATCACCACTTGGACAACAATGGGTCTTGACATTTAATCATTGATACATGATTTTTCGTGAAGACAGTTTCCCTTGGTGTGTGCTGACTTTGCTTCCTTCCAGTTGCCTAATCATTCCTGTTAAACCACTAAGTCCAACTGTTCTTGCTTTATTCTATTGGGTGCCAAGCACAAGGTAGAAGAAAAAATAAGGACATTCCAGGTCCTTTCTTAGCATTTTAATTTGATTCCACAACAACTGGGTAGCATGTGGTATAAATTGGTTTGGAATATCTGCTGATCTGAATTTCTCTGTAGAAAAGTTCCCCTGCCTACTACTTAAGCAGCTGCTAGTGGGTGGAGAGCCCCCTCACTCCCACCCCACTTCCTGCCTGAGAGCTCCCTGGCAGCTTCTTGAACAGAGGTGTGGGAAAGGAGAGGGGGGCCTACTCACCTGTAGCTGCCAAGGCCCAAGGAGGACAAGGGTAGCCCACTACAGCAGATGGTATCTACTCCGTTGAAGTCAATCCTAATTGAGGGAGATTTTTTTTTTCCTTTTAAGTTTCAAAAGATTGTCTTAATTTCAGTGATATAGAGCATTTCAGGAAAGATTGAAAATCCCTGTGTTATCCTACCCATTGTTTCTGTTTGCTTTCTTTCTATTCTTCCCTCACTGATGGAAAAAGACGGTGAGGAATAGGAGGACATAAAAGAAACACCTTTCAAAAGCCCTGTCAATCTGGAGAATTTAGCCAGCCCCCATGGAACTTGCTCACAGAAAATTGGACTTGTTAGACAGGGAGGATTACTAGCTAGAAGCAAATTTTGGAGCACCTCATCCAGTTCCTCATTTTACCTGTTGGGAAGCTTGTCTTAGAGCAGCAATGAGTAAATGAAGGAATACATGGGCCTTCATCTGCATCCTTTATCAAGGCAGCCTCTCACCAGAGGGCCACAGTGGGAGAAGCACCGGGGAGTGCTCTCAGGAATGAACGTAATGAGTTACCACAGCATCTCTGCTCATGCCTAATGTTCTTTTTGTCTCTTCTGCGTTCAATGAAGTTCTACACTGAGGCCAAGTAAGAGCTGTTAATGTTTTGCATGTGTTAAAGCCTTGCTAGAACACAGGAAACACCCTCCCAGCCCAACACAAGAATGCTGCATGTGCATGTGTTCCCAGCTCATTCACACGCGTGCAGTCTGTGTAAACCGTTCATGTACGTGCAGCCATTTTCTACATGGAGAAGAAAGGGACACTTGGCTGCAATCATTCCTTTTGCGTAATCCACTGAATGGGATTCATTATCAAGTACTTAGACAAAGTATAATCTACTAGGTACAATATAAAATATGTGCAATATTACTTCAACTAGTCAGAACTTAGCAAAGTTGGGATCACGTTGTCCACACATGTCAGCAACCATCAGGATTCGATAGCTGAACTGAGGTGTTACTTTATAGGCAGTATTGATCAAATTGAAAGTAGTTACTAGTACAGAGTCACCCAACATAAAGCAATGGGACTATAGCTATTTCAAAAAAGTATCTGAAAGAGATAAGGAGGTAAGAAAACCAAATTCTTCAGCATTTGTATGGCCAAGAATAATTATTACCTTCTTCACTCTAGGGTTTTATAGGTTGTCAATAAGTTTAGGGGCAGGAGTTGAGAAGGGGAAGAGAAAAAGAAAGGAAGAAAAAAGGAATTAATTTAATGCCTGATGCATTTAAAAATTATAATTATTTTTTTAAATGTTTGAACCCAAGTATAGAGGTAATGCAGATTTATGTTAGAAAATGACAAAACAACTATGTATTTCTGCAGATACATTGTGTATCTCCAACTTACAAACACACTTGAATTTGAAATACAACATTTCAAGTTCTGAATAGCCATATGTGGGTAGTGCCATCCTTATAAGAAAATGCAGATCTAGAGAATTCATGCAATCCTCTCACTGGTTACCTCTAGGAAAGAAATTGAAGTGGGAAAGAATGTTTTTGTGCAGTTGAATGTTTAACAGGAGGACATATTCAGTATTCTATGAATATTTAAAAATTAACAGTTGCTTAACATAGAAGATTTAGAAAACAAGAATAGTACAAAGAAAAGTAATCCAGAAGACATATTCTGATGGCTCTACCAGGACCAAGCCTTCCCTCAAAGAGAACCTTCCCAGCTGATTCAGGTGGGAATGGCTTGCTGGCCCATCTTAGGATTCAACCAAGTTCCCCTTTTGTTAAGGAAGAATAATAGTAATAGCAACATCAAATGCTATAATGAGGGATAAAAGAGACATATATGTAAAGCTGTCAATACATTGTGGTAAATAGTAACTGTTTAATAAGTGTGAATGGTCATTATTACAACATGTTTTTTATGTGGACTTAAATATGGTGATATCTGCAATGGTCTTAACACAGCACCTGGCATATGGTAGACACTTAAGCAAAGATAACTATTTCTAAATGTAGCTTGATCTCATAAATCCTTAAGTTTAAGTAGAAACAAATTTATCTAGAGATACTGCCCTGATTAACATTGAACAGTCACAGGCCACTACAGTGTGGGTGTGAAAACAGCTTACTGGGCAATGGTCAATCTGTTCTTTAGGCCATTCTCTACTACCAGTGAGATCCATTTTACCTGAATTCTTTACAAAAGCCTAAGGGCTGATAGCCTAGTTAAGGTGCCTATTAACAAGGCCTTCTTTGTTCCTCTTTCTCAAGGTTGTTGTGGCTATTGGGGGTCTTCTGTGGTTCCATAAATATTTTTGGAATATTTGTTCTGGTTCTGTGAAATATGCCATTTGTATAACAATTGCATTAAATCTATAGATTATTTTGGTTAGTATGGATGTATTAATGATGTTAATTCATCCTACTAATGAACACAGTATCTGCTACAACCTGTTTGTATCTTCATTGTTTTTCCTCAGTGTCTTATAATTTTTCAAATAGAGTTTTATCCCATCCTTTATTGAAAAAAAAAAGGAAAAGAAAACAAGGTCTTTAAAGTCAGATGCAGGTCCACTATCACATATAGCAGCAAAAGTTGAATGAAACTAAACATATTTGAAACCAAATTGGAATGAATTCTACCACAAAGAACATATTCTTCATCTGGAATTGTTGTACAAAATTGATGTGGGTTCTTGATCAAAACTTCTTAGTCACTTCATGTGGAGCTGTAACTAAGCTCATTTTCAGCCTTTTTGGTCAACTACAGCTACCAACTGTGGTAGAACACTAAATGGATGGACAGGATGCAGAATGATGGCTTGACAACACCTTTAAGAAATGCAGAGCAGATTGTCCAGAGGCTTATTTTGCAGATATATAACATTTGTCCTGCCAATATTGTGAGTTTCTTAGGTAGCATGTTTCCCCTCCTAGGCATGAACACTCTGGATGCTACACGGTAATTGTAGATTTTCCTATTTGGTCAGCCTGAGGAAGTGACTCACAAACTGTTCCTTTGAATGTGAAATTTCCTACAAAGTTGCTATAGTTGAGAGGGACTCTTCAGTGGAAAACAGGCTAAGGCAACACTTAACATTACACTTATATTTTAGAGGCAAGGGCAGAATGATAATCCAAAGGACTGTACTGTCCAGCGTTGTCTGGAAGGAGGTTGTGGCATCTAGGCAGATGTCCTTTTGGCCCTGTGGGGAGAGTATGGCAGGCAGGGAGCCAGAATGGGGCCCTTGGACACATGAGATCCAGGACAGGGGCCCCTCTAGCTGGAGTTCAAGGGCATTACTGGCTAAGAGCAGTGGCTGCATCTGTTGTGCTCTTGGAGCCCCAGGTGCAGTTGCCATCAGGAAATCCTGGGAATGCAGGTGCTCTGTGGGCCCCAGCTGCCTACCTTCTCCCCTCCATGGTCTAGAACTGGTTCCCTAGCCAGTTGGAAGTTATGTTGCCCATAAAATATGCCTTCCCTCCCAGGTTAGCTACAAACTATCCTGAAAATTTAAAGGAAATTATGGTTAATTCAGTTTCTGATACATCTCTCATATTCTTCTGGCTCCTGTATGAAGTATTTCAATAGGTGTGCTTATCTCTTCTCCAGTTTTTAAATTGCTATCACATCAGCCACAGACTGTAAGTCCTACCACACTTCCTCCAATTCCAACACTAGAACTTGGCCAGCATTTTTCAATTCACAGTGAATACAGAAAACCAGACTCAAAAAAAAAAAAAAAAAAAAAGAGGAAGAAGAAAACTGGTCTCTAATTTAAATATACTTGACCTTCTGTGGCAAGCAGAGTAATCACAGCTTTGTCATGCTCTGGTTTGGTTCAGTGGGTGTAAAAACATGTTCAGATAAAATCCGGATAGACCCAAATTTCCCCCTGTCCTTCAAACTAAACCCAAGTAAAGTATCTGTAGTCTTTTTGGTTTAGCGCTAGGCTTGCCCAAGGATTTCTCTGCTAGAGGTGGTTTGCATATCCAGTCTTGCCAAAGTGTGACTTTGCAGCTTGTTGTCCTTATAGGAACTTTCTCCCATCTTAAATGGATACATCATTTGTTATCTGTATATTTTATAAGAACTGGAAGTCTCGAATCAGCTGTGTGAAGCCAAGTGGTATTTAGCTGGCATGCTCTCTGCTAGCCTGGAAAATGTGACTTTCTCCCCAGGAGCAAAATCTTGTATGAATTGTTTCCCAGTTTTTTCTCTACTTTGAAATCTACTTCAAAGTTATTATTTGGCCAATGGGTTATGTTTTCCTTCCCTTGAGGTCTATAGGATTGGCCTCTGATGTGTGGATGGGGCACAGGTTTTCCTTCTAGAGTCTGTCATTTTTATCTGCTTTACATATGAACATAATCATTTTACCCCAAAACATAAAACTAAATCTTGAGGCAATTGCAAAAGTCTCTTTCACCTCTATTTAGTGTTTATAAATGTTCATCCCAAGGAAAAAACAATTAGTCTTCTACATGTGTACTATGATTAAAATATTTTTTTAAAGATTTTATTCATTATTTGTAGAGAGAGGGGAAGGGAGAGAGGCAGAGAGGGAGAGAGACACCAGTGTATGGTTGCCTTTCACCTGCCTCCAGCTACAGACCTGGCTGGAGACCTGGCTTGCAATCTGGTTATGTGCCCTGGCTAGGGAATCGAGCCAGTGACCTTTGGGTTTGCAGGCTGGCACCTTATCCATTGTGCCACCAGCCAGGGCTCTCCTGGGCTACCAGCCAGGGCTAAAATTTTAACAATCAATGAGTAGATAGCAAATGCATCATTGATAGAATCTTTAAAGATAAGGATATTTTTATAATTAGTTTTGAATAATACCACTAAATATAGTTCTAAGCACTTGATCCTAGGAGCTTAATAATCTAATGGAAAACAATTAAACCTTATATATCACAAATCTTATTTTCTCCATAGGCAATTAATAAATGTTTACACTTATATTACATAGAGTCAACATAAATTGAATAAAAGGGCTGTATTTTGTAACCATCCCTTTCAAGAAGATGAAGTTGAGTTACACTAAGAGTGAGTATGTGGCTCTGTTCACAGATAGTGTGAGAAGCCAGCTTCAAGGGTATGTCAACATTCATGAATGACGTATTGAGTTAAGTTCAAATTTTTCTTGCATTACTATGAGAAACATTGCCTGGAAACTGTTCAGTACAGAAATTATTTCTTTCCAGTCTGTGATTCTTGAGGGCAGAAAAGTGATTATGTATACGAATCCACTCCTACAGTTATCTTTTAACAATAGCTAAAGCATCAGCCAATTTCCTTCTCTATTATCATTTACAGAAAATAGACTTCAGTCTTCCATTCAGCTCTGCCAGGAACCCTAGATTTTGCTTTCAGAACTGAGACTTTGAAGTAATGATAATCGCTACCATTTACAGAGCATCTACTGCATGCCAGATACTGTGCAGCGTGCCTTACGTGTTTTTGCATTTACTTGATTTTTTTTTAATTCATGTCATTCTGTATTACAAAAATAATATGCTTTATTTTTCACAAGTGAGCGATGAAACAATAATCAATGCTTTCTGCCAACTCTTCCCTCTAATCCCATTGCTCTGGTAATGCTCACACACACTTGATATTTCAAATCCTCCGATTGTCCTCATAAGATGGCTTTATGTCTATTTTACAGATAGGAAAAATAAAGCCCAATGAAGTTAATGGCTCTAAGAAACAGCATTAACATAGAGGTCTCTTTCTAGCCAGCCATACTGCTTTCATTGGGATAAAGAAATGTGGTAAGTTAAGAAGCTTAAACAAAAAATCAAGTGTTTCTGGACCCATGAAAAAGCAACCATGTTGCTGGCTTCCTCTTAGCCGTTTCGCCTGTGCTGTGGCCACCTCCTCCCTGCTCTTAGATGGTGCAGGGGCAAGAAACAAGGTCAGCATCTGGTGGCCTAGAGGACCCCCTGCTCCTCTGGGAATGGTTATTTGGCATCAGCTTGGTGTTAATGGAGCTCTGTGGCTCAGCATGTGGGAAAGTTTGTTTACAGCAAATCATTCTCCACTCATGGATTGTTTTGAAATAGACCTGTTTATCAAATGTAAAACTCTAGATACAATATAATTATATTTTGGGTGTCTTTTTTGTCCATAAGCATGCCCTATTCAAATAAATTGTAATGATGAATTAGTGACACATCTAAGCTAAAAGAAATTGCAAATGTGGGTTGTTTTTCTTTTTAGCCTGATTCCTCTCCTTTCACTTACATTTTGTTCTCAAATAAATGGGAGCTTTTCCCGTTTCTTTTTTTTTTTTTTAATTTATGAAAATGATTCAAGCCTTAATTTGAGTAATGAAAAGCATAAGTGACCGTCTATCTCCTGGAGAGCAAGGGTATTTTCCTACCTAAGTGTAGCAATTGGGTCTTCTCTTGTTTAACAAAGCAGTGTTTTTCTGAGGGCTGGAGCTGGGACACTCGCTCCATTATATAAAGGTCTCATCCTGTTTGCTTTTCAGCCACTTGAAACCCAGTGCAACACCCTTATTCCATTGGCTTTAAAATGCAACAAATTTCACCTTGCCATGGGAAGCAAGAAAAAGAAGAACGCAGAGCCTGCTGTGTTCTGACACCGTATGCCAAAAGCTCTTCCCTGGCTTCAGAGGCTGATAGATCCATGGACACACATCCCTCCCCTGTACCTATCAGCCAGTCTCTGATAGCTGTTTACCCAGGGAACCATGCCTGCCACCTAAAACCCCTGTTTGTGACCTCACAAGCTCATCAGGGCCAGCTATGGTTAGGAGTTGGATGGAAGAACTCCAGGAAAAATAGCTCAGGCTGCCATAAGTCATCTCAGTGATTTGTTGGTAATGCTGGGCTCTCAGAGAGTGAGGAATCAGTGCCCCGGAGTGGTGCCTGGGAGCATTGAATAGGCAAAGGATCTCTTTTCATTATGCTGCTTAAAGACTTTTAAAACAGAAATCTGATTCTGTATTTCATAATTACCGAATAGTCTCATTGGTAGATATAAAATTTATCAGTATATCTCTCCAACTAAAAGTCAAAGCAAAAAATATATATTTAAGTTTCTAGAATATGAGCAAAGTACTGTTGTAGACCCTTAGCATAGTGCATGACACCTGGGAGCCACTCAATAGATATTGTTGAATAAATAATGCATGAAAGAACAAGGAGTTCCCAGAGTTAGCAGTTGGCAATAGCAGAACTCAAAGTTAAGAGACTTTGAGTTCCTTCAGGATCAGTGAACTTCGATACCTATAAACCAGTATGCAATGCAGTATAGTATCACAGTGTTAGGTTCATCACAATCCACTGTTCTTCCACACTTGCAACTCTGGTGAAGTCAGTTAAAGGTACATCTAGGAAAGTGAGAATGCCATTTGGCCCACAACTGGTAACTAAATATGAAAATTGGAGTGAATCTAATTATTGGAAGGAAACCAAACTGTGGGCAACCGGCTGGGTTGGATAGTATTGGAATCATTTTGCTGATGATGCTTCTAAGTCACTACTTAGTTTTGAAATGGAAGCCCAGTAATCAAATAAGTTTAGTAAAATTCCTTGTGTTTACAAAGATCTAGTCAAAATGGTTCTATATTTTCATATTTACTCATCCTAGTGGAAGTCATGTTTTGCCTTTCTAATTAAATATTTGCTTACATGTGTATGATACAATGTTGTTGAATGACTCAAGGAACACAGTTCTAACTTGTATGGGAATGAAGAGTTCAGGTTTTCTTTAATCTCAAAACCCCAAATTGCCAGAAAAAATATATATTTGTGTCATTATGTATCTGTTATCTGTGTGAGTTGGATGATCAACCTCTGAAAAGCTTACTGGATGGGTATAGTAAGAATGAGTCCACAGAATGTGAACAAACAGCCCTGAATTAGAAGCAGAATTCTGGTTAAGTCATTTACCAGTGTTTTCACTTTAGGAATATTATTTGACAATTCTTGGTTTCCTTAACTGAAAAATGAGGAGACTCTACCTGCTGCCCACCTTACAGGTTTTTTGAGAGAAGTAGTCGTATATACTAGAATGGCAGAACCATGCAGGGTATAAAATTATAAACTTAAAGTTGTGGGGGAAAGGGGGATCTCAGTTTGTACTTGACACTACCATTCATCTGTCATTTTTGCCCAGTTACTGAACCTTAGTTTCCTCATCTCTCATATGGGGATAATATAATACCTATCTCACACCCTTATTAAAAAGATTAAATAAGATGTACTTATTTAATTATATATATATATATAATTATATATATATATATATAATTCTTAGTACTTATATTCTTAGTATATATATATATATATAGTACTAAGAATCTATGATAATGGATAATACTGATAAGCACTTCCTATACCTGGTAACATACATAAATGTTCTCTGTAGGCTGTAAACTGTGAGGTGAAGGCCAGTTAGTACGTTTTTCCGTTCCTGACCTTGGCTCCTGGATGGTCTCACTTCTACAGTCCATAAACTTATCAAGCAAGAGCTCTTACCTATGATTCTTACTGAGGGAGAGGGAAGAGGCCAACGTACAGAATCTACTTCTCCAAAGAGACAAGCTACTGAGGGAGGAGATCTCTAGCCCAGGCGTTGCATCTGATTGAGCCTCAGAGGGAGCAGACCTATGGTCCGCATTCTGGGTGCATTTCTTTTAGGCTTTATCACAAGGGTCTAGGGCTCTGGGATGGGGAAAGGATAGTCAGAAGAAACACGAAGAAAGAGATTAGTTTTTCATGTCTTTCCTCTACCTCAAATCACTCTCCGCCTTTTGGTTGTTGTTGCCTTCAACTAATAGAAAAATTACCTATTATTGTATTATTATAACTATTTTATAATCAGCATAATTGGGCTTGTTGTTAACAACTAATATACAGTGAATTCTTACATAGGACAAAGTATATTGACTTACTTTTCACAATAATCCTATGAGGAAGATTGTATTATTTTCCTATTTCATAGATGAATAAAGTGAAGATTAATCAGAGGATAACATAATTGCCCAGGCTAGCAAGTGGTATTGCTAAGACTCAGACCAAGGGCTATCTTGCTCCACCCCTGTATTTCTAGTTACCCTTTGATTTATTCAGTGATTCCTAACTAGAGTTCAAAGTTAGCAAGACACTTGAATTCAGAATCCATGTGTTATACTTCTTTGTACCCACCTAACTCCCAAGCCATTAAAAATCAGTCAATAGACCATCCATAAATATCATTTGAATATTTCCACCCTCTCTACCCTCACCAAGATTTAGTAGAAGTCTTCTTTTTTGTTGTTGTTGTTTTTTGGGGGGTATATATTTTTTTAATTTAATTTTTATTGTATTTTTTCCATTACCATTTAGTCCCCTTATATACATTTCCCCACAGCAATTGTCCATGTCCATGAGTCCTTTTTCTTTTTTGCTCAATCCCTCCATCCCTTAAACTTCCCCCACTAACTATTATCTGCTCTCCATCTATGAGTGTGTCCCCATTTTCCTTGTCAGTTCAGTTTGCTCATTAGATTCCACATATAAGTGAAATCAGAGGGTATTTGTGTTTCTCTGACTGGCTTATTTCCCTTAGCATAATGTTCTCCAGGTCCATCCATACTGTTGTAAAGGGTAAAATTTTCTTCTTTTTCTACTCCCAAGTAGTATTCCATTGTGTAAATGCCCCATAGTTATTTTATCCACTCATTTATTGATGTACACTTGGGCTATACATCCAGTGTACATCAATAAATTATGTACACCAAGATATGGAAGTACAATAAATGATGCTGCAATGGGTGCTTATGTTCTTTTGAACAATGAGATCCTATCTTACACCTTTCAAAATGGCTATCATCAATAAATCAACAAACAAGTGTTGGCAAGAATGTGGAGAAAGGGGAACCCTTTTGCACTATTGGTGGGGATGCAGACTGATGCAGCCAGTATGGAAACCAGTGTGGAGGTACTCCAAAAAATTAAAAACGGATCTGCCTTTTGACTCAGTGATCCCACTTCTGGGAATATATCAGAAAGAACCCAAAACATTAATTCTCTTTTAATTCTGGTAATTTAGCACACAAGGATTTTTAAACTATAGAAGCATTGTTAGATTTGTTTTAGGTAAAGAAAGCTATGCTAATCTGCACTCATTCAAAGCTGTTGGTTCCTCTATTACTCCAGAATCTAGATGGCCTCTGAGTTCTCATCTTCCTGAACCTTGTGGCCTCAGACTGGGTGAGGATGGAGAGAAAGCTGGGGCTGGATGCAGGGAGCACCACTATCGGGCAGCCTAGACCAAAGAGGCCTCCTCCTGTCCTGTTCCTGCTACACACAGGGTATCCACCCCATCTCCTCTCCCTCAGGACCACCTTCCTCAGAGCAAGAGTAGTGCCTAGGAGTTTGCTCAGCACTTCCAGAGTTTCTCCAGCAAAAATGAACTCCTGTTCAACTTGTTCTCCTCACATCTATTTAGAAAACAAAAATAAATAATTTGGGTTGATAGTCAATGTGCCAGAACACAAACAAAAAAGGCCCATTCTATAAAACAGAGTAAACTGTAACCTGAGAATTTTTGGTTTTCCTATATAAAATGTCTTTTATTGTTTTAAGATATGTTCTCATGTGATTTTTTTTTTCATGTTACAAAAAAGGGTTTCCTTAAGCTTAATGTAATTCAGTATAATTCACTAAAATGAAAAAATGAAGTTGAGTATAGAATTGTAGCTAGAGTTTTTAAAATATTTATGAGCAAAAACTCTAGGATTTACTATGTAAACAAGCTCATTTAATGCATCATGTTAATGACATAACTATAAATACAAGTTAGCTGAAAAGCCTTGATTGGATTTGTTTTATTCTGTTTTGCTGATGCAGCTTTCACTGCACATGATAAGAAACCATGTTAGTCAGAATGTACATCAGACTGCCATGACCACTCTGGTAACCTGCTCCAGTGAAATAGCAAACAAATGTCATGCCAGCCACTTGCCTTATGGGCAAAACAAATAAATAAATACTGAATATGTCTCTCTCTTTACTATTGAAAAGTTAACAAGAAGACATATTCTTTGAACTGTACCTCCAGAAAAAGGAAACAACCTTTTCTAAAAACCCATGTAAGTTGTTGTAATAATATTGTAATGAACTAGAAACCTCAGGATAAACTATACTGAGCTCTTTAGTATGTTCCAGAAGTAGCAATAGACTGGATTCCAGCAGTCAAGGCATTTCAGCCTTGGGTAATCAATCAGAGAACTGGAAAGGCATAAATTAAAGGTAACTCAGTACTTCCAACACCATGAATTTATCATTTATCATTTATCACAGCAAGTAATACACACACTGATTGCCCACCCTTTTCAGACAGTCTACAATCAACTGTTCTTTATTCATGCCCAATTTTTTAAAAGATTTTATTTACTTATTTTAAGAGAGATTGAAAAGTAGGGAGAAAGAAAGCAAGAGAGATGTCAGTTGGTTGCCACTCACACAACCCCCACCTAGGACCTGGCCTACAACCTAGTCATGTGCCCCAACTGACTGGGAATCGAACTGGCGACCCTTCAGTTTGTAGGCAGATTCTCAATTCACTGAGCCAAACCAGCTTTTTCTTTACATATTTTATTTACTAATTTTTAGAGAGACATGCCCAATTTCTAGCCTAGCACCAGTTTAAGATATTGAGGTAATGTAACCCTTGCTTTGAAGAACATAATTAGAAAGGTAGATACGTTGAATTCAGGAATCAGGTATAAATTCCTTTTGGATTATACACAGTTATGGATTACTAGTGTATCCTTATGGCTAATCCCCTCCATTAGTGTGGATAATCCAGAATTAGATAGACCTATTAACATGTTGAAAGTAGTGATAGTTATTACAGGATGTTAGCTTCACTAATTCCACCAAAGATGGTTTTCTTTGCCAACAATCTTCCCTTTCAAACCATTGTTATGCATGGCAACTTTGTTTACTTTTTGGGTTTCCTAATTTTAAAAGCATGGATTTAGGCCTGATTGTTCACGTTCAGAAAAAGAAGCAAGCCCCTAATAATTCTGGTGTGAAGGGGAGCTCGATAGTAATTTCCTCTGTTTCACATTCCCAAAGATGATCAGATGATTTTTCTGGCTTTGCCCTCCCTCCTTGCAGCAGCCATCCACCATGAGTTATGCAAGACGCATCATTGAGAAGGAAGGCTTGGGACTCCAGGGCCTCAACAAAGGATTTACAGCAACTTTGGGACGTCATGGAGCTTTCAACATGGTTTATTTTGGCTTCTACTACAATGTCAAAAACATCATCCCAATCAATAAGGTAACTATTTCAATAGATTAAAATCCTACAGGAAAAATCCAGTCAATAAGGGTAGCTACATTTGTAGAGTGTTTATCATGTCATGGTCACTGTGCTGGACACTTCTAACAGTTGTACTTTGACCCTCACACCCACCTTATTCATTTAGATGGTGTTGTCCCTGTTACGAACTTGGAAAGAAAGGTCAAGTGATTTTCCCAGGGTCACACAGTCCGGCACCTATTACATTGTACCTAAATGTACTATTACTCCTGGACGCTTCCCTTTTATCACTAATGGTAATTTCTAGGAACTATGTTATTCCTTAATTTTTTAATCTCAAAAACATAACTTTCTCAGAAAGTTTGCATTTTTATAGCCTAAGTAAAATCTGAGCTAATGGGGAAAATTATCAGCCTAAAATTTAAATCTTACCTAGTTATGAAGTTTTAAATTGGCCTAAGTTAATGAGGGCAAATAATAAACGAACTCTCCTAGGATCATTTGCTTTTAAAGCAAAATAATGATAATTATTTTTTACATGGTAACTTACAGATGACAGCAGCCTTTCAACTTCTAGAAGATAAAAGTAGCACATGATGTGCTTTAAAATGAGCACTTGTGACCTTTCGCACAGACTCTTCTGTGCCATCCTATTGCCCTTTCATAGTGCAGGTTGCGTCCTGGAAGCAGCAGTTAGGGAAGCATTTTTCACATGCAGGCAGTTTGCCGCAGGGCCTCAGTTCTTCATTTTGCTTGATACAAAAGTTTTGAAGAACTTTTTATGTCATAAAGATATTTCTAATGTGGCTGTCACCAGATTCTTCAGGTAAGTTATTTATACCAATCTTGGCCCAGCTATTCCCCATATTCTAGACCAAGACTTATCTCAAGTATAAGAACTGCTGAATCCAAGGCATGTTCTGCATTAAACATCTGTTGGCATTACCTCACTCACCAGCTCAAGTTGTTAAGCAGGTTTCACTGTATTTGGAAATCTCATCTATTGAGTGGAAGCTTATGTTTTGTTGGTCTGAAGATTGACCACAGTACATAATGCTCCTCCCACTGACTGATAATTCCATCTCTGCCAGTCCTCAGAGCTCTTCTCCTGTAGAGTGTATGAAATACAGAAATAGAGGGCAGCAGGCACATGGGTCCTGGATGATGTGAGAGACTTCAGCTCTTAACATATGAAGATACTTTTTAGCTGGAATGGGTTAAACAATGTGAGGCCCAGGGCAAAACAAAAATGTGAAGCCCAAAACAAGAATTTCAAGATAGCACAGGTAAAGCAATAAACCAAGCACGGGGCTCTTCTAAGTGCAGGCCCTGTGACTCCACAGGTCACAGGCCTGGGAAACTAACCCTGTTTCTCCATCCTGCCTGAGATCAGTAATCCATACAACATGGGTAAATTGCCTGGGTTACCCTTTCTCCAGCTATCCAAAGGCTTGACTCAGACAGAAATTACAATGAAATAAATAATATAAATTATATATATATATATATATATATATATATATATATAAAAAATAAGTACTTACAGGTTGGGGCAAAAGTACAGTTGTTCATATGGAAAATATTGCAATGCTTAATAAATAATTATATAAGAACTGTTCTGCATACAACTGTAAATCCACTTTTGCCCTACCCTGTACACTTCATTGCATACACTTGTGCATGTATATTAATACATATGTTAAGTGAATTTGGTTATATTTGAGAAAGAAATTCAAAGAGATCAATAAGATTTGCATATGGTCATACATTACTCAAAAATATCGGCAAGTGCAAACTTCACTGGACAGCTAATCAATGAACTTAACTTATTTAATGTTGTGCATTATTTTTTAAAAACAGAAGCTTATATAGTCATTTTTAAGTGACATCTGGAAAGAACTCGTTTATCTTGCCAGTTCACAGGGAAGAGATCCTACTGGACCTTGTAGTCCACACTAAGGATTCTATTTTTTCTTTTTGTTTTTTTAAGATTTTATTTATTATTTCCAGAGAGAGGGGAAGGGAAAGAGGCAGAGAGGGAGAGAAACATCAGTGTATGGTTGCCTTTCACCTGCCTCCAGCTATGGACCTGGCTGGAGACCTGGCTTGCAACCTGGTTATGTGGCCTGGCTGGGGAATTGAACCAGTGACCTTTGGGTTTGCAGGCCGGCACCTTATCCACTGTGCTATCAGTCAGGGGTTAGGATGTTTATCTTTAACTGAAGAGCACTGGGAAGCCAACAAAAGATTTTAAGCTAAGGAATTATCTGGTCACTCTCACTGCAGCATGGAAAATGGGTGGATTCAGGGTGGTGAGGGAAAGGCAGTAGGTAACACGGAAATTATTTCAATGTGAGACGCTGGGATATTGGATCACAGTGCTCACAATGGAGACAGGAAGACATGAACAGATTTGAGAAACCTTCAGAAGGCAAAATCTATAGGATGTGGTGTTGAAGTCGATATGATATTGAGAGAATTGAGGGATGGTTAGGGAGGATGCCTAGGTTTTTGGCTTGAACAACTAAAGGGAGAATGGTGTCAGTCACTGAGAAAGAAAACTTTTGAATGAGGAAAAAGTTTATGGGAGAATATTATGAGCTTAGCCTGGAAACTGAGTTTAACCACATTTGGAACTAACTCCAAAGTGCAGATGTTGAGCACTGATGGTGGGTCCTGGAGCCGGAGAGGAGAAATCTGAGTTGGAGACACAGGCACTTAGAAGCCATCAGTATACCTGGGTGGGTATGACGTTAGGGGATGAATGGTCTCAGGCCAATCACTTCCCTCAGCTTCAGCGTTTTGTTTTGTTTTGTTTTGTTTAATTTGCAAATCAAAAAGCTAAAATTGTTTTCTACCTAACAAAATTGTTTTGAGGATTAAAATAAATAGTATGCAAAGTTGTTTGTGAATTTTAAGGTGCCATAGAAGTGTTCATTGTGGTGGAGCTGATGACAGGGGTGAGGGAAGGCCCAGAGATTGCAAACTGGTGGTGGGAATAGTTAGCACAGAGAACTGCATGAAGAATATTTCCCCAGGACTGTTTCTTTTGCACTTAAATGAACACTGTGTTTTTTTTCTTGCCTAGAACAAAGTCATTGATTTTATGTGTTCTGTAATCTAAGCCTGATTCAAAACTGGGAAACCGGTATTCTTTAAATTTAAACCATAATAAATCAATCCTTTGTGAAGAGGAAGGTATGATAATCATTAAAACATGTTGAAGAACGTCATCAAGTTGTTAAACATGAGGAGGAGGTGGTGTTCCTTGAAGTCTTTATTCCATCTTTGCTGAAGGCCGGCTCTAGCCATATGCTTTGTTTGTTTACAGGGTTATTGTTCCAGTTCCCTCACCCAGCAATTGGTCATCTTGTTCCAAGGGGATTTGAGATTTCCCTAACCCTGCATGGCACTGGATAGTTCTAGATTTTTCTGTAATTTAACATATTTTTTAAATCTATAAATTGTTTTGCAGTGTGTCCTATTTCTGAAGTATTTGATTTTACAAGAAACTGTAACGATTACCTCTGGGGAATGAAAGTGGGGAGCTGGGTACGTGCTCGCGCTTGTGAGTGTGTGTATGTGTGTGTGTGGTGGGGGCAGGAGAAAGCAAGCAACAGTAGAGAGAAAATAATTTTTCTTTATACCATTCTGAACTGTTGGAAGCGCCTATAATAAGCATGTAATAAATCAGTGAAAAATTTAATAGAATCTCATAAAACAGAGTACCTAGTTAACTTTTTTTACATTTTACTGAATTTAGGGCTATGTCTACAGAGGTAAAATAAGAACTTGAAACAGAAAGGCCAGATAATTCAGATCAGATATGCACCCTGAAGTTTTTAACTTGAACTCTTCAGATGGGTGATCTCTCAGAGATACATTTTCCAAAATATCACAGAAATACCTTGGCCTGCTGTGCCACTTCATACCATTAGAACCATTTTTGTAGACTCCGTGATTTTGCCTGATGCTCGTTATAATAACTGTCATTTTCAGAAAAGGTGACCAAATGGGAAGTTAAAGCCCAGAGCTGAAAGTTACTGAAGAAATTTATTTAAGGTCACACAGCCAGGGGAGGGAAAGAACCAGAGGGCAGAACTCTTGCCACCAAAGCATATAATGATTTGACCCTACATTTTATCTTGTATTTTGTCACATGTAGTTATCTCTTTAAGTGGTTACCAAAATTTAAGTAAAGTGAAATAATTAGAATATTCAGATAATATAATCAAATTTCATTTGTGCCTCATTCAGTCCTTAGGCTATAATCCCTAAAAGCACAGAATTATAAAACACAGCCCTGAACAACTTGGAAATTAACAGCTTGAAATGATGGCCTGTGTTATACTCTTTCAGATTTATTTTTAGGATCATAGCTGTTCCTACTGAATGGTGAGTAAGTGGCTACTATAGAGAAAGCCTGCTTTGGATATTAACTGACCATGGAATTCATTTCATAGAGGCCTCATTTACATTTTGCAATAAATGGAATGGAATGTCAGTATAAAGAATTATCCCTCTTCCCCAGAAAGAGGCCATCGCACTCTTTCTGCGATGTAAAGTAAAGCCCACTAGAAACAGATATCGGTTGACTTAAATGCTGACATCTTTTTCAAATATCCATGGGAGTAAGATTTCATCTCAAAAAAAATAATTTCTTTCATTTGCCTTCCAAGCTTGGGTTATTTAGAGCATAATATTTGTGATGTTGACATGCAAATAAGAATTGTAAGATGAAAATGTTTCATGTCTTTAATAACTTGTCCTCTAGTTCCCTATTTACTGTTTTTCATGTTTTAGTAGTAGGAGTAGTAAAAATCACTACCTAAAGCTCATGACTATCAACAGTATAAACTATGCTTTTAGTTTGCATCCTAATTAAGCATGTTTGTAGGTTATTTTGCCAAAGCAAGAGACCTTTTTGTGTTGCAGTTTGCCATAATATAAATTACATATGAGGTTTTAAAATATTCTAAAACATAATAATTTTTCACACATTCAATTTTTCTTACTTAATAAAGCATTTAGACCTGTCCCTGTGGTCATTTTACTGCAGACAGCATTAAGTTAAACATGTTTTATTTTCTCCTGAGGTAATATTTATAAAAGATTGCCTTTTAGAAATGCAAATGTTTTTCTTTTTCTTTTGATTTTTAATATTTTATTTGTTGTGTAAATGCTGTAGAATGTCTGAGGGTGGTGCCAGACCCACTTCAGTTTATAAGGAGGAATGTGGGAATGTGTTAGTTTCATAATTTAGAGCTATATCCTTCCCTAAGGTGAGCCCTAAGCTGAATGAAAAATACATTGAGTTCAAGTGGAGATCACAGACAGAGCTGTTTGTATTTTGAAAAGAAGACTCTTGGTAGAATTAGATCATAGCAGCTTTTAATTTATGACCATTTATTTTTCTGATCCTCTCTTACTTGATCATTGGTCTTACTGCTCATCTGGTAATGGGAAGGGCAAAAACGTTAAAGTTTCATCAAGAACAGCTCTGCTTTCTGGTGATGGGTGGGCTAAAACTATAAGTATATATATCTATAAAATTTCAGGATAGGTGACAAGATTCTTCAGTAAAAAGCAGTGTCCTTCATTGGCAGTTTTCACAGGCTCCCTGGGATGTGTGTGTTGGGAAGGAGGGATATAGGGAGAGCAGAGAGAAGAGGGGCAGAAGTTCAAATACTTTCTTAAGTAAACTTCAGCCCCAAATTTTCCAGCCAGGCACCACCCAAATGTATAAAAATGAGGTACAAGTAGCTTTAGATTCTCAGTGGGTTCCATCTATTCATTCATTCCAAAGTATTCATGGTTTCATGGCACATCTACCATGTACTGGGCACCAATTCTCCAAGTGTCAGCACTGCTTATGCCTTAATGGGGTTTACATTATAGTAGAGGAGACAGACAATAAATAAGTCATTACATAGGGAACTAAATCATGGCCATCATGTCAAGTGCCATGAAAAATAGTGATCAAGCTATGGAGCTTTATAGCCAAGGATCTGACCTAGACCCATGGTAGGGCTGGGTAATGTTTAAGTTGAGGCTCAAGGATGAGTATCAGCCAGGCCAAAATGAAAAGAATGAATAGTTGTGACACCTCTGAAGCAGGGAGAGGCCTGGAAAAGTTTGGAGAAGATAAGAATTACGGTAATTTTTGTATGGTGAACCATGGGGAAGAGGAGGCAGTGAAGACTGCAGAGAGTGACTGAGCCAGAATGTTTTAGGCAAGTTATAGGTTGACACCCTTTAATGAATTTATTTGAAGGGTCATATCAAATAAACAATTACGTAAGTGGGCATGGGAAAGTTTCATTTATAGAAGTCTAGAAGTAAAATCTCATAAAATAACTTGGTTCAAAGATTTCTTGATCATATGCCTACCTCCCTATCAAAGCATCTCAGTATGTCTTTGCCCTGGCTTCTCAACCTTTAGGATAAACCACACCAAAACAGAAAAACTCCTACTGGGTTCCCAGGGAAATATAGTAATACTTTCCTGCATTTTGTATGACAATACTCAGTGATATAGGTGACTCTCAGAAGGTATTATCTACCCATGATATGTATATACATACATACACATATCATGGGGAGGGGGGGGAGAAAATACTGATAAGAGAGAGTTGTATGTGTATGAAATAATCAAGTGATAACTGTTTTGCTTAAACCCAACCCATTTTGACATTGTATGTGTTTTATAATTTGAGCTAAGTGGGTAAGACCTATAAAAATGACTACATTTCACAACACTTTAAAGAACAGATAGTTTGGGGGCAAGAATTTTCATGGCTATTTTCTGAATGGCTGCATTTAGATGCTGAGCTTTTAACAAGACTTTGATTTCTTTCCAAAGCCCAGAGCCCTACAAGGATAGGATCTTGGGAATACTCCACATTCCTTAAAAAATGCTTATCAATGAAACCATCTCATTTTAGTTGGTGACCTTCTGTGGAGTGAGGAGCTAGCATTTCCCCAAATTATCTCACATAAAGAAAAAACAAACACTGTAATAGATTCTTCTGATAACTGTGAAGTGGAAACAAATGTATTTTTTCTCTTAAACTTCAAAAAGCAAGTATTTTCATTGGGAGACAAACAGCATGATACCATGACATCAGGGAGAAAATGCTTTTGTCAAAGTTTATGAATAAAAACCAAAAGAGCACAGAGATTAGAGAAAATGAAGGTTATATACTGAGAGCTGACTCAACTCCTAGTTGACCTGAACCCATTAAAACATATCTAAAATGCACATTTCTTCTTTTAAAAAGAAAGCAATACACTTTCACTCAAGCTGCCCCCTTGTTCAGTTACCAGGAGACATATATGATTTTAACACACCATATCATTTTCATGATGGCTATGGGGCAGACAGTGATCAATGGGTATTATTTGCCTTGTGGTTGTTACCAGTGCTTAACCAGTGCATGCATTTACCTCCTTTGTAATTGCTCCTGAGATCTTCAGTCTCTGTGCAGTATGTCTTTATAAGATAGAGATAAAGAATTTATTAAACACCTGTGTTGTGTCAAGCCCAGTATACATTCAAATATGAATGTGGCATGGTCCAGCCCTTTAAAAGGCTTTGAAGGAGTCCTCACAAAGAAAGTCAAAACTTGGGGCCCCCCTCCAGCAGATCCTGTCAAAGTTTGAACCTCAGCAATCTGAAGCCGGAGCCCACGCTCTTAATCATTATACTAAAATTCTTTAACTGTATGAATGCGTAAGCTTCTGAGTCTTTCCTTCTTCAGCATGTATTCATAGTTTCCCAATCCCTCTTCAAAAATGGCATGATCTCCAGTTCTCTATAAGGTCTGTCTCCCCCACTATAAATGCATCAGATTTGTCAATGTCAGGGTTAGAACTAAACACAATACTATATTGTAAGTTGATCAATTCAGAGAACACTAGGATCAACCCTTCCCATGATCTGAATGTGCCCTTTTCCTTAATTCAGCCAAATATTGGACAGAGGTAAATTCTTGGGGGATTTGCCAGGATCTTAGAGCGGGCTAGAGTGGGCATTGCTTTTACATCAAGATGCTGGCATGTATAAATCTTTATGGTCAATTAAAATCCAAGATCATGTGAACAGCAGTCAAGATTCTCTCATCTTCAACTTGTGCAGTTTGTATTCATTATGATTAAATGTAATCCTGTGGCATCAGTCCAGTGCTGGAGCCTGTGATGAGAATTTTCAGTTGATGCTGAGTCCCTCATCTATCATTCTAGCTTCCCCTCCCAGCCTTTGTCATCAGCAAAGCTAATGAGCAGGCCTTCCACATCTTCACCCAGGCTGCTATCTGCATACATCTGTCACAGAACCCTTTTGTTTAGCCAGGTGAGGGTTCTCCAGCTATGCTCCCCTCCAACCTCCATTCGATGCTTCATTAATTTGATGTCCTATTAATCAGAATAATATGGGGAAATTTTTCAAGTGATTTTCTGAAATTTAAAGTGATTCAGAAAGGAAATGAAACTTTAAAAAATGTATTACTAGAATGGGTTTTCTGCAGTTTCTTCATATATGACAAACTTTATGGTTATAGTGTCTCTTGTTTACAGCCTTGAGGAAATTAAGGGATGCATCACAGTCACCCCTAACTATTGATCGTGATGTACTATAAAGGGGATGAATTAATTTAAGTGTAGAATTGATGTGTTCTGTTAGCACAAACTGACCATTTGTAATGTTGTGGAAATGAGTGTGATAAAGCCTGTTAAAATTTATTTTGACCACATGTTTATATAATCTAGTTACTGAGTAATAGATTTATTAACATGTTCAATTATTTTTGAATCATCCTGTTATAGTCATGACATTCTCTTCATTGAACAGTTTACTCACCCACTCAAGGAAGAGGGAGAAGAAAAAATGTTCTGTAAAGAACCATGTGATACCCTGAAAATCATGTGACCCCTCATAGGGCCAACATATTGCCTTTAATTTTCAAATCCAAAGCATTTTATGGCAATGTCTCTCTGTCACTTCTGAACAGTAATTTTAGTCCTTCAAATGGCAAATCTGTTTGAGCAATGTATGAGCTCAAGCAACATTAAACCCACTCTAAGATCATCCAAGGCAGATCCCAAACAGAAAACATTTCTCTGTGTGAACTCATTTTAAGATTGTCTGTCTTACTAGGGTTTACTGACTTCAAATTCAATCTTTTGAAACTCTGTAAAAATGACTTGAAGTTAACATAGAGAAGATCTCAGATTTGGTGTAGTACCAGGAAGAATTAAAGGGTGAATGAATTGCAGAAAGGGGAGAAAATATGATCTGGGCTGACATGAGGTAGAAAGATTTGAAGACTTTACGTTAATGTACATATTCATGCTGAGATCCGTTAAGTAAACTCTGCTCAATCTTGCCTTAGAGGGAACATCAGGCTCACCAGCCTGTCTCCCTCACAATCCTGGTCCTCACTAGCGAACAATTCCTACTTACCTCATCTTCCTTAAGCCCTTCCTTCTGATATTTCTCTGGGTGGAATGTCTTCTGAAAGATACCAGACCCTAATCACAAGGGCTTATAAGATGGAGCAAATGTTCTATTTAGCTAGCTAGCAGGCAGCTGGCCAGTCACTAAGCAGGGCATCAAAGCCCATGCCAGGGAAGGTACAAAGGGAAGCATATGCTTTTTTGGATAAAGACATTTTTACCTCTGTATATTGACCCCTTAAGTGACACTGCTGTATTTTACTGGTGCTATCTATAGTTACTTGGTTATATAATTGGATTAAATGGCTAAATTGGTTACAAATATGTCCTGCATTAAAATTTTAGAAGTTGTGGAACATCATGACTGCCAATGTTTTACTGGTGTCTCTTGTTAAGCTTTGAGGAGTCTCAATAATATGTCTTACCAGGGAAGCCCATCAATCATCCTGAAGAGGGGCTGGTAAATACATCTCTTCAGCTCTGCATTCATGAAAAGATCACAATGTAGGAAACAGCCAGAGACCTCTATTAATTCCCAATTCTGGTATTTACCAGTTAGCCATATCTTTTTGGAAAGTTGTGTCTTCTCTCTATCTGTTTTCTATTTTGTAAAATGGAGTGGTAACCTCAGCCTTAAAATGTTTACAGGGGAATTATCAATTTTTTAAGCTATGAATATTGGATTTTGGATTGTTATCAATGCATGTAATGCTCATTAACATTTCAGGCTACTCAGTTCTAGTTTAGTTATATGAGAACAATTGGAAAATAACAGACCTGGCTGGTATGGCTCAGCAAGTTGAGCACCCGCCTGCAAATCGAAAGGTCACTATTCAATTCCCTGTCAGAGCACATGCCTGGCTTGTGGGCCAGTTACCTAGTTGCAGGCACCTGAGAGGCAACCACACAATAATGTTTGATGTTTCTCCCTCTTTCTCTCCCTCCCTTCTCCTCTCTCTAAAAAGTAAATAAAATCTTTCAAAAAAACAAACACAAAAAACATCTGTAGATAAGGAAATAGCATATACTCCTTAGAAATAAATTTTAAAGGAGCTATGTGTTTTAAGCATGAGGAAGAAAGGGTTATTTTAATAATGGTTTTTAAGTCATGATGGATTACATTAAGAATGGTGCAGTTGATTGCCTTTGCAAATGAGCAAAAAAATTAGAGTAAAATAGTTTATGCTTATTCATGAGGAATGTGGGTTAGGAACAAAGAAAGTTTTTGATTGATGACAGTTGGAGTAAATTATGGTAGTAACTTGGAAATTTTTAATAAATTTTTTTTCATCAACAATAATATCCATTTACATAATTAAGATATGATCCATCTTAAATATTTCACTCAGGCTAGATAACTTTCTTTTTCCATCACTTTTTTTTTAATTTTTTAAAAATTGTATTGTTGTTGTATTACATCCATCCCCTTTTTGCTCCCCTCTGTCCCCCTCCCCACCCACCCATTCCCCCCAAAGTCAATCCCACCTGTTGTCCATGTCCATCACTTTTTAAATTCTTCAATTTTATTATAGTAAACACTTAACATGAGATCTGCTCTCAACAAATTATTAAGTGTACGCTATTGTTCATTCTTGGTACAGAACCACTGGAGTTTACTCATCTTGCTTAGATGAATCTTCATGCCAGCTGATTATAACTAATTCCCCATTTGCCTCACCCTAGCCCCAGGCAACCTATTCCACTCTTTGACTATAATTTGACTATTGTAAGTACCTCATATAAGTATAAGTAGTATTGTACAGGATTTGTCTTTCTGTGACTTGCTTATTTCACCTAATATGGTGTCCTCAAGGTTTATCCATGTTGTCACATATTGCAGAATTTTCTTTATTTTAAAAGTGAATAGTATTTCTTGTATGTACATACTGCATTTACTTTATCATTTAGGTTAGTTCCATATCTTGGATATTGTGAATAGTGCTGCAATGAACATAGAGGTTGCTAATATCTTTTTAAGACTGTGATGTCAATTCTTTTGGATAAATAACTCAGAAGTGGGGTTGCCAGATCATATAATAGTCCTGTTTTTAATTTTTGAGAAACCCTCATACTGTTTTCCATAGAAGCTATACCATTTTCCATCCCAACCAACAGTATACAGGGCTCCAATTTCACCATATCCTTGCCAATACTTGATGCCTTTTGTATTTTAATAATAGATGTTCTGAGAGAGATGAAGTGATATCTCATTGTGGTTTAATTTACATTTCCCATGTGATTAGTAATGTTGAGCATTTTTTCAAATACACTTTGGCCATTTGTATGTCTTCTTTGGAGAAATATCTATTCAAGTCCTTTGCCCATTTTAAAATCATGTTATGTTTTCTTGGTATTGAGTTGTAGAAGTTCCTTATATATTTTACATAGTAATGCCTTACCAGATATATAGTACACAGATATTTTTTCCTATTCCATGGGTTACCTTTTTACTCTTTTGTTTCTTTTGCTGTTCAGAAGCTTGTCTATTTTTATTTGTGCTGCCTGTGCTTTTACTGTCATATTCATGAAATCATTGTCAAGGCCAATGTTAAGAAGCTTTTCTCATATATTTTCTTCCAGGAGTTTTGTAGTTTCAAGTCTTACATTTAAGTACTTAAATCATTTTTAATTGATTTTTGTGTATGGTGTCAGCTGAGGGCCCAATTTCATTCATTTGCATGTAGATACTCAGTTTTTCTAGCAGTATTTGTTGAAGGCTGTCCTTTCATCATTTTACATTCCTGGTACCCTTGTTGAATATTACTTGGCCATTTGTGTTTGGATTTATTTCTGGGCTTACTACACTGTTGCATTGATCTATATATACATCTGTTTTTATTCCATTGTCATACTGTTTTGCTTACTGTGGCTTTGTAAAATATTTTGAAATCAGAGTATGTAATATCACCAGCTTTATTCTTCTTTCTCAAGATTGATTTGGCTATTCTTGGTCATATGTGACTTCCTGTCTTGGTATATGTGCATTACAAAAAGCAAGCACCTTTCTGCATCTTCATGGACTGGCCTCATACAAAAAAAGACCCCCATGATTCAGTCAGCCTAGGGGATTCTGGAGGCCTATACCAGCTCTTTCCCTCCTTAGAGAGAAGCAGAAGGATGTTGTTTTTGTCTGCTCTCTGTGCTGAGCAAGTGGAGAACTACTCTATTTCCCAGTCCACACCACCACCTCAGTTCTCCCCGAGGTGGCCATACTGCAACAGACTCATCAGGACTTTAAAACCGGAAAGAAAAATGCCAGGTTTTTGGGAAACCCCAGAGAAGTTGGGGTATTAGGTACACAGGTAAAGTCTTTGACTCCCAAAGGGGAAGCTGAGAGCTGGGATTTTTCATCTGCTTACTCTATGTTGAATAGTAAGAAGGATCTATGGCATCTACCAGCCCATGTCATCATTTCCATTCTCCCTCAGGTGTCTAGATGCTGCTGAACCCATCAGAGCTCCAAGCCTAGCAATATGGAAGCCAGTTCTTTGGGGAATATCCTCAGAAAAGTTGGGGCGCTAGACATGCAAAGCAAGTCCATCCCCTAGGAGAGCCTGACAGCTGGGAAATCTTCCTGATTGCATGGCATTGCACTAGGGGTAGGAACTCTGGGATCTCCCTATTGGCTGCCATGAGTCTAGTTTTGCATTCACACAGGGTGCAGAAAATTTTTAACTAATATTTAGATTTCTCACACAGACAACTTGTTCATGAATTGTTACTGAATCATTGTTTTTGTGGGAGGAGAGAGGATCCAAGACTTCTTTCTTACTTTGCCATCTTGCTGATGTCACTCTTTAGGTTAGGTGATATTCTGAGTTCACTTTTAATCTAGGATTTTATTTTCTACCTCTTGGGCTGGGAGGTGATCTCCTTGGCTGCTGAAATAGACTACAGTCCTAAGAGGCAAACATATGTCTACTTCTACTGGTTGATACCTGACAGTTTCAGGGCTCCTCAATATTTTGGCTCCTTTACTTCTAAACAATAGAATCTTGGCTCTCTTTTGACTAATTCAAAATTATATCCCCTTGAAGGTAGGAAGTTTCTGTAAGCCACAGTTATCTCATCTGCTTAGGGTTGTTGTGAATCCTCAACATATAAAAATATTTAACGCATTGCCTGGTGCATAGTGAGGATGTTAGCATTATCATCATCATTATCATCTTTTTCCAGTTTTTAAAATAAATTAATGGAAAAGAGAAAATAACATTCCACGTAATATGATTCTCAAGTCAGAAGGTCAGTTACTAAGCTAATGTACAGTGACTTGTAATAATGAGATGTCTTCTGTTGACTTCCTAAGCACCCAACAAGTGAATAAGCCTTAAGGAGCAGAAGCTAGATATTTTCTCGTAGGATGTTGACAGGGAAAGCCCAGGAATAACTTTCTTCTGTTTTTGTTTTTGTTTTTTTTAAAGATTTTTTATTTCATTATTTTTAGAAGGAGGGGAAGGGAGAGAGGCAGAGAGGAAGAGAGAAATCAATGTATGGTTGCTTTTCACCTGCCTCCAGCCACAGACCTGACTGGAGACCTGGTTTGCAACCTTGTTATGTGCCCTGGCTAGGGAATCGAACCAGCGACCTTTGGGTTCGCAGGCTGGCACGTTATCCACTATGCTACCAGCCAAGGCCACTTTCTTCTCTTTACTGCATGATTCCTCCTGCACTTTGTTCTTTCTTCTATTTTAGTTTTCAATAAATCACTGTATTGTGATATTTGATTATATACCAAGCTCCACCCCCTCTCTGGACCATTTACCTTCACACTCAACTCTGGCACCCATTGAAGGGTCAGGCATAAAGAGATATCCAATAAATGTCTATTGGATGAATATATAACAAATTGATTACAGATAAGCAACAAATGATGTAATGACTGGGAATCAGAAGAACCTGAGTTTACATCCAGACTGTACTTCTACAACTAGTATAATCTTGGAAAATTGACTTAGCTTTTTAAGTTTCATGTCTTTGTCTATATAATGGTATTACATACCTGATTCATAGGGGCCTTAATATATGTTTTGTATATTTTTGCACATAATATCATATCTTGTAATAAGTAATTACTATTAGTAGTACCATTATTTCTCATAATGAAAGATACGCAAATAATAGATATCATTACAAGTACGTTATTTTATTTTTCTGATTTATTTTGCTATAATTTGTTGTTGTCGTTATTTGTTGCTGTGGTTATTGACAGTAATGCAGGAGTGATTTGCTGATAGTCAGTATAGAATGACCCATTTGGACTATGTGATAAGTATCACTGAGACCTAACAACCTCACAGATGTGCATTCTTGCTTTGGACTGAGCTGGGGATAGGAGAGGTTAAACAGTTAACAGAATTACCTTTAGTTCTGCCACTTTAAAGAAACAGTCCTGCTTCCATCAAAGAAATCTTTAAAATGCTTCACCACACATCCAGAGCCACTTAGCACATCACTTTTTTGAGTCTAAGGATCCAAAACTATAGACCATAATTTCAGTTATGCACTGGTTTTCAAACTTTAGGACCCATCAGAATAATTTGGAGGACTGTTAGCCTTGGCTGGTGGCACAGTGGATAAGGCACCAGCCTGAGAGCCCAAAGGTTACTGGTTCGATTCCCCAGCCAGGGCACATAACCCGGTTGCAAGCCAGGTCTCCAGCCAGGTCCTTAGCTGGAGGCAAGTGAAAGACAACCATACATTGATGTTTCTCTCCCTCTCTGCCTGTATTCCTTCCCCCCTCTCTAAAATTAATAAAATGTTTTTTAAAAACTTAATTTGGAGAACTGTTTATGCAGGTTGCTGGGCTTTGCCATCTGAGTTTTGGATTCAGTAGGACTAGGATAGAACCCCAGTTTCATTTCTAATGAGTTCTCACATGATACTGATGGAGGTGTTTTGGGTACCACATTGTGAGAACCACTGATATCATAGATATAGTTGAAGTATAAGTAACCTGACTCCAGAATGGAACATGTCCAGAAATCTTTTTACTAACATGAATTATATGATAATTCCTGTGAAAATTAGGGCTTCCCACTATAAACCCCCATATTTTTGACCCTTTTTAATTTATTGGTAGGGGAAATGGTTTCATGAAGCTGTTTTTAATTTTTATGACCTGATAAAATCTATACACACTCTCTTCAGAAATACCCATATAAACACTGCTCATAATTTCAGGAGATCCTTGGACACCTCCTCCACCAACCTACCCACTGACCCCTAGAAGTATCAGTAGAAAAACTATGCCCTAAAGCAGAGCCTTAAGTTCACTTGAATGTAACAAAAATCCCTCCTTATACTTAACCTCTCGGTTAAGTACATAGAAATAATAATAATAATAAATAGTTCTTACCTCAAATATTATAAAAATTAACTGATGTAATACATAGAAGAGCATAATTTCAAAACCAAAAACACTAAATATTACCTTTTTCTCTCTCTTTGTAGTTGTGCTACCACAATCCTCATTCTTGAGACAAGTAGGTATCTCTCTCTGCTAGGGAAAAGATCAGGAAGTAAAGAAAAGAAGAGCTTATCCCTGGCCAGATGGCTCAGTTGGTTGGAATATCATCCTGTACACCAAAGAGTTGCAGGTTTAATCCCCTGTTAGGACACATAGTTAGGTTTCAGGTTCAATTACTGGTCAGGACATATGGTAGACAACCGATCGATGTTTCTCTTTCATCTCTCTCTCTCTCCCCATCTGATGATCTCTGTCTTCCTTTCTAAAATCAATCAATGTATCCTCAGGTAAGGATATTTTTTTAGAGCCCTAAAAGTAATATTTCAAGGGCTTACTCTGTGCCCATTGCATTCTTTTGCTAAAATCTGGTCAATCTTCCATATTATGATTCCCTCTGTGAGTCACTGAAGTGCAAGCCCTAGGCCCAGCTCTGTGACCTGAGAATATCAGTTCATTTGTCCTGAAATAGTCCACTTCACAAATGCCCAGTGCCTTCTAATATCCTCATGTTATTGCCTCCTGTCAGAAAGACAGAAATACAAAATTCCAATTAGGGTTCATTTCCAGGCTAGAAGACAGTGAGTCTTGAGAAGTAATGATTAAAGGTTAAGTTTGATTCTCATTGTATCTACAAAAATAAGTAAGTTTTCTCTCTCACATCAATGTTTCTCTCCTTCTCTGTCTCCTTCTCTTCCTCTTTCTCTAAAATCAATAAGCATGTCTCAGATGAGGATAAGTATGTAAAAGTATAAAGGAGGATTTAAGATAGCAGAGGAGTAAATGGAAGCTAACCTCCTCCCAGGAACAATCTGGAAATACAATTAAATTGTATAGATATCATCTGGAATAACCAACTAAACAATAGCACAGTGGATAAGGTGCCGGCCTGCGAACCCAAAGGTTGCTGGTTCGATTCCCCAGCCAGGGCACATAATCAGGTTGCAAGCCAGGTCTCCAGCCAGGTCCATGATTGGAGGCAGGTAAAAGGCAACCATACATTGATGTCTCTTTCCTGCTCTGCCTCTCTCCCTGGAAATAATAAAAAATAAAATCTTTTTTAAAAAATAAATAAATAAATAAACAATACCTGAAAAGAATATGTATAATCATGGAAAGACAGAAGAAGCCATTTCACCATAATATGATGGATACAGAGTGTGGAGGAGATGTAAAAGGGTTGGCTGGGCTCCTATGCTGTCAGCTGAAGTGCTGGAGATAAATCTCAGCAGCTGGAGGTTCCCCCTGAGAAGTGTGGGGTCTAAACCACAAACTGAGCTCCCTAATTTAAAGCACTGGAACCAAAAAAGAACCCAGATAACATTGAACTGTGAAAAGTGGTATGGTTTCTGCTTGTCAGGGAGAGATAGATGGAGATTCAGATAGCCTTTTAAATGGCCAGTGCATACAATTTTTTTTTGCAGTCGCTTAACCCAAGCTCCATCAAAAGTAATGCAGAGTCAAACAACCATATACATGAATACATTGACTAGACCTTTAGTGGGCAGGGGGAGGGGGTAGGAAGAGGCAAAGAAGAAGAGCAGTTTAGTCAAGAAACTGGTATGGAAGAACCATGGACATGGACAACAAGTGGGATTGACTTTGTGGGGGAGTGGGTGGGTGAGGAAGGGGGCAGAGGGGAGTAAAAAGAGGATGGATATAATACAACAACAATAAAATTTTTTTATTTTTTAATTTTATTGTTGTATTACATGCATCCCCTTTTTGCTCCCCTTTGTCCCCCTCCCCACCCACCCATTCCCCCCAGAGTCAATCCCACCTGTTCTCCATGTCCATGGTTCTTTTTAAAAAGTAAGGCAGAGTGGACTAGAAATGTTTGAGGAGAGTCTGAGGATGGTAGCTTTGGGAAGAGAACTGAGGGAACAGCCACCAGGATCCCTATGCTGAGTCATTGCCCATACTGCAGAAGCCTTCTTACTCAGCCCAGCACTCTCCTCCAAGTAGTATCAGCCTGAGGGGAAGCAGGAGCCCTGCCTTCAGGAATTACTCTGGCCCCCCTTATGGTGCTTAAGCCTCACTGCTGACTGCAGGTTGAAATAGGTTAACAACTGACAGAAGGCAGTAATTAAATTGTGAATTGTCTGGATACAAAAGGGGAAAAAAAAACACATTGGTGGTTACAGAATAGACAGGGGGATGTTAAGAAAGACAAAGGAAATAGAGAAGCCAAAGAACTTATATGCATGACTCATGGGCATGAACTAAGGGGGGCATTGCGGGATGGAATAGGGTACTGGATGAAGTGGGACAAAGGGGGGGGGGGAATTGGGACTGTAGTAGCAAAATAAATAAAATATATTTAAAAAAAAGAAATAGGTTAACAACTGAAGGAGACACCCACAGACTGTGGATCACTAATAGTCCCAAACAGGCTGTCTAGGGCCAGACTGGGACACCATATGATATCACCAGAGGCAGATCTGAAAAAATAAGACAGGGCACCTGTACAATAACATATAAGACATGGTGTGTGGAGTGACTCTCAGTCAGCCAGCCAGAGGGAAGGATCCACCAAAGAATGATCCAATAACAACCACAACTTAATTACAACCAAAGAGCCCACATAAATGATATAAAAGGCATCCCAAGAGCATCAAGGTCATGAGATCAAGGAGACTGCACTGCTGAATCCCACAGGTCTCCTACCATAGAATGTCACACCATGAAGACATGGAGTCAAAGTGGATCAATCTAAAAAAGAGGAAAAAAATAGGAAGAGTCGCCTAAATGGAGAGAAAAAGAATCAACCCCCAATTGAAAAGAAAGGAGGAATCCCCAGAAAGAGTGCTAAGTGAAATATAGGCAACCAACTCTCAGACCTTGAGTTATAAGAATGTTCAATGAGCTTAGTGAGAATTACAAAGAACTCCAGGGAAGCCACAAGGAACTTGCTATGAAGTGCACCAGCTTGAAAAAGGACATAGAAACTATCAATAAATCCAGGATGAAATGAGGAATACAATATTTGAAATGAAGGACAGTGTAGAAGGAATAAAAAGCAGGCTAGATTAAGCAGAGGATCAAATCAGCAAGCTGGAGGAAAGATAGAAAAAAATTCCCAGACAGAGCAATAAATTTTTTTTAAAAGGCTCAAAAAGAATGAAGAGAAGCCCTGGCACAGTGATCAAGACGCTGGCCTGCGAACCCAAAGGTCGCAGGTTTGATTCCCAGCCAGGGCACATAACAAACAAGGTTGCAAACCAGGTCTCCAGCCAGGTCTGTGGCTGGAGGCAGGTGAAACACAACTATACACTCATGTCTCTCTCCCTCTCTGCCTCTCTCCCTTCCCCTCTTTCTAAAAAATAATGAAATAAAATCTTTAAAAAAAAAAATAAAAAGAATGAAGAGAGCTTAAGGGAACTGCAGGACAACATGAAATGTAATGATATCTATGATATCTTCATCACAGGGATACCAGAAGAAGAAGAGGAACAAGAGAGAGAAAATTTGTTTGAAAAAGTAATGACAGAAAACTTCCTTAACTTGATGAGAGAAAAAGTCATGCATGTCCAGGAACCACAGAGGGTCCCAATCAAGATGAACCCAAAGAGGCCCACTCTAAGACATCATAATTAAGCCAACAAAAATTAAAGATAAAGAGACTATTTTAAGGTAGCAACAGAAAATGGCTTGTAACATACAAGGAACCTCTGATAAAGCTATCAGCTGATTACTCAACAAAAACCCTGTAAGCCAGAAGGGAATGGCAAGAAATATTCCAAATAATGAAAAGCCTGCAACCAAGTCTACTCTACCCAGCAAGGCTCTCGTTTAAAATGGAAGGTGAAATAAGGAGTTTTCCAGATGAAAATACTGCTAAAAAATACACCGCCATGAAACCAGCACTGAAAAAATGCTAAAGGGACTGTTAAAGAAGATGAAAAGAGAGAGAAAGAGAGAAACACAGGTACAAAGGGGGAAAATTGTCAATGAGTAAACACCCATCAATAATAACCTTAAATGTAAATGATTTAAATGTTACAAGCAAAAGACACAGAGTAGCTGAATGGATAAGAAAACATGACCCACATATATGCTGTCTACAAAACACTCACCTCAGAACAAAAGATCTACATACACATACTGAAAGCGAAGGGATGGAAAATACATATGTATATATATTATCCAAGCAAATGAACACACATACACATTAAAAAGAAAAAGAAAAAAGCTGGAGTAGCAAGACAAAATAAATTTTTTAAAAAGGTCATAAAAAGAGACAAAGAAGGACACTACAAATACTTAAGGGAATAATCCATCAAGATATAACCCTTGTAGCGTACCTCAACATCATAAAGGCCATCTATGAGAAACCTGAAGCCAACATCATACTTAATGGACAAAAACTGAAAGCTTTCCCCCTAAGATCAGGAACAAGACAAGGCTGTCCACTTTCTCCACTTCCATTCAACATTGTCTTGGAAGTTCTAGCTATAGCCATCAGAGAAGAAAAAGGAATCAAAGGTATCCAAATTGGAAAGGAGGAAGTCAAACTGTCATTGTTTGCAGATGGTATGGTAGTGTACATACAAAACCCGATTGGCTCCACCAAAAACTTACTCGACCTAATAAGCAAATTTAGCAAAATAGCTGGGTATAAAGTCAATATCCAGAAATCAAAAGCATTTTTGTATACCAATAATGAAACAACAGAAATAGAAGCAAAAAAACAAATCCCATTTACCATAGCAACAAGAAAAATAAAGTACCTAGGAAT